>JARHVA010000466.1:917500-1402500 GCA_037957365.1 Torreya grandis
TTCTTGATAGATGTGAAGATGATTAAGGGTAGAGAGGTGATGCTCATCAAGCAGTGCTAGACATGTGAGACATTCTTGATGATAATCTTCCTAAAAAATTGTATCACAAATATATATGAAGAGAGGGGATTTAGACTTTAAGTGGTAAAATGGCTTCTACCCCAAAGACAAGGGAAAATTGGGTAGTGTTTATAGAGGTTCAAATGCTAGTATGATAGGCCCATAAAATGAATGGGATGTAAAAATTCTAATCCCTCCTTGAAGAACTAAAGACCCTAGTTAAGATTTTGACAAGAGTTTTGTTAGAGAACTTAGCCTATCCATTTGTTTGTGGTCAAGAAGGGAATGAATGACTAAGTTTGATACTGAAGGTGTTGAAGAGCTTGGACCTTTTTATTCTTGAAATATTTATTGTTATTAGTGATAATCTTGTGAGGGACACCAAAATGGAAAATGATGTGATGATTGATGAAGTTAAATGATCTTTTTATCTTTAAATGAGATAATGGGATGGTCTCCAACCATTTAGTAAAGTATTTGATAGTGTTAAGGATGAATTAGTGTCATTGCAATGAATGAGGGTTGATTTATCTAATGATATCTATGCATCATTATGAGAAAGGCCAAAAATACTTAGATACTTGAAGTCTGTAAGAGGATGCATGATGTAAATTGGCCTATTGTTGGCATTTGACACACTTTTTGACATAGTCATAATAGTCTTGATTAAGGGTAGGCTAATAGTAACCTAAACATAAGATTATTTTAGTAATATCAAGGGCACTAAAATTCCCCCCATATATCATGTCATGAGTCTCTTTGATAGCATGGGGAATTTCCTAACTATAAAGACATCAAAGGAGAAGGCCATCAAATACATATTTATAAAGGGCCCCTCCTAGTATAGTGTAATGAGAGGTGATCTAAACAAAAGCTTTCCAAGAATTTTTCAACAGGTTAGGTGGGATGATTTTGAGGTTGATATAATTAAAGGTTTGCTCATACTAGATGTCTGCAAGAGACATGTCCACACTAAAAATGATAGGAAGATCTAAACTAAGGTAAGAAGGTTGGGTGAAACAATGAATAGTAATGAAAAGCTTAGATTTGATTGGTTGAGAGGGGATTTGAGATGCAAGGGAGGACATTGTATATACAAATTTATTAGTGGATCAAGGTATGAGTTGGATTTGGTAACATTCAAAAGAAGGCAAGAGTTTTTCAATAAAGAGCTTATACTTTTGTAATACATTGTTTTTCCATTGATAAGACCCATTAATTTGGTTGATTACAAGTTGAGAATTATCAAAGGTGGAAATATACTTAACTTTTAAGACAAGATCAGTTTAGAGGCCAATAGCAAGGCCTTCATATTCAACCATGTTGATAGTACATTTAGAGTTGAGTTTTAAAGATAATGGGAGTGGTTCACCATGAAGAGAGATGGCGATTATACCTACACCCCCACCTTGTTGGCATTTAGAGCCATCAAAGAGCATGTTCATTTGGTAGGGAGGTTCATCTTGAGAAAGGGTCATGATGGAGTCATTTGGGAATGCTAAAGGGATAAGTTAGTTATCAAGTAAGGGAGCTTCAACAAGCTAATCAACAATGACGTATCCTTTAATGGAAATTTTCTAAAGAAACTCAAGATCAAACTTAGAAATAAGCATGAGTCATTTAGCCATACATTGATTTTGGTATGGTTTGGAGTGCATTTACTTGAGTGGGTCAGTATGGATGATGACATAGGTCTTATGGTTAAGGAGGTAATGACGTAGTTTAGAGGAAAAAAAGATAAGTGCAAGACAAAATTTATTAGTATGGGAATACCATGCCTCATAATTAATAAATGTAGGACTGATGTAGTAGATTGCTTATTCTTTGTTTTCTTCATCTCAATGAGCTAGAATTTCACCTAGAGAATGGTTTGTGGCATATATATAGAGGTAGAAAGGATGGTCATATTTAGGTGAAATAATAACTAGTGGGGATAGAAAGTACTCCTTAAGTTAGTCAAAGGATTATTGGCATTCCTTGGTCCACCTAAAGGACCTGTCTTTCTTTAAGAGGTGATGAAAATATTGGCATCTATTCAAAGTCTATGAAATGAAATGGTAGCTAGACTAGAGTTTCCCTTGGAGGTTATGGATTTGCTTAAGATTCTTTGGGGGAAGCATTTATAGATTGCTTTAACTTTGGCTAGGTCAATTTCAATTCCATGAAGGGAAATGATAAATCCAAGGGTTTTCCTAAAAGAACTCCAAAAATGCACTTCTTAGGATTAAGTCTTACATGAAACTGGATTAGGTGATCAAAAATGATATCTAGGATGGAGAGATGATCCTTATGATACTTAGATTTTCCAAGGAGATTATCTACATAATCTTACATGTTCTTAAGAATAAGGTCATTGAAGATGTAGGTCATTACTCATTAATAGGTAGTGCCTACATTCTTAAAATTGAATGGCTTGACTTATTAGTAGAAGGTGCCCCAGGGGGTTATAAAGGTAGTTTTGTGTTGATTAGTAGGGAAGATGAGGATTTGGTTATATCCTAAAAATACATCCATGAGGGATAGTATCTCATGGCCCACTATAAAATCAACTATATTATCCATGCCAGGTAAGGGAAAATCATCTTTAGGGTATACAAGGTTGAAATCATAGAAATCTATGTAAAGACATAGTCCCTTGATCAGTTTGGTAATGGGAGAAATGTTAGAGACCCATTGTGGGTAGTTAATGAGTTAGATGACTTTGACATATAGGAGGCAATTAAGTTCTTCCTTAACAAGGAGGGCAATGGATGGGTGCATCTTACAAAGTTTCTATCATATTGGTTTGGCATCAAGGTGGGTAACAATGTTATAAATAGTGATGGTAGGATCAATCTTAGTCATATCCTAATAGGACCATGTAAAGGCAATGCTATGGCAATGGAAGAAGAGAGGATAATCTTTTTGCTCATCTAGATTTAACGATTGGCCAAGTTTAATGATGTAGGAGTTGTTTAGAGTTCCCAAATTGATATCAATTATAAGCTAATTAAGCATGGTTTGGTTATCAGGGGGAAGATATTTGGAAATAGAAAATTCCCCTACATTAAGGTAGGTGAGAATGGAAGAATCATCCTGATGTTGGATGGTGTGGATGGTAGGATAATCATGGTCAATCAAGTCAAGGTGAATGAGAGGAAGAGTTTTGGTTTGGCTGTCATGTTGATAAGTTAGCAGGCCCAACTAATAGTATTGATTAAAAAAAGGTGGATGGGATGATGGAGGAATCCTTAGAAGAGGAGATAAAGCTAGGTGAGGAAGGAACCTCTTCCATATGGGTACTAGTAGGTTTTGGAGAGGTGGGTTCTTTTGGTGGTTCAAACCCACACCATAAGAACTCATAAGGTTTTTGGGTTTTGATAATTGGTAACTCATGAGGTCATTATTCAAATAGACCCATGCTAAATCCTTTCTAGGAACACCAATGTAGATAAGTTTTGGCAAAGGTGGGGTTGATTAGGTAGGATAAATTAGAAGTGAAGGGTTAGATATATGATATGGAGATAGGAGCAATAAGAGGTCGGTCAAGTCCCCCATAGACAAATTTTGTTTGGTTTTTTGGTAGTCTGAAGGGGATGATGGTACCTATATTGGGGTCATACGATGGGTCATTTTGAAGACCCCCATACTCTTATGGAGTGGGAAGGGTATCCAAGGTCAATAATAAGTATTCCTTAATGGAAAGACATTGAAAGTTTTGTGTTAGGGAATCCTTGATAGGGATCTAGGAAGAAGGAATAGAGGCACTAGTTGAGGCTTCATAATTATGGACGATAGAAGCACTAGTTGGTGTTGTGGTTATGTTAATAGGATTAGTTGGTGGTAGGGAAGATGAATATGGAAGGAGAACATCATTGGGTCTATAATTCATATTGTAAGAAGTAAAAGGGTTAGGGTCTACATGGATGGTTATAACCAGCCCTTCATGCTCAAACTTGACACAATAGTTCAAAGTGGAAGGGATACAAATCATGGATTAGATCCAAAATAATCTATGTAGAATGTTATACTAAAATTCACCATCTATGATATAGAATAACTCAATAATGGTACATGGCCCTAAGTAGATTTGAAGAATGATAGTTCCTAAGGTAGTGGCCATGATGTTGTTAAAGGAGTGAAGAACGATGTTTTTTTTAGCCATGATATTATTTGGGAGATGTATCTAGTTGAAAGAATGAGAGTATATTATGTTAATGTTGGATAACTAATAAATCATCACCCTTTTGACATGGGTATGAATGATATATGTGGTGATGAATAGGGGAGGATTAGACTCTTCAAAATGGGTAGGAGGTATCTTTGAATCTTAAAAGGTGACAAAGATAGAGTGGTGGAGAGTAATAAAATATGATATAAGAGGTTGAGGATCATCTAGTTAAACCTCAAAATATTGAAGAGTGTCAATCAATGCTTGATGATGGTGAGGTGAATTGTGGATTAAGTTATAAAGACTCATCTTCACTAGGGCTTGGTGAAGTTGTTTTAACATAGCTTATTGGATGGTCATATAAGGATTGGTAGGTGAGGCACCTAAAATGGTGACCGTAGGTCATGATGATCAAAAAATTACAAGATTTGGTTGAAATATAATTTAATAAACAATAAAAACACAATTGTAATGATGCTATCTCTGAGAAGAGATGTTTTATTGATCAAATTTGTAGATAGAAACAAATGCCTATCTCTGAAAATAGATGTCTGATTTGCATTTCGGGTTACATATTCATTTATACAAATTTTTAAGTTAGGAGGAAGATGTGTAATGTCACTAATATCTAGGGATATTAAGTGGTTTGACTTCCAAAATTTAAAAAAATCTAGAGTTTGAGGAATTACTATTTTTAGAAACTTACTATTTTTAGAATGCACTACTAAAATTGAAATTTGGGGCACTTATATTTGGTTTTTGGGGTTAAAACACAACTAATAAAATCTCCATGACATCTCATAGTGTTCCACTCATTCTTATCTTTCTAATGGTTTAAATGGGGAGTTAAATGGAGCTATGGTGCAAAAGTTATGGCTCTGAGAAGTTCTACCACCAATTGGGGTAAAACCGTCACCTGAAATGTTTCTCCGATCATTGCTCCCTCCTTGAGAAATAATGGTCCCCATTGCATCAATATTTTATATCAAGTGTGGTATTTGTGTTTTGATTTGATTTTTGATGCATACTTGGAATGGAGTACACTTTTTGGAACTATTCTTTATCGCACAGTGTAGGGCCTAATTGTTCACCATTTTTATCTAACCATCAGTATATGGATCGAAGACCATGAACTTCTTTAGATTGGTATATATTTTCTTTTATTGTTGTGTTATTTTTTTAGTTAAGGATACAACATCAACCATTTTGGATTCTTGTGGCTTGACCACCATGAGAATGAATTTCTTGGCACTAATCAGGGAGACAAATGTAGAAAGTGGTACCTTTGGTACCCTATAACATCATGTTTCAAAAGTGAGGATGATCCTTTGAGTTATTTATTCATAGATTCCATGTCGATCATACATGAATGATTGACCAAAGATTACATTACAAACATCTAGATTGACCACATAACATAAGACCTCATCTTGGAAGGGTTTTATTGCATATGAGAGAAGACATTGGTGAGTGACATGAAGGTTTCTCCCTAAACTCAAACATACAATATTGTATGGCTTTGGGTGAGTATTTATGGTCAAATTTAGGATTTTCACAATATTAGCATTAAATTATTTTGACTCCCACTATTAAGAATAAAATGTAGAGGCTTACCTTTCACCCATAACTTAGAGTGAAACAACATTTCCTTATCATCTGGCCTCTCCTCATGGGTCTATGATGAAGTAAAAATTGCATTAGTCTCAGCATCTACAATCTCTTCTTCATCCTCTTTGAATTTAGGGTGTGTATGAGGTAGAGCAGTAGATGTTGAGGATTGTGACTTAGAAAGTAGGGACTTGATGGCTTGACATTCTTCTTTAGAGTGCATTCTATATTTGTGGTAATCAAACCATTTCCCACTCTTCCCTTACTTTTGCTTCTAATTTTGGCCTCATGTTTGACCTTCTTTATCACTTGTACATTTTTTAGGCTAACTCTTTATATTCATTCTTCCATACTTCTACTCAATCTTCACCGTGAACTTGTACACCTCACTAAGGGCTTCCAGATTGAAGAGTTCCATCTCCCCCCATGTATACCATTATATTCCACCATAATATTTGAGAACTTTATGTTTCTCACTTTCCTAGATGCCTAATCTCGCAAATAGAGAATGAAAAATGTCAGTGTAATCTTTAACAAACTATTCCTTTCCCTGGCCAAGTTATTTCCACTCTATATGCAGATCATCATATGCTCTAATAGGGTAGTAGTATTCCTTTAAAGCTTCTATGAAATTATCCCAGGTAGGTTCTACATTAAGGCCAATATCATCCATACTAAATCTATTTTTGTACACTTCCCACCAATTTTTGATAGGCAATGATGCTTTCAAAAGAGAAAAAGTGATCTTCTCTTTATCAGTGAATTTATTTATATAAAAATAGGAAGACAATTAATCTAACTAATTTTCTACTACATCAACATTGATTTTGCCTTCAAATGTTGGGATATCAAAATTCAACTGAACCTTGAAGGGTGTTGGGGCACTAAAAGGATGTGGGGGTGTAGACGAGGAGCTAAAATTTCCCATCAAGATTTGTTAGAGAATTTGGGGAAATTATTGTAGCATCTATGCTTGCTACTATTGGAGGGCTTCATTGACCATTTCATTGAAAGGATCAGATGTCTCAATTTTGTCTACCATTTGAGGTCTTTTGAAGTGAATAGGTGGATAGTTTTGAATCTCTATTGTTTTCCACTCAAGATTCTTATAGATTGACCTCATCCTTGAGATCATACACTCTCAAGACAAACTGCTCTGATACCACTGATCCAAAACTTAGAAGCTTTAGTTGAAAGATAATTCAAGAAACAAGAAAAACATAATTGTAATGATGTTATGTATAAGAAGAGATTTTTTATTGATCAAATTTGTGGATAGAAACATATGCCTATCTTTGAGAAGAGATGTTTAATTTCTATTTTGGGTTACATCTTTATATATAAACATTTTTAAGGTAGGAGGAGGATGTTTAATGTCACCAATATTGAGAGAGATTAAGTTTTTTGACTTCCATGATTTACAATAATACAAAATTTGAATAATTACTACTTTTAAAAACTTATTATTTTTAGACTACACTACTAAAATTAAAATTTGGGACACTTCTATTTGGTTTTTGAGGGACAAACCCCACCAATTGGAGATATATTCCATCTCACATAATTCCCCTCATTCTTATCTTTCCAATGGTTTAAACATGGAGTCAAACAAAGCTATGGTACAAAAGTTATGGCTCTCGAAAGTTCTACCACCAACTGGGGTAGAACCAACACCAGAGTTATCACCTATAATGTTGCTTGTATCACATAATGAGGACATAAGTGCTAAAATTAGTGTCTAATATTTATTGGTAGTTTGGGAATATATAGGATAGGTTTATAGGATAGACATGTGAGTGCATCCCTTACCTCATTATTGTGCTCATGATTTGGTAACCATATGGATGGTGTGAATGATAGGGTTAGTTGGTCTAGATGGTTGCTTCAATTCTTCCCCCTTATCTTGGGATAAAAGGTTGATGGAAAGTATAGGTGAGGTTGGTGGTTGGGTTGGTTGAACATAAGGTTGAATATGTTGGATTGGAGATAAAGTTTCATCTAATAAGAGATCATCATTATCATACAGACTATGGATGAGAGCTTGGAGGGCTTTACAGCTCTCTGTATCATGTCTTAGAGTCCTATGATATGTGCATATCAATGTGTCATTGGACCAAGAGGGTTTGGAATCAGAAGTGGTGAATGAATTTATAGGAGGTCACTGGATGGAAGAAGTTTACAATAACCTTTTTAAAATGGCCATGTAGGATTCATTCAAAGGTAGCAAAGGTGTTGTTATAGGTGTTAATACTAGGGCCATCCTAGATGGAGGTGTGACTCTAGAAGATGCTAGTTTTTGAATAATGTTTGGTAATGGTTTGTGTTGGGTAGGCTTAGGTAGGATTTGTTTAGAAGAAGATGGTCTCAAAATAGAGGTGGTAGGGGTATCGACTGGTGGAAAGGTCGAAAGGGATAAATTGGTCAAAAATGATGAGGAAGTTGGAGGCTTAAGTAATGGATGGGTAGATGAATAAAAGGGGGCTAGCTTGGCTAAAATAAAATAAGGAACTGGAAAAGTATAGGGGTGAGGTCCCAAAATGGATGGCAAAGAGGAAGGTGGTGGTATAGGTCAAGTTTGAGGATGGGGTTTAGGAAATTGAGAGTTCCAAGATGGCTTAGGTGATGGTCTACTAGGTGGACTAGAAGGGGTCAAATATAATCTAATAGGGGGATGGGAGAGGTTATATTTTGGGTGAACACCTAGATTCTAGGTTAGTTTGGTAAGGAATTTTCAAGAGGATCTAGGAGGAGGTGGATGATATGGTTCTCAATTGTCTTACTGAAAGGGACTATCAGGTGGTGGGGTGATGATAGGTTTAAAATTGGATGCTAATGAGGTGGAGGATTCAACTCTTTTTTATTAAGGGAGTCTAAGATGATGCCAAAAGTTATCCCTATCTAGGTTAGGCTGGGAGGTAAACTCAAGACATTATAATAATTGAGAAAAAAGGTTTATAAACATGTTTGGTCTCATCAACAATAGTTTCAAAGGTTAAACACTTAGGTGGGGAATGAGGTGAAGTGATTTCATCCTTACCCAAGCTATAAGTTTCTAAAAAAATGGGTTAGAATAGAAGTATTAGGGATGGTTTTGGTTATTTCTTCAGTTTGGGTATTTGAGGGGAAAGGAGAAAGTTCAATTATTATTTTTGGTGGGGTAGAAGGAGGGATAGTTGACTCAAAAAGGGAGGAAACCAATTCAGGTATGGTTTGGTCAAGCAAAGGTATAAAGGTTATGATTTCTTATGGTTCTACATGTGTTTCAAAGGAGGGGAAGGTAAACTCCTCTCTTTCATGGGTAAGGTAGTTGAAGGAGTTGTATAAGTATGAGACTCATCTACCATTGTCTCATTTAAAACAACATTGATGTTGTGTGTCTCATGGGAAGATGATGGGTTAGGGTTGTTGATGTGAGGTTGGACCAAAGGGGTATGGTTGGGAAATGATTTAAAAAAGATATATAAAGAATGGTTAGGAGGTGCATTTGAGTTATCAAGAAATATCTCACCATTGTTGAATAAGTTTTTAATAATACATTTGAAATTATTACACCAGTTAATGTCATTTCCAACAACCTGATGGAAACCATAGTGGTCATTTTAATTATACCACCCAGGCATGGGGTGAGAGAGGTAAAATTGCTATGGTGGCTTGATTAGTTGGATTTGAATAATATTATCCTTAAGCAACTTATCTAATATGGAGTCATAGGACTCTCTTATGGGTGTGAATTGTTGAGGGGGAGCTTGATTTTGATTTTGAGTCTGGGGCAATGAGGGGTTAGAAGAATTGGAAGGATGAGGTGGGTTGGTAGCTTGAGGTAGGGTAGTTTTCAAGATAATAATGTTGGTAGTGTTTTGGTTTTGGAATTGGGTTGGTTTGATGTTTTAGTAGAGGAGGGATCATTAGACTTAAAGGTGGAATTCTTATTCTAAAGTTTTAACTTACCCTCATGTTGATGCAAGAGATTCCACCCTTGGCAGGAGGTTGAGCTCCTACCTTCTCTTTGCAACTATGAAAAGTCCCCTCTCACCTATGGGATTGGTGAAGCTAGAGGGGAGAGTCTCTAGATAAGGGCTAGCTCCCTTTGATGCATCATGTTTGTTCCAACAAGTGCAAATACATACATGTATAGATATATAATGGGGGGGATGAAAAGGGAGAAAGATTACAGGAAAACAAACTACTCTAAGGAGGTGATACACCAAAATGAAATGACCTTCTCACATCCACACTTAAAACTAGACAAATGCATTCATATGCTTCAGTCTTGGCAGAAGGACTAGGCTACAAGGAAATGGCAGGGAGGCTCTTATGAAAACACATAAAATAGAGACTCACCAAGGTGCTGTAGAATGCACACTGTAAGTAACTTCCTCTATTCTACACTCCCAAATAGAGCTCTTCTCTTGTTAGATGCAAAATGGCACCTTGTAGACAATAGGTATGTTGGTGTTGGACCTATGAAAGCATCAAGAGACAATGACTTAACACAAACAACACTCAAGACATACACAGAAATATCTATCCAAGAAGAGGTAAAAAACTACATTTATTGATTCAGGTGTAATTTTGCCAGGGCTGCGCCTTACAAAAGTGGAAGATATTTCTTAAAATGATAAGTCTTCCATTTATAGGAGAAGTAAGGAGGCCCATTTGGTGCTCCTTTTTTACAAGTGGCCTATCGTATCCCTTCATTGGGAAGAACAAGTCGCTCAAAACATTAATGAGTTGTGCACTTTGTCTATTCAAAATCTACCCTTTCAAGGTCAATACATGGTTTGTCTACTCATTAAATGCAAAAATGGAGAAACTGGTTGCATTGCTTAGCTATTTGCATCCCCAATGATCAATTCATAGGACTGTTTCACTTGCCAAAGTCACTTCTCAAATTGGCACCACTTGGACTAACTGCTTGCTCATTCCATGCTTGTCTCCTTGTCTTTTCTTAATTTTGTCTCCTTTGGCTCCTTCGGCCCTCGAGGGTGAATTCTTAGTGGGTCACTACATTCTGGCTCCTTGGTTAGCTCTCTCTTAGTTTGAAAACAAATAGCCATTTTTTTTTGCTAACTTTGACATTCAGATAGCCATCATTGGTTTGAAAACCAATGGCTAAATTGTTTTGTTAATTTTGACGTCATCCGAGACATCCTCAGGTCCTTCATTGGCCCTTTTGTGGCTTTGCTTTCCTCAGCTCCTTTTCTATGGTGCTCTTTTCCCTTTCTTTCTTCTGAGCACCTTCTCGAAGGGAAGGTGACCCTCTAGCCCTTAAAAGTGTCCTTCACTTCTGGCCAAGAGTCCCCTGCAAGGGCACCTACCCTTCAGGGTCCCTTTGCGAGTCATTTTGTGCCTTCAGATGCTTTCCCAGGTCCCACAAACTGTCCTTCACTTTATATATTTTCTGTGGACTTTTGTCCATGGACGTTTTCTCATAGACAAAAAGTCCATAGAAATTCTCCTGGCACTGGCCTTTGCTTAAAAGTGCGCCCAAATTCCTTCAGACTTTTTGTTTGAAGGAATTCCTTCGGACAAAAAGTTTGAAGGAATTCGGGACTTAGTCAATTTAAATTTAAACAAATTTGGGACTTACATGGTCTTTTCCATTGAAGCATCAGCCCTTCACAAGGGCATTTTGTACTTGAAGACTCCCCTTCGGCCGTAGACATACCCTTGAACTGAGCCGTTGAAGCAAAAATGGTTCAATGGTTCAATGGGTTCAACCATTGCGCACCAATGGCAAATGAAATAAAGCTGATGAACTTTGTGCTGATTAAACCACCTAGTTGAACCAAACATCAAACCATCCCTTTAAACCAAGCCTATTAAACCAAACCCATTGAACCAAGCCTATTGAATCAATTCGTTGAACCAAGAATGGTTCAACGGTTCAATGGTTTAACCATTGATGAATCGAGATGTCGAACTTGAAGATGGAATTTTGAACCAAAGGTCTCATAACCACTTGAACTAGGCCATGAACTTCTCATTGAACTTGTACAACCTAAAAATGACTATCATTGAATAGCAAGGGAAGAAGGGGACCAAAAATTTTGCATGTGGGCAAAATTGGTCAACAATTTGGTGACTCCCAAGGGAAACATGCTTGCTATGCTTAGAGACTAGTTGCCTTGCAGTCCATTGGTTACAGAGTTAGATGGTAACTTAGAAAACCAGTAATAGCTCTGATGAATCTTATAACCAAACACGCAAAATTACCTCCAAGAGGAAAAGAAAACACACAAGACTAAGAAAATACTACATGTGTAAAAAGCACTTATGGAAAGTGGGAAAGCAAACAAGGGAAAATATATACAGATAAAAAGAGACTCAATGGCAATACTTTAGATGTATCCCATTAACTGGGATACGTAGTTCTTCACCATCTGATCTGGAGAGTTGGAATGCATTATGCTTCTTGCACTGAGTAATTATGTATGGATCACTCCATAAGGTGTCAAATTTTGCATGCTTTCCAGGCTTAGCTCAATTTTCATCCCATTTCAAGACAATGTCTCCTTCAGAGAAATCCTTTAATGAATATTTCTTATCAAAGTGTCTTTTCACTTGCTATTAGCGACTAGACATAGAAGCCATAGCGTGGTCTCATGTCTCTTAGAGCTCCATCAGCTTGCACAACCTGACCTCCATGCTAGTTCCTCTAACTGTACCTGGTGGGTAAGATCCAATGCTGGCAATTCAAGTGAGATGGGGAGCCTAGCTTCCCTTCCATATATGAGCATATATGGAGAATTTCATATTTCTCTCTTTGGAGTGAATCGATTGGCCCATAGGGCTGTCTTCAGATTGGCATGCCAAGTTTTCTAATTTTCTTCCATGGTCCTCTTTATGATTCTGATCAAATTTTTGTTGGTGGACTTAGCCAGCCCATTCCCCTATGGATAATAATTTGATGAAGTGCTGAGATATATACCATACCTTAGCACCCATTCACTTGTTTTGATCCCCAAAAAAGCCAAGGTGTTATCTGAGATTATGTGGCCAAGACCCCAAATCTTGTTACCAGGTCCTCATAAAACTCCAAGACTACACTTTCATTTGCCTCTTTCAAAGCAATAGCCTCCACCCACCTTGTGAAATAGTCTATGGCAGTTAGGACCCACTTATGTCTAGCACTAGAGGGAGGATTAATCATCCCTATGAAATCCAGACCCCACTGCATGAATGGCTATTCCACTTGAATAGGCTATAGAGGCATGGCAACCAAACATTGTTTCCCATCAAAAAGTGCACACTTCTAGCACTTTCTTACCCAAGCATGAGTGTCCTTAAAAAGAGTGGGATAGAAATAGCCATCTCTCATTATCCTTGCTGCAGTAGCTCTAGGAGCGAAATGACCACCTACTGGCCTATCATGGAAATCAGCTAGTACCTTATCAGCTTGGTTCAAATCAATGCATCTTAGAAGAACCTTAAAGAGATCCTTCCTAAATAATATTGCATCAACTAAAACATAAGGGAGAGACTGAAGCCTGAAATACCTTCTTCTAGTCCTATCAAGACCCTGTGGGTACTCACCAATGAGAAGGAAACACCTTAGGTCCAACATATAATCATTTATGACAACTAGCTCTACTGTAGTGGTTGCATCTTGAATTAGCAAGCTATCTTCCCTTTTTTGCTTGAAATATACAACAAGCTATTCACATAGACCTCTTCCCCTCACTAGCTTGGTGATCTTGATGTCTATGTCACACTCCATCACTTTGGTGATCCACCCTGATCTCTTTTCATTTAAGTCTCGATTCGTCAAGAAATCCTTGATGCCAGGATGTGAGACCATGAGGTGGATCCTGTTGTTAGACAACATATGCCTAAATTTCTTCAGGCTCCACACTACTGCCAGGGCTTGCTTCTCTACATACATGTATCTAACTTCAAAATCCTCTAACCCTTGGCTAAGAAAGGCAAGTGGTTGCTTGAGGTCATCACCATTTGCTTGGGTAATCATGGCGGAGAGGTTGAAGTCATTGCTGAAAGTGTAGAGGTTGAAGTCTTTGTTGAAGTCAAGGCTGATCAAAGTAGGAGCCTAGGTTATGGCCTGTTTGATGGATTTAAAGATGTCTTTCCTTTATATTGTCCACTTGAACTCCTCACCCTTCCTCAACATAGAGGTGAGGGGCTTGACTATCTTTGTGAAGTTTGGAATGAATCTTCAAATAAAATTTATCCTACCAAAGAAACTCTGCAATCCTTTCTTATGCTTTGGTAGGGACATCTCTAGGATAGAACAAACTCTCTTGGGATTAATGGATAATCCTTCCTTAGAGATGATGTGGCCAAGGAGTTTCCCCTCATGAATAGTGAACACACATTTCTTTGGATTAAGAGAGATGTTGAATTCCCTACATCTTTCAAAAATCTGCCTAAGGAGTTCTATGCATTGGCTTACTTCCTTGGAGAATACCGTTACATCATCGAGGTATACCGGCATGTTGTTGTTTATCAAGCCTCCAAAAGCCATGTCCATGGCTCGCTGAAAGGTAACACCACCATTGGATAGCCAAAATGGCATCTTCTTGTAGGCAGATATTCCCCATTTAGTGGTGAAGGCCATTTTGTGCTGGTCACAGCCTTGCACTAAAATCTAATTATACCCTAAATAACCATCCAAGAGGGAGAAGTGCTCACTACCTATTACCTTCTGAAAGATCTACTCCATGCTTGGGAGGGGATAATGGTATTTTAAAGAGACTTTATTAAGGTCTCTAAAATCAACACATAGCTTGATCTCCCCATTCTTCTTTCTAACAGGAGCAAGGTTGGCCAACCAGGAGGAATGCTTGATGGTAAATATAATTCTAGACACAATAAATTTGGCAAATTCCCTCTGCATGAGGTGCTCAATTGTCAGATTGACAGGTCTTTGCTTCTGCGTGATTGGCCTTGCACCTTCTTCTAATTAGATGGTGTGCTAGGTGAGCCTTGGGTCAAAGCCCTTTAGATCACTGTAATCCCATGCAAAAACATCTACAAATTCCTAACATAGCAAAATGAAAGCTCACCTTTCTTGAGTCATGTAGACTTTTCCAAGTGCAAGCAGCTTGTCCTTGAAGATCTCAACCCTTTCATAATTACCCTCTTTGGTTTTGATGCATGCCTTATCATTTCTCAATTGGTCATATCCATTGAAGATGCTCTCAAGCATGACCAAACCTTTAGGGAGCTTATTGTTCTTCAACTGAAAAATTTGATTGCCATATTGCTACTACAATTTTGCCTGATTCTGTGTTGCAAACTCAGCTTCTTCTTGGAAGAAAAAACCTATTTGCTGGTAACTTTCAAAAAATTGCCAATTTGCAATGTTGTCTAAGATAGAGGGCCAAACCACCACTTTTAAGTGGCATGAACCACCTTCTTGACTTAATTCCTTAGAAACATTGAACTGAGCACCAATTGCTGCTAGCCTATCCACTTGTTTGTTTTGCTCTCTAGGAATGGAGGTGATATTGAAAGCAAGGAAATCTTCCACCAAGTCCTAGACTCTATGCTTGTAAGACTTCAGCAAGGAATTCTTGGTCAAATTTAGGCCTTTCACCTAATTTATAATCAGCTTGCTATCTCCCAAAACTTGCAACTCCTTAATCCCTCTTTTTCTTGCCCATTCTAACCCATGGATAAGGGACTCATATTTTACAACATTACTTGTGCAAGAGAATTGGAAACAAAAAGCTAAAAAGTACCTATCCTTTGAAGGGGAGATTAGCATTGCCCCACCACCAACACCCATCCTACTTCTAGAACCATCAAAATATAGCTGCTATAGACCTCAGTCCTCTTGGCTTGCCTTCATTATATTTGGTATGAAGGCACCTTCTTCGTGCATGCAGTAGACTCCAAGGTTTGTCTCCTCTATAAACTTGTAAGGATCATGTTTGAAGTTATCATTTCCCCACTCATCCAAGAGTAGGTCTACAACTCCTTCAAGAGTAGAGGATGGAGATTGGTCTGTCTAGGATTCTTCTGAGTCGATAATGGTGTAACTAACATTCACTACCTTGGGTAAGTATGGTTTTAGATGGTCCTTGTAGAGTGGCTCAAACTTGATTTTTACCTTGGTCCCATACTTGGTTCTAAAAACTAGATATGACCAATTCGATGCTAGATAGCTACCTATCTTTGATGTGAAGTCCCTAGACAAGCAAATTGTGAAATAAGGAGGAACATCTACTACCACTATATCATGGGGAATTGAGAAGGTTGGGCAAGCATGCAATGTCAAGCTTAAACCCTTTAAAATTCCAACTATTTTTATAGGTGTCCCATATAGCTGTAGGACTCCTTTATTCATCTCTTCATATTTTAGTCCCATCTTGTTAGTTATGCATTTGGGCATCAATGAGGTGCTAGCCCCACTGTAGATTATGTAGTTGTGTACCAAGAAATCCCCTATGACCAAGGATACATAGAAGGGGGGAATTTTCTCTTCTTTCTTTACCTGACCTGAAGTGGAAGGCTATCCATTTGTCATCAATAAATTATCAGTGCTTGTTGGGACAACTTGATGATCTAGCTCATGCAATTCTTTCTTCAATACATCCTTCTATCCTAGAAGAGACAATGAATCCAATAAAGAGATGTTCATATGCAACTTCTTCATCTAGTCCACTATATTGACTTGTGATTGCCTCCCTTCAAGCTTTCTTTGGGGTTGATTCCAACCTAAGCTACAAGTTGAGGAGCTGAAGGTACAAATGACTGTTTGATGTTTGGGGCCTTTTGATTGGAGTGTAATGGAGAAGGTGTTGCTACCGCTTGGGTGGTAGCCTGGGCTTGTCCCACTACTCTTCTCTTAAATCTTGTGTTGGCTGCAACATAATCAGCCTGATTGTCTACAACACCCACATAATTTACTAAACAAAATTCCCCTTCTAGATGATTCATGAGGGTAGAGTCAGGCTGGGCCTGATTGCTACTAGTGCTGGGTTGTGTTGAAGGCTTGAAGACCTAACTGAGATTGAGTTGTTGTTTTGTTTTTTGCATTCTAGAAATAATTCATCATCTCATTTGTGTAAACAACCTATTCTTGACCATATCCCATGGTTGAACAACTTGGCTACTCTTGTACTAGATTGTTCTGAGTAGGCACCATGACTTTAAATGAGGAAAGGGGGCCTGAGTTGTAGTTTTGAAATGGTCTGGTCTGAGTGAGCTGACCTTGTCCTTGATTATAGCCTTGAAAAGGGGGTCTAAGAGCTTGACCATAATACTGATATCCCTGGTTCAGCCTAATGCTTTGAGCTTGCTACCTTTTAAGAGCTACAAGTTCATTTGACATGCTTTACAATAGACTTTTAACCTCATGAAGTTCATTGGATAGAATAATAGTTCGTTTCTCTATGGTAGGTAGAGGAGCTAATGTGGGAGCAACAGTTTGAATTGGAGGCAACATTTCTAGGAAAAGTGGCATGTGAGGTCTAGGGGCTATTTTCCCAGCCTGAACTAAGCAATTTTTAGCTACTATGGCTATGTCATAAGTAGTGGGTAGTATATGCCCTCCCATAGATTGGATCATCATAGTAATATCAGTATTTAATTCCTTTAAATAGTACAAGAAAGCATAATTGGGAGTTAGTCTTACCAAGATGGGAATTCTATCCCACATCTTTTGAAACTGTGTGTTAAATTCCTGCACATACTCGTGTGGAGCTCTCTTTATGGTCGTCAGCTGCTTAGTAAGTGAGAGTCCATCACTCTTTTCCCCAAAATGATCTGTCAACTAAGTCCCCAATTCATTCCTAGAATGTATTGAATTTATAGGCAAAGTATCGTACCAATCAAGAGCCTTGCCTTTGAGAGACAATGCTAACAATCTGATAGTGATATTTTCCTCTATTACATTATGAATATTGTAGAGGTTAGCAATATTCCTAATATGATGCATGGCTATAATGGGCCCCTCTCCATTGACAGAAGGCACATTTTTGAGGGTTGTTCCCAGAATTGGATCATAGCATGGGAGATTTAAGGGACTCTCTCCATGAAAAGCCACAAAAGGCAGTGCCATCGATGGGATGGGTTGTAATTGGGGCTCTACTTTGCTTGCATCCCTTACAGCAGGTCTAGGAGGATTGGTTGTTGGATAAGGATGGGTTCTCTCAAATCTTAGTCTTTTTATAGAGTTCAAAGGCAACTCAATGAAATTGAAAGGAACACCTTTTGAAGTAGACCTTGTGGTGACTTTAGGCATAGAAAGTTAAGAAACTAGTCTTAATTTGAAAACTAAAGCTCTTACTAGTGGAGTCTCTAGATGCTAGAAAACTTTGAATTGCTATGACAAGATCAGCATCAATCCTAAAACCTTACTGAGTTGTCAAATTGAGTCCCACCAGGCATCCCAAAACTATTGACACAAGAGATTGCACCCTTGGCAAGAGGCTCAGTTCTTGCCTTCTCTTCACAACTATGGAAACTTCCCTCTCACCTATGGGACTAGTGAAGTTGGAGGGGAGAGTCTCTAGATAAGGGCTAGCTCCCTTTGATGCATCATGTTTGTTCTAGCAAGTGCAAATACATACATGTATAGATATATAATGGGGGGATGAAAAGGGAGAAAGATTGTAGGAAAACAAACTACTCTAAGGAGGTGATACACCAAAATGAAATGACCTTCTCAAATCCACACTTAAAACTAGAAAAACGCATTCATATGCTTCAGTCTTGGTAGAAGGACTAGGCTATAAGGAAATGGCAGGGAAGCTCTTATGAAAACACATTAAATAGAGACTCACCAAGGTGCTATGGAATGAACACTGTAAGTAACTTCTTCTATTCTACACTCCCAAATAGAGCTCTTCTCTTGTCAGCTGCAAAATGGCACCTTGTAGATAATAGGTATGTTGGTGTTGGACCTATGAAAGAATCAAGAGACAATGACTAAACACAAACAACACTCAAGACATACATAGAAATATCAATCCAATAAGAGGTAAAAACTGTGTTTATTGAATCAGGTGAAATTTTGCCAGGGTTGGACCTTACAAAAGTGGAAGATATTTCTTAAAATGACAAGTCTTCCATATATAAGAGAAGCAGGGAGGCCCATTTGGTGCTCATTTTTTACAAGGGGCCTATCACATCCCTTCATTAGGAAGAACAAGTTGCTCAAAACATTAATGAGCTATGCACTTTGCCTGTTCAAAATCTACCCTTTCAAGGTCAATACACAGTTTGTCTACTCATTAAATGCAAAAATGGAGAAACCGATTACATTGCTTAGCTATTTGCATCCCCAATGATCAATTCATAGGACTATTTCACCTGCCAAAGTCACTTCTTAAATTGGCACCACTTGGACTAACTACTTTCTCATTTCATGCTTGTCTCGTTTTCTTTTCTCAATTTTGTCTCCTCTAGCTCCTTCAGCCCTCAATCACTGCATTCTTAGTGGGTCACTACATTTTGGCTCCTTGGTTAGCTCTCTCTCAATTTGAAAACAAACAACCATTTTGTTTCACTAACTTTGACATTCAAATGGCCATTATTGGTTTGAAAACCAATGGCTAAACTATTTTGTTAATTTTGACGTCCTTTGAGATGTCCTCAGGTCCTTCGTTGGCCCTTTTGTGGCTTTGCTTTCCTTGGCTCCTTTTCTACGGGTGCTCTTTTCCCTTTGTTTCTTTTGAGCACCTTCCTAAAGGGAAGGTGACCCTCTGGCCCTTGAAAGTGTCTTTTGCTTCTGGCCAAGAGTCCCCTGCAAGGGCACCTACCCTTTGGGGTCCCTTGGCAGGTCACTTTGTGCCTTTAGATGCTTTCTCGGGTCCCACAGACTGTCCTTCACTTTGTATATTTTTTGTAGACTTTTGTCCACAAACATTTTCCCATGGATAAAAAGTCTATGGAAATTTTCCTGAGTCTGGCCTTTGTTTAGAAGTGCGCCTGAATTCCTTCAGACTTTTTATCTGAAGGAATTCCTTGAGACAAAAAGTCTGAAGGAATTCAAGACTTAGTCAATTTGAATTTAAACAAATTTGGGACTTAGCCAGTCTTTTGCATTAAAGCATCAGCCCTTCACAAGGGTATTTTGAACTTGAAGACTCCCCTTTAGCTACAGACATACCTTTGAATCAAGCCGTTGAACCAAAAATGGTTTAACAGTTCAATGGGTTCAACCATTGTGCACCGATGACAAATGAAATAAAGCCGATGAACTTTGTGCTGATTGAACCACCTAGTTGAACCAAACATTGAACCATCCCTTTGAACCAAGCCTATTAAACCAAACCCATTGAACCAAGCTTGATGAACCAATCCATTTAACCAAGAATGGTTTAATGGTTCAACCATTGATGAATTGAGATGTTGAACTTGAAGATGGACTTTTGAACCAAAGGTCTCAGAACCACTTGAACCAGGCCATGAACTTCTCATTGAACTTGTGCAACCTAAAAATGACTATCATTGAATAGCAAGGGAAGAAGGGGACTAAACATTTTTCCTATGGACAAAATTTGTCAACACCTCATCAATGGCATGGTTTTCTAACTTATGAGCCATTGTGAATGCCTCATCAAAGGTTCTAAAGATTTGGACTTGAGGAGTGGGTGGGATATGTTTAGCACAACCCCTAGAGAAATTTTTAATGAGCTTTACATAGGGTAGTGAAAAATATAGTTGATTAATAAGACCTCTCTATTAGGTGATGAAGTCAGTAATTTATTGATCCTCAAACTATCTGATGGAGTAAAGGTTGATTATGGAAACATTCTTGGATATGTTGACCAAGAAATGTTCTAAGAATATTTGGGATGATTGTCTAAATGAGAAAATGGAGTGCTTGGTAAGAGCACTATACCAATTGATATATAGTCCATATAAATACATCGGGAAGGTTTGGAGGAGGAGGGCATCATCATGCATGATCAAGTAACACGAATGGTGAAATGCTTACAAGTGAGGTTGAGGGTCCTCCTTACCTTAGAAATTAGAAAACTTAGATAGTTCTCATTGAGGAGGACAATCATGGATGACAACAGATGGATTGGTTGGTTCATTATAGATCTGATCATACCACAAAAGGTAATAAGACCTAGATATGGAATATTCTAGATGGGTCGTCTTATCCATGAGCATCCTGATCAAATGAAGTTGAGGTTGAAAGATTGCATAATCAGGTGGAAAGTTTTCTTATGGTTGACTTGGGGCAAAAAATGGATTAGTGGCAGGGGCATTGACATGGCCACCTATTAGTATATAGTGGTCATTGGTTGCTTAGATACCTCATATAGGTTAGAAGTCATAAACGGTTAGGTAGTAGGAGGAACATACCCCTGTGGGTTAAAAATGTATTGATAAGTGATGGTAGGTACCTATGTAGTTTGGGGTTGATGTAGGGGTATACCAAGATTAGTTATGGATGGTATAGAAATGGTGAAAGGGATAGACACACTACGAGGTTGTTATAGTGTGGTAACCTAAGTGTTGATAGGTGAAAGGGTTTGGGGTATGGAAAGCACTATGTTTTGAAATGGGGTGGAGGTAGGCAAAGTGGTTGATATGGTAGGAAAGGTATAAGTTGTGGTAGAAGATATTGAGATGGATGATGGGGTATAGGTAATAAGTGGTAGGGTGGATGACATGGTCAAAGTAGGAGGTGTTTGACCACCAATCAACACATTGGATGGAATTTGGATGGTATTAGTAGGTGGGTTATTAGAAAAGGAGGAGGCTTCAGTCATTTTAAGTTGGGTTGAAGTGACACTAACCATTAAGCAAGAAGGCATACCTAGGGTTGGTTCTATAGGAGGAACCAAAGCAATAGAGGGATGGTTGGCCAAAGTAGTAAGGTAGTGTTACAATGCAATATCATTATGATCTAAGAGAGTGACAAAGTCTTTGTCTCCTTCCAATATGGTTGGAGGTCTTGTAGGAGAGGGAAAATGATGTGGTGGAGCATGGGGTGAATTGTCAACATCCAAGGTGTATCCATGGATGAAGATGAAGAGGAAGAAGTTAGTGGTTAGGTATTTAAATTTCTATACTACTATTTAGTAAAGACCATATAAGAAACCAAATGTAGGTAATGATCCTTTCACCTCAAAAAAAGAAAAAACAAAGAAAACCCAATGCAAACAAAGCAGACACTAAAATTTTAGTTAATCCTAGGATCTATTTTAAACCACTTTTGGATTATGCCTTAGATAATGTGAAATGGGAGTTGGCTTATGAAATAGGTACTAGAGAGGCTATCTAAATATGTTTTTGGGTTAAGTTTTGGTTCTCAAATAATCTATACTAGAATAGGTATGTGGCCTAGTACTAGGGGCTTACTCCTTGCACTTCACAAACCTGAAGCTGAGCTAGGACACTTAGCCAATATATACCATTTACCTAGAGTTTATACTATGCTAGAGAATGTAGTGGGTCCTCCCATTGGTGGTGAAATATAAGTGGGATCATTGGGTAGGTTAAGGTGATCTAAAGGGTGATGAAATCTTAATGGGCCTTGTCTCAAGTATGTTTTTATGTGTTCTTTAGTGTAGTGGTTTGGTAGTGTAACATATGTGTTATATGATTTATTCAAAATGAAATTAATTAATTTAGGCGAGCTAAGCATTAAATAGGTAATTCAATAGATGCACTTAATTTTAACTTGAAAGGAAATATTTGGTTTCTTTGAATGCAAATAAGGAACAATGCAATAATGTGAGATGACAATGTAACCTATCCCTAGAATGAAGTTTGCACTTTTTTTTGGTTCATTTTTTATTTTATAACCAAAAAGCAAAAGAAGTTTTATATTTTTAAAAATTTAAAGACCTGAATAAATCCAATAAACATGAGATTAACTAATGCAACTATATGAAATAAACTAAATTATGAACCCTTAAAGGGGTCCCAATCGACATGCTAGAATGTTTCACTTGATTTCTTACTCTAATTCTTTTTTCTTGAAAGAAGAGGTAAACAACAACAAAAGGGGTGTGTAGGGGTACCTGGTAGAAAGTGTGCACATTGATATCCATAAAAAGTGGGAACTCTTCTTTTGTAAGGGAAGAATGACTTTAAAATCACATGAACTCATGAAAAATATGTTAATAGAAAAGTAAGGGGCTACCTAGTGAGAAACTAGTCCCAAGAAAGGAATGTGATTTTTTAAATAGATGTCAGATCTTGTTCAACATTCTATTTTATTCGTAAAAGAGAAATTAAAAATGGTAGATATGGAAATGATAATGATGAACAATATAAAAAGGATCTAATATATAGTAGGATTGATATTATCAAAATAATTATTCCAAAATCCAATAACTTCATTAATATCCTCTTAGATTATAGCTAATTATTCTTCTACGTCCTCTCGATTGGGTGTGAAAACCACAATGCAAAGGTATAGCTCAAATGAAATATCACTTTGATTGGTGAATAGAGGTTGTGGGATAATGGGAAGGTCAAATATGTTATCTCATGTGCAAGTCCTGGTAAGGTCAGCTACATGAATTAAATAGATTAAGGCTATGTCCAAAACAATTAGAAAAGAGTTTAGGTACAAGTCAAAGGGTGGAAAGAAGTTTGGAAAGATAAAAGGGGGCTAAAATAGCAATCTATAATTTTATGTGATTGAGACCGTAAGTAGTCAAGTTGACCATTAGAGGTTTTTCTAATCGTCGATGGTTGGGTGACCAGTGGTGGTTGCTATAATCATCAATGGTTATGGTAACCATTGGCAATTACCTATAAAGAACTTGTCAGGGAGTGAAGTTGAGTTATAAAATGGTATCTGAGGGGTGAGAAGGATCATAAGGGTAGTGTAGGTAGATAAAAAGGGTGGGTAGGGTGTTTAATAGAGAACACACTAATAATAAGAAAAGAATGATAAAATAAATTTGAGAAAACAAATTAAAGTACCTTTGCTTTGAATTATTGAATGGTTGGATTACTAGAGGGATGGAAGTAGTGTCATGTTACTTTATCTTGAGAATCACATGTATAGAGTTTCAAGTTGCTAAATGCTAGAAAAAGATATGAGAGAGTGTATATGCATGAATTTTGGGTCCATGTCTCCTCCAAGAGCCTTATAATTGTAGCATAAAACTTCTTGAATGAGGAGAGAGAGTTGCCAAATTGAGGGAGGGAAAGTTACTAAGTTGGTCCTAGATAAGTATAACAGATTGATGGAAAGAAAACTATGAGTTTGTGCATGGGAAAGTTTCTAATTTGGTTAGTTCAAACATGTTCATGGTTGAGATTTCATAAGTGCTAGGAGTGGGTACCTGATCATTGATGATCAAGCTAACTATCAATGGTTAGGCTTACCATCAATAGTCAACCTCTAGGTTAATATTTAAGTTGGGGTCAATAGCTAGGTCATGGTGATATGATCTTTAAAATAGTTTAAAGGACATTTTAAGTGTCTAAAATTATATGTTCTTGGTCTCATGACGAGATTAACATGGACTATGTGATGTCCCCATGCTACATCACCAGGAGACATGCATATATTATAGATATATATAAACCAAACAAGGTGATGAGATAGTTTGGTGTGAGGCAACATAGACCAGTGGGTTCACACATATTTACTTGGTCAGTGCAAGAAAGACCATAGTGGAGCATGATGATTTATCCTTCTATTTTTGATCATAGTTGGAGACATATATAGACCATAAGATGGATATATAGGAGATATGTTATATATGCAAGAGTGGTTGATGGATATACAAACTAGTGGGCTTGACACAGACTAGTGATATTGATAATGCCATATATACCACCATGGATATGGAAATAGATACTAGTGGTTAGTTTGATTAGGTAACCACAAGACATAGGTTTGGGATCCTAGATTAGGAGGGTTATTATAGGTGATAGAGGATGAACACATCCATAAGTGCAAGGTAGAAGATGAGTCATGGAGGTTAGCCAATTTCATGATGTGTCGATCATTAATAAAAAGGATATGGACATTTTGTGAAATCTATGGGGAGAGATGGATGTGGATTCAAAGTAGAAGATATGAGGGGTTAATCTTATGATATAGGTAGAGAAGAAGGATTATGATAGAGGACATGAGATTATGACTACAATATCTCATGATACACATATAGAGACAGAATATGTTGTAGGCTCATCACGTGCTCTGACATATATAGAGGAGCATGCTCTCATAGATAGACTTTAGGATGATTTTTGGGATAGAGACAAAGAGATTTATGGTTTACACCATAAGGTATATAGATTACAAGGTGTAGTCTATGGTAGAGAAGATCATACTATAGATATTATGTGACTATAGGCTAAGTTACATAGGTTACAAGGTATTTTAGATGGGATGTATGGGGATGTTATGGCCATAGGAGTGGTTACATGTGACGTAGAGACATAAATGCCATATTAAAAACCTCTTGTATAGTAGTATAGATAGGAGAGGGACAACAATCAAAAAGAGATTGTAGAGGATAGAGTGCAGATAGACAAAGGACAATTGGCTATATAAGATAAGGTGCTATGGGTGATGGATCAAGCTACCTATTATAGGAGTCTATATGAGGGGCTTATACCATGGGAGCATAGGGCATCATCTTTTAGATAGTACTCTATGAGATGATCAATGTCTACTAGATCTGTGCAACTAGTAGAGTCAAAGAGATTAGTGTGATAGGTTCTACATGTGATGGGTCTTCCATGGGGTACACCACATTATGTAAATCTATTTATAAGACTAGATACTCCATCTGAGGGATAAGATGTGATATAGATATAGATTTTACTATGATATATGGATAGCATTTATGTATACAAACATTGAGATGTGCATTTTATAGAAAAACATTATATATATATATATATATATATGATAATGATGATGATGATGATGGTGATTTTGTATTATGGACTGTGTACACTACTTATTGGTGTACATGACTTGGATGGATATATGTATGGGTAGATGATATCACTAATTATAATTATTGAATATTATAGTGTGTTAGCATGTATTATATTTAGAATTTAATTTCAAAATTTTATTATTAAGGATGCATGATTGACATATGAGTGGATACTACTTATGGATGAGACATTACTGCATAATATTTATTTCTATTATTTACATTGGTATTTTGAAAATTAGGAGTATTTTGAGCAACATGATTTTTAATATAACATAAAACATAGTACCAACAATGATATTGAATACTCATAATGAATTTTGAGGTTTTAAGCATGTTTAAACAAAATGAAAGAATAAATTGTGTTATTGCAAAGTATGTCATGATATAGTCATAACTATACTATATATGCATGTGCACAAAATAATCTTGATAACACATAAAAAAAGATAAGACAAAAAGATTAATCTAATTTATTTAAAATACACAAAATGTAATGAGTGATATAAAAAATATATAAACAAATGTAAATGAATGATTATTTTACATGATTAATGCAAACAAATATATTCTAAATGGTATAAAAAGAACCAAATTGATAAAGGGAAAAAAATAAAAAATAACCATTGGAAATGGTTAGAGATAAACATGAAGTAAAAGAACAAACTTAATGACTAAAGATAAATAAAAGGATAAAAACAACCAAGTAAATGGCTAGGGATAGAAAATCAAAAAGATAACAAATAAAACAATCATAGACATAAAAATGAAAAAGTTGGAAAAAGAGACCCAAAAAAAAAAATGACTGTATCCAAGATTAAATCTAAGAAAAAAACAAGTGAGGGATAAGCCAAAAAAAATATTAAGGGAAAATATGGGGGACTGGATGATGGGGAAGGTGGTGGTTGAACTGAACCTAAAGACCTTGTATATCTAAGCATTGCCTACAAAACCCACATAGATAATGTCTATGTGTTGATATCAGATCATATGTAGTTCTCCAAATGTGGTAAGTGATGAGAAAGTGGATTAGTGATGAATTAAGTGAAGTGTTTATGATGAAAATGATAATCAAGTGACCCACCCAAGAACAAGTGAATGGAAGGCAACTATGTTAAAGTTGATGGTTTTATAATACATAGATTTATTTTTGGTTTTATATTGTGTTTTATGATTTTTTTTTGTTTTGGTATTTTTTATGTTTTTGGGATGTTTTTGGATTTTATGCTAAAATAAGGTGTAATACATATTTTTCAAGCATGAGAAAGAATGCAAGGTAACCTTGAACTCTAGCATGCTAAAATGACTAACAATGGACAAAAATGACACACTTAGAAATATACAATGGATAACTTAAGGATGATGACCCCAAGTAATAGGGTTAGTTAGAGAAAATGGTTTACACATAGTTATATAAATCTAGTTTTCACCATGGTACTTATCTAAAGTGCCATATAAATGGTTTACACTTTTGGATGATCTATGTAGATATTTTGCTTTTCTTGTTTTTTTGGGGCTTTTTGGCTTTTTTTTTTAAATATATATTTTTTTGATTTTTGAATTTGAATATAATAATTAAATACTATAGAACCAAATTTTAAGCATATAATTTCTTAAGGTGCATGATGTTCATAGGTTCATAAAGATCCTCTCCATCTTCAATGACCAATTTGTAAGATCTTGATCCATATTTGGCAATAATGATGTATGGACCTAACCAATTAGGCTAAAAATTCCCCTTCTCTATTTTAGAATTAGTGTTTTATTGACTTTATTTTAAAAAAATATCTTTGATTTCAAATTTCTTGGATTTAATTAGTTTTTTATAGTTACGATGAAGGCGATTATGGTAGACTTGTAGGTTATTTAAAGCATTGAGTCATTTTCCATCCAAGATGTCAAGTTCTCTTAAATGTGATGTTTAATATGATTCTTCATCTATGATTTATTGTAAAGATATTCAAGATATATAATCTCAACATTAATGATTAAAATAGACTCACTACCATAAACAAGGGAATAAGGGGTTTCCCCCATGGGTGTGTAGATACTAGTGTGGTATGCCCAAAGGGAAGAATATAATTGGGTATGCCAATCATGACCAACTTCATTGACAACTCACTTAAGAATGTGTAGAATTCTCTTATTTGTTGCCTCATCTTGGTTTTTGTCTTCTGGGTAATATCGAGTGGACCATATGTGCTTGATATGGTATGTATGGCAAAGAGTTTTCACATATTTATTTTTTAAGGATTTCCCATTGTCAAAAATGAGAGTGGATGGAATACTAAAATGGTAGAGAATATGGCTAAGGATAAACTTGTAAATTTTCTTTCTAGTCACATAAGTTAATGACATTACTTAAACCCACTTGGTAAAATACTTAATGGCAATGATAATGTGCTTATGTCCATTAGATGAACTAGGGTTTATTTTCCCAAACAGGTATAACCCCAATGTGGAGAATGACTAAGGTGTTGTGATAGGTTGTAATTCTTGTAAAGGATTATGGATAAGATATCTATGCTTTTGACAAGGTATACATTTTTTGACATAAGTGCATGAATTGGATTCTATTGTGGGCCAATAATAACCAACTTGGAGAAGATTTTTTACAAGGACAATACCACTTAAATGTGCCCCATCAATTCCATCATGAACTTATCAAATAGATGAATTAGGTTCTTTAGAATTTAAACAAGATAGAAAGGTTCCATCATAACCATGATGATATAGGGTATTACCAGGGATTATATAGTAGTATGTTATTTGAATGAAGGATTTGCATTGGTTAGAAGATAAATTATATGGAAGGGTATGGTTATTAAAGTATGTATATATATCAAAGTACCATGGAAAAGTGGGACTAACCACCTCACAAAACATTTTCGATTCTAGTGTATCATAATTAGGCATCATTAAGTACTTAACTAAGAATTTATTATGTTTTATGTTTAAGTCAAGTAAGGATCCTATTGTTGTTATAACATCTATTGCCTAGTTTTTTACTCAAGGAACTTACTTGAACTAGATGTATATAAAATATGTTATCAAAATATCCACCATTTTATTTTAAGGTATTATATTATCATCACATGCTTGGAATTAATTATTTACTTGATTGATGATGAGCTTGGAGTCACCAAAAACAAGGAGATGTTAGATTCCCCACTGAATTTCCATCTTGAGACATGTTATTAAACCTTCATATTCTACTATGTTGTTTATACATGAGAATTCTATGTGGAAAGCCTTAGGAATACAATCTCCATTAGGTGCTACCAATAATATGCCTACCCTTGAGCCATGAATGTAAAAGATCCATAAAAGAAAATTTAATAAACTATATATTCATCTACTGACATAATTGCATCATTAGGTAATTATTTAATGATAGGTACCTTTCCATGGAGTGGTGATTCTTCTAATACATCTATTAGAACTTTCCATTTGATTAACATACTTTAAATCAGATTCACCAAGTAACATATCCCACTTAGCCATCCTACCTTTTAGAGCAGTTTTGTATAGAAGATACTTAAGAGGGTCAATTTTAGCAATGATTTTTGTTTTATTGTTAAGCATGTAATGTCATAACTTTTGGGAAGTAAAAAAAACTACAATACAATATTTTTCTATTTGATAGTAATTTAATTCATAGGATATCATTGTTTATCTCAAGTCGTATATTGTTATTTCTTTTCCATGATCATCAATTTGTGATAGCAATTCTCCAAGAGCATATTGAGTAGCTAAGATATATAAGAAAAAAGGTTTACTAGAAACTGGTGGCATCAATACTAGTGGATTGGAAAGATATTGCTTTATATTATTGAATTCCTTTTCATAATCTTCTGTCTAGGTAAAATCTATATCCTTTTTCAACAAGAAGGTGAATGGGTGACAAATATCAACAAGTTGATAAATAAACCTTCTGATAGCTTGTATCTTTCCTTGTAAGCTTATGATCTATTTAATATTTTTATGTGGTGGAATATCCATGATAAATGAAAAGTTTGAAGGATCAACTTCAATTTCATGTTGTGAAACAATAAATCCTAACAACTTTCTAGATGTAACACCAAACACATATTTTTTTAGATATAGCCTCATATTATATTCTCATATTCACTCAAAGATATGGTGAAGCACCTGAGGATGATCTACTCTAAGTTTATATTTAGCCAAAATTTCATCTATGTAGTCCTCCATAATATCATTAAGCATGTCATGAAATATAATGGCCATTATCCTATGATATGTCACCCCAACATTTTTAAACCTAAAAGGTATCACTTGATAGAAAAATGTCCCCCATGGAGATGTAAAGGTTGTTTTATGCTAATCTTATTCAATGTTTTTAATCTGATTATAGCCTAAAAATTCATTCATTAAAGATAATATTTCATGGCATATAGAGGAATCAATAATCATATCTATGTTAGGTAATATAAATTCATCCTTTGGGCATGATTTATTGATACCATATAAGTTTGTGCATACTCTAATCCCCTCAAGTTTCTTAGACACCAACATAATGTCTGATATCTAATCTAAATAGTCAATGGGGCATATATAACATGCAACAAATTATTTCTTCAGCTCTTCCTTTACTAGAAGTGTTATTTTGGGATGCATTTTTTTGAATTTTTTCTTGATTGGTTTTGCATTAGGATGCACCACAAGGTGGTGAACTACTATCTCTGTATCTAACCCTATAATATCTACATAAGACTAGGAAAATACATTAGAAAAATCATGAAGTAGTGATGTAAATATATCTTTTTCCTCTATATTGAGTGATATTGCAAGCTTTACAGTCTTTGGATTAGCTTCAATACCAATGTTTGTTGGAATTATTTCTTCAACAAGTAGACTTGATTCATCTTTATAAGTGAGGGGTGGTGTACTAAGATGAAAATATTCTTCAAAATATTATTATTTTGATGTAGATGTAGAACTAATAGATTGGCATAATTTTTGTTCCGCAAAATATGCTGAATCTACTAGTTGTATTAGAAAACCATTCTTATAATCACATGTAGGAGTTTAATCCTTGATTCTTAAGAACTTAGATATTTCTTCATAATTTTGAAAATGATCAATTTGGGGTGTAGATTGTTGGTCCCATTAGTGTTTTAGATTAATTTCCACTCATTTATTAATTTGGAAGCAAGTAATGAAACTAGTAATAGGGGTGTGTAGAAGAATACCTGATAAAGTGTGTATGTGATCTAGACAATGATGGTAAATCCTCTTTGGCTTAGAAGGAATAACCTATAGATAATAAAGACACTAAACAATAGGTTTTTAGATGGATGGTTGAGTGGACTACCTAGCGTGAGCTAGATACAAAAGGTGTATGCTTACTAGGAGGATGTCAATCTACTATTTATAATAGTTAAATTTATATAAATGAAAATAAAGAATACTTGTATTCAATAACTAGAAAGTAAATGCATGTAAAATGAGATGAAAGTAAATTTATTGTTAAAAAAATGACTAAATATAGAAAAAGTAGATCAATACTCATGTTAAGATAGTTGGGGTCAAGTTTAGAAAATCAAAAAAATCTTTGTTAATAGGTAGGAACATAGAAAATAGGGTTTGGTTGGGGTCAATGGGGTGAAAATAACTTGCTATTATTTTTTTCCACATTGACCTTTGATGATTGGGTGAACCATTGGTAGTTAGGATAACCATCGATAGTTGGGTGACCATCGATGATTGAGGTAACAATTAATGGTTAAGCTAACTATTAGCAATTACATGTGTGATTCTAGAAATGATAAAAAAAAAGGATTATAGACTGGGTAATTGGGAAAATAGAGGGATGTTTTAGATATGAGGGATGGAAAATAAGATAAAGATAGGTATGGGTAGGGTACAAAGGTTAAAAATGAAATAAATAAAAGAAAATAAGCACATAATACATGTAACCTAATGGTAGAAGGATAAAAAAATTTGGCCAGAGTGATAGTACTTTGGCCTTCAAAAGTGATTTTGATAGAGGTTTTGGTCTCTATTGATGTTACTTATTGTTTAATGGATGTTGGATACGTATATACAAGATAGTTTCGATGTGGATTGTTGGATCTTTTTATCCTCTTGCTTCTCTCCTTTTATAGGATGAATTTACTAATTAGTGTAGGAGGAAGTTTATAAATGGATAGAGGAAAAAATTGTTAATTAAAATGCTTTAAAGTATGTTAGCCTCGCATAAGGGAAGTTTCAAAACATGACCATGCTTATATCATTTAGCTAGTAATGCTTTAAAGCAGGCTTTGAGACCTGACCATTGATGGTCAGGTTAACCATTGATAGTTAGGTTGACCAAAGATGGTCAAAGGTCTGGATGAAAATAGGTTAAAAGAGAGGTGAATTAGAAAGTAAAGTTAGTAAATTAATAAGTGGGCTAAGTTAACTAGGTAGTCAACTAGATTTATGGTTGGGTAGGGGTTCTAAGTGTTTTGACATCTAAAATTGTTTAGTTTTTGAGTGTCTACATTTTCCCCCTTTTTGTTATGTAGTTTTGAATTAACAAGATGGAAAATAAAAACTAGTTGTTGGTTAAGGTTTGGTTGCCTCAAGTATGGGAGGAGGTGTTCCCCCTCAAACTAGGAATTGATGAGACAAAAATGAAATTGAGTTAGGTTTTGATAAATGGTAAAGGGTGAGACATGATGTGGGTGACACAAAATGGGTTGGGAATTTAAAATGCAAACTTGAGCACAAAATGTGATGAAGTATGATATTCAAGATTATGTAAATATTAAAGTTTCCAATGTGGAAAAAAATAAGCTTAGGTGCAAGGGAGACATATGATAGGTTAACCAATCCATAACATTACTCATAGTTGATTGGGTCATTCATATCAAGTTATCTAGATAGGTTTGTATTGTTTGTATGTATCCAAGATAGGAAGTGCTCTCATGAAATAACACAAATGGTTTGGTTGCACATGAGGTGGTGTGAATTATGAAAATTTTAACATAGAAAGGTGGGTCAGTGTGGCCAAAATGATCAAGGCAAGGTCAGTCCAAAACATGCAAAAGTTTGAGTCAAAAATGTCCAATGTCAAGGTGGACATGGTCCAAAATGTTGATTGAACAAGGGTAAAACCTAATACGTCAAGTTTGGGGTGGGTGGAGATTAGGTTGATCTCCCCAAAAGTTCAACACTAAGGTGGGGTAATCTAAAATTTTTGAAAAAGAGTGGTGGACCCTAACTATCAAATGTCAAGGCTTTCCCTAGAGTTGACCATTAACAGTCACCCTAACCATCAATGGTCATGATAAAAACCTAAAAGCTAGAAGATCAAAAGTAAAATGGAACTTCGTTTTTACCATTTGAATACCGGCATTTGTGCTTTGGGTGTTTTATGAATTTTATCTTTTGTGCATTGACCTTACTGAGTTGTAGGTGTTTGATTAGGTGTTCAATTATCTGAGTCTTGATCAAGTATGATTCGATGGAGGGTGGATGAAGACATGGATGAGTGATGGTATGAGGGATCTGACCATGCCAATGATCATAAAATAAGGTATGTGATGTTTTAAGTTAGATAGGATAGGTGAATTATTAATTTTTTTTTAATGTGAATTTGATAGGGATAGGATGTGATTATTGTTCTAGGTAGGTTTTAAATGGGTTTTGATAAAATGATACCCTAGTTTAGTATTTATTGATTGCAAGCAAATGAGTGGGGAAAATAGGGTTTAAAAAAGGAGAATAGTTTTTTAATAGGGTGAAACTTAGTCTTAGGTAGGACTTTTATTATTTTTTGGGTTTGTTTATAGAGGGTTGGGAAGGTCTAGGGTTTAAGTTGCACTACCATCAGTCACACATAGTGACCATTAGTGATGTAACTCAACAATCAATAGTCGAGTGCCAATCATAAAAGAGGCTTGGAGGACCATCAATGGTTTCATGAACCATTTGCAGTCGAAGGATTTGGTGATGTAAAAAGTGGTTTTTAAATGTTTTAAATTTGTAAATTTTTGAAAGGTTGGATATTGAAAGTGGTGTTTAAATGTTTTAAAGTGTTTTAAAAGTCAAAGTGTTAAATGTTTTTATTCTATAAAAGGATAAAATGGATGAATTCATTAAAAGATTTGAATTCATGGAAAGTATTAGAGGTGGAAGGTTCCATTAAAGTGTTTAAAAAAATTATGAAAATGTTGTTATTGTTTGAAATTTTTATAGTTGGGAAAATATGGAAATGTTAAAATTTTTAAACATAGTGTGAAATGTGCATGAAAATATTTGGAAATAGGTTAAATGGAGGGTTAATGTTTTTAAAAGGGTGTAAAGCATGGGAAAATATGTTTATAGTCAAGGAAGGATTAGTTTGAAATGTTTAGATAAGGATGGTGGGTAGGGTTTTAGAGAATATAAGTGATATGTTAATATAGGTTTCAAATAGAGGTATATGTAGGCATGAGAGGTTTGATAGATGTAATAGGGTTGGGTTATAATAGTTGTATAATGGATACTTGTTGGTGATATAAGTAACTGTTAATATGAATATAGGGTGATTTTGAGTTATAGATGTAAAGATAATGGGTAGATTGAAATAGGTTGAAAAAAATAGGTGTAGGGTGGTACTTAGTTAGATGTGGGAAACTAAGTAGCCATTGCTAACATGATTATTATGTAGGCACATGATCTGATACAAATGAGGGACTGGGTCCCTTAGATTTTTGCTAAGGTTTGATATATTATAACCATATAAGAGTGGAGACATATAGAGATAATCAAACTAGGAATGATGATTCATTACTGACACCTACCATGAGATACAGGTATGATTGTGGCCCTCATCAAGATATAGGATGTAGCCATAAACACATTTTTTCTATTAACAAGGGAGATGATGATTCTCATAGAGGATGTTTAGTTCATCACGTTGTTACTTATTTATGTGGAACCAATATACAATATAGAGAGTGAGGAGATCAACTATTGTATGGATTTTATGTATGGTGTGGATCATGTACATGCTTAGTTTCATTTTGGTGGATTCAGTTATAGGCCCCTATACTAGAGGGATCCTATGGATAAATGATTTCTCATGATGATTATGATGATGATGGCCATGTCCTACTTTGTAGTGTTAGATTTGAGTAAGGACCACTTTCCATACGTATTACTAGGGGTGTTGGTAGAGATTCTTTTAGGGAGGACTATGTTTGGATGGGCCCCAGTGATATTAGTGTATATGTATAGGGAGCTCTGGGCCTTCAGAGCACATAGGAAATATGGTATCAACATTAGGTTCATGCTCCATTATTGGCCATACAAGTGCATTTGGGTTTTGAGGCTAGTGGGGGTACCCTAGGATGGATTCAACTAGGAGCCATTTTCAAATGGTTTTACTAGATGGAGAGACAACAATTCATTGATAGGTACTAGTGGTAGTGGCCAAGACATTGAGTGGTTTTGGGATGCCTTAGAAGGTTTGGTGTTAGGTGACATAGTTTTTATTCCATATGTAGGTTGGCCTTAGGTAGCCCATGTATAGCTACCACACATTATCCCTATAAATATGGTGCTATATTTATGAGAGATGGGAAGACAAAGCTTATCCAATTCGAGTGAGTGCAGGGGTAGTTTGGATTGATGTAGGGGACCCCACTAGATTTCCTTAGATATAAGAGGGAGGATGAAAAGTTCTAGCTTCCAGAGATATAATTATAGGATTTTATACTAGACTATAACCAGCTTCTAACTAGATCCACCATTGATGGTACAAGTATTGTAGATGGTTATGTACCATGGTAATAGGCCATATATGTAGTGGCTAATCTTTGATGGGGTGATGGGGGTAGAATCAAATGGATGTGGATCCTGATGGGGTACCATCACAAGATGGATAGGTGGTAGTGGTAGTGTTAGTGTCATAAACCTAGATCATTGGGTGATAAGGATAGGTGGCCACTTTATAGGGTCAAATAGCCACCTTAATTGGAGAGCATGATCAAGCAAGGATCTCTATTGGGTTAGTGACATAAGAGAAAGATTCACTAAGATAGAGGTTAGGAGTGTTTGTAACAATAACATTAAGACCACCTAACATAGTTTCAAGGACATAATGCTTAGCCACCATTGAGGAGCTAAGATATTATGAGGTGATAGTGATAGCATAATTACCATTAGAGATGAGATATAGAGAGTACAGGACAAACTTGGTAGGGGTTCCATCTCTAGATACTCCAAGATAGTGGGCCTTAATAATGGGGTAGGTAAGGATATTAGGGGGACCACCACTAGATGGTAGTGCATGTGTAGGTGAAAATGGGTCCAATGATAATGGTGTCTCAGGGGCTTGATAGAGGAGATTATATGATGTATGTTCTTGATCTTGCTACTGGCCTATGTGTCGATGACATGAGATGTATATATGAGAGATTTTGATACATTTTGACATGTATTTCCTTATTGATGTATATGGTGATTATATGTTGATGATGTTGATGATATTTGATTATATTGATGACATGATGATTATGTTCTAATCTTTATGATGTTTATTGATTAGGTATTGATTTATTATGATTATGATGATGATATGAGGACTTTATCTCATGAGAGGATATTTAGATTGATTGTTGTTGTTCACATTTTTTTCATGTGATAGATATGATGTATTATGATGATGGACTTATGATTATGATGTTGTTTATAAGTGATGACATGAGCATAGGTATGTATGATGTTAGATATGTGATGATTGATTTTATTTTTCTATAAGTGATGTTTCTCATAGATATATATGCTTTATTTATTGGATGGATATGATATAAATATGATTAAAGATGGAGTTTGATTTTGGTCATAGAATTATGTTGTTCATGATGTGATTATGAATATGAGATAGATGATTTTATGTATATAAAATCATGGTGACATTATGTTTTAGATAGATTATTTGATGTATAGATGTTGATAATAAAGACAATGATGACATTCTTTATATTATTTCATAGTAATGATGTGGCTTAGGGATAATTTCTTATGATGTATATGGGAAATGATAGATGACATGGTTTATGTGGTTTTTTGACATGATGTGATTTATGGATAGGATTATGGACATGTAGATTACAATTAGCTCATTAGTTTTGATATTTATGAATGTGTATGATGTGTGTTTTAAGTTTTATGAATGGAAGGATGCTCATGCCCCATTATTTATGAGATGAGATGTGTATACATGAGGATATGTGAAATAGACAATATGTTTTGTATAGTGTTTTGATAGGTACGGATTATGGATGATGAGATGAAGGAATTAAAATGTGTTTTGTGATTAGATGTTTGAACTTGATATGTTGATATTTTTAGGTGATGTGTTGTGTATATATGAGGGATGATGTCTTTGTTCATGAGGATAGATAGGATGGTTTTGAATATTTATTTTGATGATGTGGTTTATGATATGTTTAATGTTTTGGTGCATATATGGGATATAGTTCATATTTTTGTGAGGCATATGGAGTAGTGTTTTGATGAAAATGATTTTTTTAATATTTGGATATGATATGTGATATTGGGATTTAACAAAGACACATAAAGTTGGTATAGGTAACAAACTAAATGTTAGAAAAAGAGAAGAATCATGAGACATATGTCTTCATGAAATAATAATGAGAAGGTAAGAAAGGCATGATGTGTTCATTAAGTAAAGATCTTAAAAAATTGAATTTGGATTGGATTAATGAAAATAATCATTTTGAATGCTTTACATTAGCATGCCTTGAGTGAAAAGATGGTATCTTGATCACATTGTGTCATGTAAGCTCAAAATCTTTTAATTTTTAGAGGGTATAGAGGGGAAAGTAGGTGACAGATAATTGGAAAGGAAATGGGTGATACACTAACCTAATTTGGGTTAGTTTTCTCCTTCTATAGGTGACCTAAGAACCGTAATAGACAAGTCTATGTCTTAATACAAAGTATAGACTGATCGATGTAATAAGTCTACTAAATATATATGAAAGAGCTGATTGAGGCCCTATCAAGATAACTCACTTTGATTTTGATATATGACCCCTATTTTTCATCTTTTGTTGTTTTTGATAAAAGTGGTGAAGTTAATTTATGTGGGAAGCATCAAATTATTACTTTGACAAATTTGTCTTAGCCATCCTTCAAGGGAGTGGGCTAAGTTTGAATTTTTTTTATGTAGTTTTCCTTCAAGGGAGTAGTCTATCTTTTAAATAATATTTATTTGTTGGCCAACCATCCTTCAAGGGAGTAGTTAGAAATTCTAGAGATATGGACCCAAGTGATATTTTGGTTTCCCAATTTGATTTTAAATTCTAGTTTGAGACATGGAAAAGTCTATTTGGGTTTAAAGGTCTACCTTTATGGAGTTAAGAATTTTATCACAATAAGTTGATGATAGATGAAGGGAAGTGGTTTGAGAGACAATTGATCTAAGGATTCCATCTAATTAGAGATGAAAAGTAGTTATGAGAACCATGCCATGAGTAGAGCCATGGTATCCATTCTTAGGATTAGGCTATAATTGTGATATATAATCACATGGTTATATGTTGTAATTAATTATCCTCAAGAGGAATAAGGATATGTAGGTGAAGGGAAGTGAAAATCTCATAAACTAAGGGATGAGATTAATTTAGACACAAAGGTGAGTTTCAACTTTGTTTTAATAATAGAAAGGATGCATATGTGAAGCTTTAAGAGGATCAGGTTTTGGTTTACCTTCAAGAGAAGACAAATGATAACATATTGATCCATACTTATGGGCTATGATGTAGGATCCAAGCCAATTGAAATAAAATTTGCCTCTTTTTCTTTTTTCCATATTAGTTACATGTTGGTTTTAGTTAAGGATGAGGTCTATAATATTGAATTCTCACTCTTTCAGGTGTTTTCTTTAAGTTCACTTGATTCATTCTTGATAAACATGAAGATGATTAAGTTCCATGAGGTGATGTTCATTAAGGAGTTGAACTCGAGCAAGATGTTCCTAATGATAATAGATCTCAGAAAGGATCTCATGCAAAGATATGTGAATAGAAGGAATCTAGACTTTGAGAGGTATGACTACATTTTCTCCAAAGATGAGAGAGAAATGGGTAACACCCACAGAGGTTTGAATGCTAGTTTGATATGCCCATAAATTAAATGGGATGTGCAAGTGCCAATCTCAACCTGAAGCACTGACTACCTTGGTTAATATTTTGTTGAGGATTTTGTTCGAGGCTTTTGCCTATCCATTTACTTATGGATGATAAGGCAAGGAAAATATTAACTTGATGCCAAAATAACTAAAAATACCATGGACATTATTATTTTTAAAATATTTTCCATTATAAGTGATGATTTTATGGGGAACATCAAAGTGGAAAATGATATGGTGATTGATAAAGTTGACAATATTTTTTTCTTTGGTCAAGATAAGATGAATGGCCTCCATCCACTTAGTGAAATATTGGTAGAAATAATTATGGATTGGTGTCCTTATGAAGAATGAAGATTGATTCCCTAATAATATCAAGATCTCATTACAAGAAGGGATAATAGTCTTTTGATACTCAAAGGCCAAGGGATAATGTGTGATGTAAATTAGTGTGTTATTGACATTTGACACACTTATTTACATAATCATAATAATCCTAATTTATGGCAGGCTAATAATAGCCAAGGTGAAGGATAAATTTAGTTATAGATATGCCACTAAAGTGTCCCCCACAAATTTTGTCATGTGTTTCTTTGATAGCATGGGAAGCTTCTTGACTATGCAAAACTTGGAGAAAGAGGCCATCGAATCCACATTTGTAAATGATTCCTCTTAGTATGGTGTAATGAGAGGTAATCTAGACAAAATATATTTGGGAATTACTTGATAGGTTGGGAGGAATAATGTTGAGGTTAAGGTAGTTAAAAGTTTAGTCATACAAAATGTTGGAAGAAGATGCTTCCACATTGAAAATGGTGAGAAGGTCACAAATAATATATGAGAGTGTGATAAAGTGATGGATGGTGATAGATAATTTATATTTGGTAGGTTGTGATGGGATTTAGGAATCAAGAGAATCCATCATGTCCATGAATTTGTTGGTAGATCAAGGAAATGATCAAATAGGGTAATAATTGAATAATTCTAAGAGTACATCTATGAGTTATTTGTACTTAAATAGGAAATTAGTTTTACATTGATAAGACCTATTGACCTGGTTAATCACAAGTTTGGAATCACCAAAAATACTAATTCTTTTAACTCTTAAAGGTAGAGCGGTTTGGAAACCTATGACTAGGGCTTCATACTTGATCACATTGTTGGTGTATTGAAAGTCAAGTTTGAAGGAAATGGGAAGAGGTTCACTATTAAGGGGAATGAGAATAACTATGGCACCCCCACCATCTTGAAATTTTGATCAATTAGAAAACATGGTCATTTAATAGGTGGTTCTTCTTGGGAAATAGTTATGATGGACTCATCAGGAAATGGAAGAGGAAGTGGTTGATTGTCTAGTAGAGGAAATTTGACCAATTGGTCGATGATGACTTTACATTTAATTGAATTTTGATAAATTAACTCAAGATCAAACTCAATTAGGATCATGAGCCACCTAGCCATACATTGGTTTCATTATGTTTTAGAGTGCATGAATTTGAGTGGGTCAGTGTTAGTGATGACATAGGTTTTATGATTAAGAAGGTAGTGATAGAGTTTGGAGGCCATAAGGACTAAGGTGAGGCAAAGTTTATCAGGATGAGTATATCAAGTCTCATATTTTATAAGGGTGTAGCTAATGTAGTTGATATCTTGCTCTTTATTATGTTCATCACAATGAGCAAGCATTACCCCTAAGGAATGGCCTATGGAAAATATGTAAAGGTAGAAGGGATAGTATTCCCTAGGATGGATAAGAATGGATGGAGAAAGAAGATATCCCTTGATTGAATAAAAGGCTTGTTGATAGTCTTTGGTCCACTTAAAATAGGTGTCCTTATGTAGGAGATGGTGAAAGGGTTGACATCTATCTAATAGCTAGGAGATGGAGTGATGGATGGATTGGATCTTCCCCTAAAGGCTATGGAGTTAATTAAGTTTAGTATGAGGAGGAATCTCTAAGATTTCTTTGAATTTATTAGGTTCTATTTTGATTCCTAAAAGATAAATTATAAAGCTAAGAAGCATTATAAATAAGATCCCACAAATGGATTTCTTAGGGTTGAGTCTGACATGATATTGGATTAGTCAATCATATGATTATGAGAATGACTAGGTGAGCCTTATAGTGTTTGGATTTCCCAAGGAGATCATCCACATGGTCCTCTACAATTTTATGGATGAGATAATGAAATATGTAGGTCATGTCATGCTAATATGTCCCTCTAATGTTTTTTAGACCAAAAGGCATGAACCTATAGTATAAGGTCCCCCATGGGGTGATAAAGGAAGTTTTATGCTGATCCATGGGGGCAATCAAGATCTTATTATAACATAAAAAACCATCCTTGTTAGATATAATCTCATGGATAGTTGTAGGGTGAACAAGTTGGTTGATGTTCAACAAAGGAAAGTCATCCTTTTGGCAAGTTAGGTTGAGATCATGAAATTTGATGTAGAGGCCAAGTCCCCCTATGGGTTTGATAATAGGAATGATGTTAGAAACCTATGATCTAGGATTTTGACTTAGGAGAGTATGGTTAGTATGGTGTTAGTTCTAAAATGAAAAAAAATGAAAGAAACACACTAATAACATAACATCTCTAGGTCTAGATACTAGGGAGAGCTTAGTTAACAAAAGCAAATGACAAACATAACTAAAAATCAAGGAATGAAAACACAATAATCCATTAAAATTCCTTGGATGCTCCAAATTCCTTTAAAGTAGTGGCTTACTCAGCTTATGTTTATGAAGTCCTTAGCAATGGAAGCTTGGCTACCTCCATCTCTCTTTAACACCTTTGGCTTATGGCTTGGCTTGGAATCAATTTGGCATTATAACTTTGTATAATCAAATCAATGAAGATATTTGAGCATTATAAATTTACACCAAAATAGCTTAGAAATGATGTTCATGGCCTCTTTATTTATAGATTTTTGAAAATGTCTAGAATCAACTTGAACCATCCATCTTGAGATTGAGATGTGTGGTTGGGGATTAATTCAATTTTTGGAATTAAGTTTGTAATTATCCTCATCATAAAATTGGATGAAGGGGAAATTAAGATACATGGAGGGCATTTATGAGGCATAAATGGAATTAATCTTGATATTTGTGGCATTTATGGCCTAGGGATGTCTTCCCAAGGATTGAGGTTTCCTGATGATGTAGATATTCAATATTCATTTCCAAAAAAACCAGGGACACATTCTACCCCAACAACAACAAAAATAGGTGCACATTACACCCCAATTGCAACAAAACCAAGGGTGCATTCCACCCTAACAAAAATAAAACTAGGGGCACATTCTACCCTAGCAACAATAAAAAAATTAAGAGCACATTCCACCCCAATAGTAATGAAACTAGGGGCACATTCCACCCCAACAACATCTTATCCAATCCAAAAATGAACCAAACATGAAAGAATGGAATTATATGAAGGAAATTGTCTAAATATTGGAGATGAATAATATAGTCAAAAAGTATAAATTTGATGAGATAGGACAATATCCATTTGATTTATCTATTCTCTAAAACCCCTTTCCACCTCATTTTGAGGCACACAAATTTTAAAAATACAAAGGGAAAGGATATATACATCAACACATACAAACATTCTTCAGCTTGTGTCAAGAGGTTGCTTATAGTAGAAAGTACTTACTATGACTATTTATACAATGTTTAGCAGGACAAGCTCTTGATCGGCTACTTAAAATACCCAAGGGATCAGTTGTAGAATATAATGACTTATATTTTTTTTTAAAACCATTTCTCATATAAAATAGAACATTAATTAACCATTTTTTACTTATGCAAAGCCAAGCAACATTATGGTGAATGTTTTACTACATATCTACAAAGGTGGAGAGCATTGGCAGGTCACTTTCAACATAATTTTCTAGATAAATAGTTGGTTGATATCTTTACACAAAATTTGCATCCTAAAGTTGTGCAAAATCTATGGTTAGCTTGTGCTAACTCATTTGAATAAATTATTGATAAAGGAGTGCAGATTGAGAAGTCTCTTATTGCTAAGGGCCTTGTTAAAATTTTTGTGTAAGGTCAAGAATCTAATCAATCTAAATCACTTGCTCAAATAGTTATGCAAGATAAGCCTAAGGGGTTTAAAAAAATAAGAACATGGTTGGAAATGAGGTGATAGAAACAAGACATGTAAAAATGGTATAGGCTATGCCTCTTCTAAATGTATAATTAACTCCCTCAAATCCACTACCTACCTTGTAGCGACAACCTCCATGAAGGATGTTTCATAACAATTTTAGAGTCTTTAGTAAGTTAAGAGAATCAATTGAAATAGTATTACAAAATCTCATTACAACTAATTTAATTATATGGCTAGTATCAAGGCCATTTCCTCAAGATCATCCAAAACTAGACTAGTACAAACAAAATGAATGGTGTAACATTAATCATGTTGTTGGTCATAATGCATTTCATTGCATTCAATTATATGACATATTATTGAGGAATTTATTGAAAGTGGTGAAATAATTTATTATGTTGGCCCCTAATTAGGACACAAATTAGGATATGGGAATATATAAAGACCCCTTTCCTCGACATGATCCACCACTACCAAGAAATAATCAAAGTAGTCACAATCAAGGATAGAGGGAAAAAAAGGTCAAAATCATAATGATCATAATCAAGATCATAATGCCCACACTAATAATGTGGCTTATAACAATGTACCTTATGACTACAATAACACTATGGGATGCATTTTTGAAACCCACATTACCACTGTTACTATGAAGCCACATGGCCAATCTCATGTTCCTCACAATATGGGTCCCATCATTATAGGGTCAGCACCCACTCCCCTTATTAACACTATGTCAGGTTTACATTATCATATTGATACTTTGTTTGCATGGGCTACTAATATTGAATAATAGTACCTTTTTTATAAAGGATCCTTAGTGACCCAAAATTGCACAATACTATTATTCACCCATGAATCACCATCTAAGGCTCTTTGCCTCCCTCTTCTAATTATATTAACTCCTTACCACCTCTAGGTTGTGCAGTCACAACTAGGCACCCATGATTTACCATTCAGGGCCCTTCACCCACTTCTTTCCATAAACCCAATGAGAACATTGTGCCAATGGTTGCAAGGTCAAATACTATCCCAATAAAGACTAAACTAGTTTAATCCATTATTCAAAGACCTTATAGTCTAACAGATCAATTAGATAAAACCCTTACACAAATTTCCATATTAGAACTCTTACAAACATCTGATGTCCATAGAACCATCTTCAATAATTTTTTACAAGAGTCTATTTTGCCTAATGATATAAACCTTGATCAATTCTAGAACCTAGTTAGACATTTGTATTCATTTTATAAAATCACATTTGATCAAAAGGACATGTCCACCCTTAGATCAAACCATAATAACCCATTATACATTAAGATAATCATTGCAGATAAAAAGATCAAGTAAGTTTTTATAGATAATGGTTTAGGGCTGAACATCATATCTCTTAAATTGGTGTGATGATTGGGTTACATGGATAAAGATATTCACCCAGAAACTATTACAATGTAGCCTTACGACAACGCTGAGAGGGAATCATCCAATATAATTTAGATGTCAATCATGGTTAGGTCTATTTTTCATCACACATTATTCCATATTATGGATATTTAACTTCCTTATAACATATTTCTTGGTCATCTTAGGATCCATGAAGTATAGGTAGTTCCATCTACTTTTCACTAATGCCTTAAGTTTCCCCATGATGGGATCGAGGTTACTATTCCCACTGATCAATAGCCATACCAATACTTCAAACATCTTAAAATAGAGTTTCATAATTATAACTATTTCCCAAGTTATAAATTCATTGTAAAGAATAATAAATCCATCATATATCATCCATCTCCATCTAATTATATAGACCCTGGTAATCTAGCCTCCATTTCCTATAGCTCTAGCCAAATAGGTTATTATTAAAGATGTAAGAATTTCCATGTATCATATAAAAGATGTCCTCCATATTTCAAAATTACCAAAATCGCCTAAAACATTTGGTAAGCCTAAAACTTCCCAAACTCCTAATAGACCTAATTATATTTGGCAAGGAAAGAAGAAGCAACCAAAACCTCCTATGGTTTTTATACCTACAATTTCACCAAAGAAAGATTGAGAGGATTTTATCGAGGGAGATTGGTTATATTCTGAAGGCCTTATTGATTGTTTGTATAATCTAAAGTATCTTATCCCTAACAAGATAATGGATCATCTTGACTATACAGGGAAAGGCCTTGGCTCATAGGCATAAATAATTTTAGAACCCTTATGAATTGGAGTTGTCAATTGGAAACATGGTCTCAGATTTAAACCACCAGATGATGACCTCACAACATTTGGTAGTGACTATTTTAAACTAACTAGTGACGAGACTCATAGAAGTGACAAAACATCCCATTATATCCTTTTTGATGAGCTTTTTGATTCAAAAAAATTTTATTCAAATGCCATATTAACTATAAAACCTATTGGAGTTTCCCATCCTAAAGTAAAAACCCATCTTAGTGCTACTTCCCTTCCTGATGTACGACATTATATCTTTACCATTGGTGCTTCCCATCCTGAAGCAAACCCTCACTATAACTTATGCCTTTTCCATCCTAAACTCATATATTGGGATCAACAAAATTTAATCATATACCTTGATGAGTTTCAAAATGAATAATCAATTATTTCCCCATTAGTGATCATAAGTAGGGTTTTGATTTTTCACTAAATTCTTCTACCTACTTTGGAGAGCAAGAAAACTTTATTGGTTATAATAAATAACAAACATTGATATCTTCATATGAAAACCTATTTGAGTCACTTGTTGATTAGGGAAAAATTAAAGAAAAAGAAAAGCCTTTAAGTGAAAACTTCTTTCAAGCACTCCTAGGTGGGAAAATTTACTCATCCCCTCAGGATGTATAGATTCTATCTAGCCTAGGTTCCATAGCTATTACAAGCATCTCTTTAGAACAACATTAAAAATTTGATCATCTTGCTCTTGAGTTTACAGAGGTTTTTGCTAATTGGCCTTTACTTGAGAAAGCAAATTATGATTCTTCATATTATCTATATCTTTGGGAGGGAAAAAAAGAAGATATCATAGAGGAAGATTATCATGACCATATATTGCCTATAATTCTAGAGGATGGATCCACACTCCTTATAGAGAGCACAACATAAGTGAATTTTGGAACCCATGAGGATCCTAAAATTGTTTATCTTGGAGCTTCCCTTACCAAAGGAGAATGTGAACATATTATATCCATTCTTAAGGATTATATAGACATATTTGTATGGGAATACTCTGACATACTAGGCTTGGATACAAATTTAGTTGTGCATCATCTTGTTTTCCACCCTAATGCTAAACCAGTCAAGAAAAAGTTGAGAAATATACATCTATGTGTTTCCCTTTTGATTAAGGTCAAGTTAGAAAAGTTGTTAGGAGCTAATTTTATTAAACCACTAGACTACTCTAAATAGATTTCTAACATATTAATAGTGAGAAAAAAGACCCCAGGCATATGTGTTTGTATTGATTTTCATGATATCGACAAAGCATGCCCCACAAATGATTTTCCTCTACCCAACATCGACATGATTGTCGACTCAACTACTAGGTATGAAATGTTATCCTTAATGGATGGATTTTCTAGTTATAATCAAATCAAGATAACCCCTAAACATTAGCATAAGACCATGTTCACCATTTTATGGGGGATATTCTATTACCAAGTCATGCCATTTAGTTTGAAGAATGTTGGAGCCACATATCAGCATGTAATGACTATCATCTTCAATTACATGATGCATGACATTGTTGAGGACTATGGTGATGAAATACTAGAAAAATCAAGAACAAGATATGGACACCCTGACATTTTATGAAGAATATTTGAGAGGCTTTGTGCATATAAAGTTCACTTGAATCCTAAGAAATGTGTCTTTAGAGTCACATCAGGAAAAAATTTAGGTTTCATTATATCATAATGAGGGATCAAAGTTTACCCTAAAAAGGTCAACGCTATTATGGAAATGCCTCCAACAAATAATATTAAACATTTGTGAGGTTTATAAGGAAAGGTCCAATCTATATGCATCTTCATTTATCAATTGGTAGATAAGTCCCACCCATTTACCCACCTATTAAAGAAAGGGGTAACATTTTAGTGGGATGAAGATTTTCATATAGTATTTTCAAAGCTTAAAACATAATTGGCCAATCCATTGGCCTTACGACCTCCAACTCAAGGAAAGCCACTTCTTCTTTATATAACAGCCATAGAAGATGCACTAGGGGCACTTTTAGCTCAGCATGATGATCATGGTAAGAAACATGTAGTTTATTATTTAAGACACACATTAGTAGCTTATGAACATAATTATATTCCTATTGAGAAGGCATGTTTAGATATGGTTTTTGCCACTCAGAAATTGTGACATTATATGCTAAATAATAAAACTATAGTTATCACAAAGGTATTTCCTCTCAAGTTCCTCTTATCTAAAATAGATCTTTAAGAACACATGGATAAATGTATTATGCTCCTTAATGAGTTTTAAATTGAATACTAGAATCAAAAGGCAATCAAAGGATAGGTTCTTATAGACCAACTTGTATAAGCTCCTATTACGGCCACTCAACCTCTCAACTTTTACCTTCTAGATGATTTTATCATGGTGATTGAACAAGCATCATAAGAACATAAATAGTAGATGTTCTATTTTGATGGATCCTTCACATCTCAAAGATCTAGATCTATCATATTATTGATCATGCCATAAGGGGATTTGATCCCCAAAGCATTCCATATACAATTTCAGTGTATAAATAATATGGCCAAATATGAGGCATTAGTTTTAGGGCTCCCTCTTATCATAAAATGGGACATTCAAATCTTAAAGGTCTATGAAGATTCATATATAATAATAAATTAGATAACTGATTAGTATCAAATAAGAGATAATAAGCTTTTTACTTACAATAAAATTGTTGATGACCTCAAAACACATTTTAAATCTCTACAGTTTGAGCAAGTTTCATGAGTCAACAACACATCTATTGATGCCATGGCAACAATTGGTTCCATGATTCAAATGCATGACAATGCTAAATATTATCAATTCTTGATTTAAAATATTCTTTAGCTAACACATATTCTATCAAATTCATAGAGGATATGCACCATTGTTGATCCTAATCTCTCACTTGAGCTACCATGGTACCAAGATTTTTATAACTATTTCCACAGTCATGTATTTCCCACCAACCTTTCCAATAACCAAAAAAAACTTTTACTTCATCACTTAATATGTTATATCCTCCTTGAAAACATGCTTTATTTAAATAGCTATGATGGAATGCTTCTTCATTATTTATCTTTGGGAGAATCCAAAATGGCACTAAAGGAGGTTCATGAAGGAATGTGTGGGGCCCATACCAATGGTGTAGTCCTAGAAAATAAACTTCTTAGAATAGGATATTATTGGCCAAAAATGGATACAAATGCTTATGATTATGTGAATAAGTGTGTTCCTTGTTAGCAGCATGGCCACCTGATACATGTACCTTCCTTACCATTGTAGCTAATTACAATACCATGACCATTCCCAACATGGGGTCTTGATCTCATTGGGAAAATTAACCCAACATCTTCAGATGGTCATAAGCATATTTTGACTACAACTAAGTACTTTACCAAGTGGATTGAGGCAATTCCTCTCACTTATATTACCAAGAAACAAATAGTGAAATTCATTCATTACCATATCATCTATCGATATGGCATCCCAAGCCATATTATATCTGATAATGGTAGATCCTTTGTGAACAAAGATGTTAAATATCTTTGTGAAAAATTCAAGATCAAGCACAATAAATCCACTCCATATAACCCACAAGGTAATATACAAGCTAAAGCATCACATAAAACCATTCTAGCCATCTTAAAAAAGATTATCAATGATGTTGATCATAATTGGCACTTGCAACTTTTTTTACCCTCTGGGCTTATAGAACCAATCATCATACCCCCACTGGAGCTACTCCATACTCTTTTTTTTAGCACTAAATCTATCATCCCAATCAACATTGAGATCCCATCATTAATAATATCACTAGATAACATTGAAGATGATGAAGACTATAGATCCTCATGGCTGCAAGAATTATAAATTATTGATGGTAAGTATTTGGCTACCCTAGAAAACTTGTAGGCCTATCATAATAGATTGTAGATAGTCTACAAAAAATGCATTCTCCCTCAATAATTTGAGATTGGTGACTTAGTTTTGAAAGAGAACCAAAATAACATGAATGTTGAACCCAAAAAGAAAGGCAAGTTTTAGCCTAATTGGTTAGGACCATATATTATCATAGCAAACTATGGATCTAGAGCATATCGATTGGCTAAACCTAATGGTGAGTAAATTTTAGAGCCCATGAACATTATACACTTTAAGAGATTCTATGCATGAATAACTTTGAACCATTGTCTATAAGACCCCTGACTTGGGGGCAACTTATGCTATTATAATTTTATCCCACCCTTTTATCTTACTATGAACACATTGTATACTACCCTGGTCCACTTTTTATGAATCTTAATAGTAAAGGCTTTGAATCCTTGGCATTGTGAACACATTCTTCATCCCATTATTAATTGTTATCTTTGAGAAGCACATCTTTGTTATATCTAAGGCATGTTATAGTCTTGAACACTTTTTATCCCTTAACCAATTATGATCTTGATTATGATTCATGAACATTATGAACATCTTCAATAGCATTTCTACAAGTAAATTTAACTAGGACAGTCTTGTATAGTTTTAGACAAGTGAATAGCTGCATCTTCTTAGTTCAAGTATTTTATAATCTTTATTATTTTATCAAGAACCCCTCTCTCACTAATTTGAGAGCATGGGATATTATAACTAGTTTAGCTATCTTATTGGAACCTCTACTCTTAAGACGTGCATCTCCTCGACTAGATGGTTCCACCTTGTACATATTGTATCCAAAAAACACTAAAAACATTAGCAATAATTTTACAATACCAAAAACATTAGAACATTATCCCCAAGAACAAAAAATTGTTACATGCTTTTGTACATTTGTACATTATCATTTCACCATCCCATGCTCTCACCATTTGCAAGAAACTATTAAGTTTAAATGCTCTTGCCATTTTACAAGCACAACAACACTAGTTCATTTCATCTTATCCCATGATCTCACCATTTTGTGAGCAACTGTTAAGTTTGAATTCTCTTTCCATTTTGTGATCAATTATTAAATTTGAATGCTCTCACTATTTTATGAGGAAGTGTTAAGTTTGAATGATCTCGACATCACATTTGTTGATAGATGGTCCCTTAAAAAGAAATAAGAAGAAAGGTAGAATTAACCCATGGTTGAGATTAATCTAAATAGTAAAATACTTGGATGCATTGATGTAAAAATGAGGTTGATTTTCCTAAAGGTGTTTATAATCAAGAATAAAAGTCAAAATAATGATTTACCCATAGGTGGTTATAATCATTAAGAGGACCTAGATTGGCTAAAGATGATTGTGCCCTAGTTAGGGATGATTACCAAGAATAACTCAAGGATATAACCTAGAATATAGATTAAATATGAGTGGATGAAAAGTGATGAAAGAGATGGATAGAGGAATAAGATTAATCAATGTGAATGATTAAGTTGTACCTACTAACAAAGATATTCTCGTCCTGGTTATTAATGATACAACTAGAACTGTCAATGGGTTGATTTGATCAAGATGGGTGAAAAGATTTGCCAAGGTGCCAAGGTGAAACTTCTATAGCTCCATTGATTGTAGACCTTTATAAAGCTAAGTTTTGTTGTAGCATGTGATGGTAGGGTTAATGATACAACACCATGAAGACTTATCCAAAATATGTGTAAGGATTGACTCTTAATCCAATAAACACTCAAAAATAATACACCAATGATAAAAACCATGATGATAATATTGGCATATGAATATGGATAGAATCAAGAATAATGTGTGTAAGGAATCACCCAATGTTTACATATAAACCAAGTTGAGGCAACAATGTTGAAAGAAAAAAATAGGTAAGTGAATAAACAAACAAATATAAAAACAAACAAACCAACAACCTAAAACAAATAAAAAGCTTGAAAATAAAAGAAAAAGAAAGCATCCTAACAATGACCATGCCCTAGTAAGGTGGATCGAGGATAACTGACTAGGCTTAGATAGGATAAATATTTTTGGATTTTTGAAATTTTATGAATGTTTTTGGAATTATGAGGTATCTTAACTTGTTAGATAATGACAAGATACCTACTCATAAAATGGCTAGAGTGTTTGTCTTAGGTTGCTCACAAAATGATGAGAGCATATGGAAAGAGGAACTGAGGTGACATCAACATGAATTAAGCTTAACCCACATAGTCCTAAAATCCCCTCAAGTCATAGTAATTATATCTACCCAAAAGGTGAGGAAAAACCAACTAGGTCCCAACAAGTTCTCAAATCTAAAAAATGGTTAATCAAATGAAAACAATGATGGCAAGGTGATGCGGTAATGCATAGTAAATACGTGTTGCCCCTAGTTTTCCCATAAGAAGTTATAACTAGGAGACAATGACATAGGTAAATGATACTAATTTTCCCATAAGAAGTTATAATTAGTAACAAGACTGGTGAAACATTGATTTTCCCATAGGTGGTTATAATCAATCTCACATAAACAAATATGGATATAGGATGAAAGATATCTTACCATATCAACTATCACACTACTTTCATAGACTATCATTGTAGACATGGATTGGATTGATTATTTAAAATTGATTATAATCCTCTAAAAATAGGTGTAGGAATAACCAAATGAATCGAGATCAAAATAGGACTGGGTAGGATGACTAAAAACAATCTTTGGTCTAGATAGGCATGGAATGATAAGATGGTATAGTCTTTCTTAGGATAATGATGGTCTAGATATATTGGACAAAATTATAAGAGGTTTACCCCCAAGTGGTGGGGTAAATGGTTAGGATCTATAACAATGGAAAATGGATATGCAACAATGGCAGTGGAATGGAAATGAAATAGTATGGTACATATTTCTTGCCTGGGTGTGGTTTTTGATTTTATTATTCCTTCTAATGGGGAGATGTGCATCCTAATCAATAAATGATACAAAAAAAATACTTGATCATGTTAATTACTATCCCATACCTCAACTAAATAAATACTCTATCAAAAATGGCCTAAAGATTTGGATTTCAAGAATGTTGTTGTGATCTCCATTGGTCATTAATTCTAAATCCTTCAAATGTCAAGACAAGGTATATTTGTAGCCTCTACAAAGGAAAGTGTGGACATGGATGGTAGGTTTGATTTTGAAATGGAATGGTAGATGATAATAGAATGTGGAATGATTGGGAAACAAATGAAGATCAAGACATTTAATCACACATAATGTTTTTGATGCTAGATTCAACATAACTTTGGTTGTGGTGGGGCCAAATACTTATTCTCTCGATAAGACCACAATAATTTTCTATTGTTTGATCTTGAGAGTAGATACCATTTGATTAGGTTGTAGATTAGAAGCTATTTTGATTTGATCCTTGATTTTGTCTTCATCAAGTAGTGAAGAACTTTTGTGCTTATCTATTGGTGCCTCAAATAGGTTTTCACCAATAAATTTGTCTTGATTGTCTCGTAGTGCCTTCAAGAAGGTTTCATTAAGGAATGTTGACTTTTGACTTTGATTTTCTTCTAGCGCTTCTAAAAAAGTTTCACTAGAAGATGTTAAGTTTTGACTTGGATTGTCCCCTAGCACCTTCAAAAAGGTTTCACTAGGAGAGTATTATTTTGTTACATGAATGTTGTTTTGGCCTCCTTGCTCTTATTCAAATACTATGTTTCCATGGATGCAGTTCAATAAAGTTTGATTCTATCAATCCCAATCAACACTTGTGGGAGATGGAATGTTAATAATATGGCTATTTTGGTTGATGATAATGGCATGTGGAATGGTAATAAAATGGGGAGAGGTTGCACAATCCTCATAGAAGATACTAGGATAATTTGTGTCAAAGCTGAAGTACTCATCCTTAAAAATTATAGAAGGATCAAAAATGTATTCAAATTGATCTGTGAGGCATGCGTAACTAATGTTCTAATAGCCATGAACATATTCTTCATTTGAATATGATTGTAACTCAAGGGACTTTGAATCCAATGTTAAGACTGATGTTGATTCAAATTTTGATTTTGATGTTAAATCTAATGTCAGTCTAAGAGTAAAACATAACTCTAACTCTAATTCTTCATCTGATGGTTACTCTATTATAATCACATCTTGTTGAATATTTGGTATTGGATAAGTAACAACCTATAATAGTATGATGGGCTCCACAAAATTTGGTTTGTCAAAGTGAGACTCCTCTATGATGGGGAAAATGTCAAGAGGCAACTCATCAAAGACTAGCTTTTGAATAGGAGGCTCTTGAGAAATAAGCACATGGTTGAGCTAATGATTTGCCCAAAGGTGGTTATAATCATTAAGAAGTGACTCAGCAAAGAATGGCTCATCAGATTGAGACTCCTCAATAAATGTTATAGGATCAATAGGCAATTTATCATAGGCTAACTTATCATAAATGGTTGATTCAATAAAAACATCTCAGATTGGTTGGTTCTCTTGTTCTTAGTTTCAAATGTCTTGGAAAATCCTAGTTTTGAACATATCTTGGTCTTTGAATGATTGGATTGGTTGAAGTTTAGTTGGGATTGGTACTATATGAGGTATGACTTGTGATTCGATAATGGTATGGACTTGAGGATCATGATTGCTTACATGAGCCAAAGGATAAAGTCCTAAGATGGTAATGATAGGGAATTGTGGGGCTTGATTACTCACACAAGCAAAAGGACTAAGTCCTAGAATTATGAAGGGGCATTATAGAGATTGATTTATCACACAAACCAAAGGATGAGATCTTGGTATTGGAATGGTGTGACATTGTGGTCCTAGAATAGAAAAGGCATGATGTGGTGGAGCCTGGTTGCTTTCATAAGCCAAAGGTTCTAAGTCTTCCTCATAAACCTTATCATCCCAGTTGTGAGTTGGCTCATAAGCTAGTTTTTGACTATGTTCCATGTAATGATTATTGAAAATAGGGTATGGATTCATATCCCAAAAACATTATCTTTAGTTAGGTCTTCAAAGTCTTCCTCACAATCCTTTTCATACCAATCAAGGTCTCGAGTTGGATCATAAGTTATTTCGTGACTTTGTTCCCATGAATGATTAATATGAGGTAGATAAAAATATATCTCACAAAACATATTAGTATCATTGGGGTTTTTACTAAATCCATAAAAGTTATTTTGTGTGTCCAATCTATCATAAGTTGGATTGGAAGTGACTCCACCATAAGTGTAGCTAGACATATCCATATGAATGATGAAAGGTCCAAAACAAAAAGGCTTAGAGTTCTACAAAATCTAAAAAACTATGTCCAAAGGACAAATGGTTCAAGCATGGTCAAATTTGGTTGAAAAGGTAGAGTTGTATCTCCAATATGGTCTAAAAGTGGGGATGTATTTCCAAAATGATTTGTGCTAAGACTTGGCATAAAACAACCTAACATCAAATGTCTAATGTCAAATATTATATGCATAAAAGGTCAAGCATCTGAATAAAAACTAGCCTATCAAAGGTCTAGGTCAAACTATTCCAAACAAGGTATAAAATTGGAAAGGGAAAAGTTGAGTTGATAGGACTTTTGTCCAAATGCAAGTCAAAATCTAGGCTCAAACAAATAGGCATGATGTGATTTGATCTAATCTAACAAGTTTGGAAATAACTTTTACATAAACATGGCACATGGAATCAAACATAAACATGATCAGTTGGCATAAGGCATAAGACAAAAGGCTCTTTGAACAAAGACTATGTTTTCCAAAATAAAGGCACAAATAATGATAAGGATAGGTACTAAACAAATAAACCATCAATAGTTTTCAAATTTGGGTAATCGATTAATTGAAGTTATACAACCCAAAATAGAAAGATCTATGTATTATCCCCATGAATTAAGGCCTAAATAGAAATTAATCAATGTTTAAATCCAAACTTGATAAGGCTAATTGAAAACTCAATGTTGAAAACTAGGATTTGACCAAACATGCTAGACAAGATTGGACAACATGATAACACAAGACAAAGGTCCAAATGGTATACATGGCATAGTTTGAAATAAATGGTTTTTGGCACAAGAGAAATTAGTCTTGAAATAAATTGAGTATCCTAATGGCATAAGTATACTCAAATAATGTGGTCAACGTTATGTTTCAAATACTTAAAAGGCTCAAAATGTTTTGACATGATTTGGGAAATATAACGCTACCATTCACAACTAAAATGACATACACAAACAAGTTTAGCAAAATTTTCAAGGCATAATTGTGGTGTAAAATGGTTAGCATAACACCTCTTTACACAAAAGAGTGATGTATAGACAAATTGGTTTTAACATGGTTTATACACAAAAAAACAAGGTTTAGTCTCAAAACATACCAAGCAAAAATGGCCAAAATACACTAAGTATAATCATCTAAATCCTATCAAGGGTATGGCAAAATGGGGTTGACTAAAACTAGAAAGGTTTTGATTATTCTAGGGGAATCAATTGTACATTAACTTTCACATCAAATGATACAAATGAAAAGCATGGAAATTAGGTGACCATGACATTGGCTATTTGTAAAAAGGTCTAATCTTTTTTACAACCACTACATCTTACTATTCACTCAGTGTTGTGCAATATCCAAATGCAGATATGTCCCTTGTGAAACTCTAATGGAACAAGTGAAGTCAATGCCAAGAGATGAAACCCTAGCTCAAAGCTTCCCTAAGGAACTTGTAGGAGGTAATTACATCCCCCTCGTAAGCCAAGTTTGTATAAAAATAAAGAAAACATGAAATAGAAAGACTTTAGGGTCATTTTCAAGGTCACCCAAACATTGACAAGGTTTTAAGGAGTGCTTTAGATGACAAGTTTTTAAGGAGTGCTTCAGATGGCTTTGTGCAATAGGAATGGTGATTTTGATTCCAAGGGTTCCATAAAGGGGACAAATGGAAGAGCATATGTGTAACACCCATCTCTTTGCTAAAAAAAATTAGATCAGAAAACTATTGAAGACAAAAATGATAAGTGAATTCAATTTTAAGCCCAAATGAAAGATTTAGTGGTTTTCATTTGATCCCTTGGTCTTAAGATTGTGAACTTCGAAAACATTCATTTAAGCATCTAAAAGGGTTCCTAATTGATTTTTAAGCATGAAAAGATGATTTAAACATGTTTTGAACAAATATCAAGCTTGGTCCTATAGCAAAAATGTTAGTATGTCATTTAGCTTTGAAGCTCTTTTTAGCTTGAAATAATTAACTTTGGAAAAATAGCTCTCAGGTCTATGTTTTTATAAAAACACAATGATCAAAATTAGTTATTACCACTGATGTTAATTAATTTGGCTAGCCAAAATATAATCAATGTCAATTTTACTAACTGACATTGGTTAAGCCATGCAATCAATGTTGATCTTACTTGTTGACATTGATTACTGTGTAAAACCATGGCAACCAAAAACATCAAAATAAAGTTAGAAAATTAATTTACAACTATTTTAAGGGTCTAAATAAATATTTAAGAGTTGAAAAATGATCTTCTTTAGGTGTGAGATGCATCTACTCCTACTGGGCATACCATTATGTGATATATGAATTTGACTCAAAAGAGGATGGTTAGTATGGTGTTAGTTCCAAATGAAAACAAAATGAAAGAAACACACTAATAACATAACATCTTTAGGCCTAAACACTAGGGAGATCTTAGTTAACAAAATAAAATGACAAACACTACTAGAAATCAAAGAATTAAAACACAATAATCCTTTCACCTTCCTTGGATGATCCAAATGCCTTTGTAGTAGTGGCTTGTTTAGCTTGTGCTCATGAAGTCCTTAGAAATGGAAGCTTGGCTACCTCCATCTCTTCTTGGCACCTTTGTCTTATGTCTTGGCTTGGAATCAATTTGGAATTATAACTTTGAATAAAAAAATCCTTGAAGATATTTGAGCATAATAATTTTTCACAAAAATAGCTTAGAAATGATGTTCATGGCCTCTCTATTTATAGATTTTTGGGAATGTCTAAAATTAACCTGAACCATCCATCCTGAGATTGAGATGTGTGGTTGAGGATTAATTCAACTTTTGGAATTAAGTTTATAATTATCCTCATCATGACATGGGAATAATGGGCAATTAAGAGGCATGGAGGGCATTTATGAGGTATGGAGGGCATGAATCTTGATATTTATGACATTTATGGCCTAGGGATGTCTTCCTATGAAATGAGGTCACTTGATGATGCAAATATTTAATATTAATTTCCAAAAAAATTATTCAACAAGTTTTCATGGAATTTTTTATTATGACTTGATTTGGGTTAATTATCTCTTAATCATGATTAAGCACTTTGTGCACAAATTACTCATTTTGATTAGAATGCCTTATTATTGGTCCAAAATTTGACTAGATTGGAATTAGAACTCACTATCAAATGCATTAGAACTATTATCCCATTTAGGATGTTAATGATAATAAATAGCCAAGGCATGCATATTATACAAGAGATTTGATAGGAAAGAGCAATCCAGAGCACCCAAGTGCAAAATTGGCATTTTGACTCGAAATGATCTATTCAAACTTAGTTGGCCTATAAATTGCATTGCCACATTTAGGGATACCCTAGTCAAAATAGGCACTTGAATATGTCAATTTCACATCATTTAATGAATTTTAGTGTTTTTAGTCCAAATTGTGCATTTTGGGTATAAATTGGTCAAAATCTTCGTTAGAGGTTATTAGTGGTTAGTTTTAGGTGTCTATAAAACCCATTTTGGATAATCAATGGGTTGGATGTAGTCAACAAATAAGACACGTTAAAGTTTTTTTTACCAAAAGGGCAATGTGAGGATGTATCCTACGAAGCTTTTGTCTCATTATCTTAACCTTGGGATGGGTTAAAATGTTGTGGAAGGTAATAAAAGGGTTAATTTTAGGCATATCCTAATAGGACCAAGAAAATGTTATGCTACGGTCATGAAGGAAAGAAGGGTAATCTTGTTTCTCTATGAAATTTAATGATTGGCTGATTTTGATGATACAGGGGTTATCTTAAGTACCCAAGTTGACATAAATGGTGGATTCATTCAAAATATTGATGTCGGTGAGAATGGAATCATTATTTTGATGTTAGATGGTGTTGATGGTTGGAAAATATTGCTCTATAATTTTAGGATGGATGGTATGAAGGGTCTCAGTTTAGACACCCTTTTGATAGGTCAAGGGGCCCAAACTAATAATATTGATCAAATACAAATTTAGATGGGATGATATCAAAGTCTTCAAATTTTGAGGGAGATGGGGTTAGTTAAGATGGAACATCTTCATTGATGGTGGAGATGGGTTTTTGTAAGGTGGGTTCTTATGGTGGTATTAACCTAAGGCCAAATAACTCATGAGGTTTTTGAGTTTTGATTATGGGTAGATCATGAGGTCCCTGCTCATAAAGGCTGAGACCAAACCCTTTCCAAACACACCTATAAAGGTAAGCTTTGACAAAGGTTAGTTTGTTGAGATAAGATAAGCCAAAGTTGAATAGTCATATGGACAAGGTAGTGGTGGGAAAAATAAGTGGTTGATCAAGTCTCCTATAGATGAAATATGTTTGATTAATGGGTAGCTCAAAGGGGATGATGGTTCTGATGTTAGGAGCATAGGAAGGGTCATCCTTAAGATTACCATACTTTTATGGAGTGGAGAAAGCATCCAAGGCTAAAATCAAATACTCTCTAAGCAAGATATGTTAGAATATAAATTCTAAGGGGTCTTCTATAGGGATTTGGGAAGAAGGGATGGATGATCTATTTGAAGCTTCATCACTGTTATGGATGGGGGTGTTGCTAGTTTTGGTTAGTGGTGAGGTAGTGTTGTTAGTAGTTGATTGTTAGGTGGATGATGGAGGAACAAGAACATCATTAGGCCAATATTTCATATGAAAAGAGGAAAAATGATTAGGGTAAAATTTTATATTAACAACTTGACCTTCATGTTCAAATTTGACACTTTGATGTAAGGTAGAAGGGACACAACTCGTGGCATTTATCCAAGGGCATCTGAGTAAAACATTAAGTTATAACTATTCATATATAATTTAAATTAGTTTGGGAATGGTGTGAGGTCCCAATTGGATAGGGAAGACCATTCTACCCAAGGTATTAGACATGGTATCATTAAAGGAGCAAAACACTAATGTGTTTTCTGACATGTGTTCTCGAATCGCTAATGTTGGTCATAAGCATAGGAGGAGATAATGTTGATATTAGTTCCTCAATCAATCATCACCATTTTGATGTATGCATTGATGAATATGGAAGGATGGGATTGTTAGAATGAGTAGGAGGTATTTCATAATCCTCAAAGGTGATGAAGGTAGAAAGTTGGAGGACCCCAACAAAGTGTGTAAGATGTTGAGGGTCATTTGGTTGAACCTCTATAGAATATAGAGCCTCTATCTATAACTGATGATGGTGGGGTGAGGTGTTGATTTGTTCATAAAGTCTCATTTTCACTAGAGTTTGGTGAATTTGTTTTAGCACAATACGTTGGATGGATGTAGAAGGGTTAGAGGGGGAGGATCCCAAAATAGATACATTGGGTTTTAATGGTGGCATAGGTGAAGCTGTAGGTGTTTGGTTTTGGTTAGAATGTTGATGGGTTGAAAGGTATGTATAAGGAATGGAGATTTTGGATTTTCCCTTGTCCTTTTATTGGGCACATGATCAAGTAACCATATGAATATTGTGGATGAGATATTTGATAGGTTTTATGGTTACTTTGGTTCCTCCTCCTCTCTCTTAGTTGAAAATTAGGGAGTAGGTAAATGTTGGATATGTTGATTTGGTGGTTAGATTAGTAATGGATGTAAAAGAGGTTTGTCTAATAATAGATCATCCTCATCATATAGGCTATGAACAAGTGCTTGAAGAGATTTTTAATTCTCTCTGTCATGTCTCAATTCCCTATGGTATGAACAGATCAAGTTATCATTGAACTAGGATGGTTTGGTATTAGATGGGAGTAATGGTTTGATAGGAGGTAAGTGTTGACCAAATTTAACCTAAAGTAAAATTGGGTCAACCCCTACTATTTTAAACTTTTAAAGAAGGTTTCATGTGTCTTATGGAGTATCTTATTATCCTATATGTGTCACTTATCCTTCCTCTAGACCTTGTTGAAGCCCACCCTACTTGTACTAAGCTAATCAACTAAATTCTACCTTTGTAAAACCTAGTCAAACTTAGTCAAAGGATCAATTTATTTTTAAAATGTCCTAATATGGTCTTTGATATTCTTTAATGTATCTTCAAGTCATAAATTGATCACTTGATAAGTTTCATATGCAAAAAGTGTCAGTTGGCCATTTTTCTAGCTTAATTAATGACCTGTATAGAGGAGGTTAGACTATGTCAGGATCAGTCAGATGGTAGTTAAAGAGTCAGTTATATGTAGGAAATGGTTGTTTCTCCTTAAAAATAGGCCATTTGTAGCACTTGTATAGACTTATGGAACTAACCTTCAACTAAAAACGTGGTTAGAGTGCATATTAACCTCCCCAAACCCATTTACATGATTTGAGTGAAGATATTTCATCAAAAAGTTCATTTACAACTTCTTTTTCTTCCACTTATTCTTTGTAAGCTAAGGAGGGTCAAATTCAAACATTTGGTATGAGGCGTATAGTTGGAGTTGGTAATAATGGTCTTGAGGGTGGATATCAATCTGAGTTTAATCCAAATCCATTGTAATAACTTTAAATTTGGTTCTACCTCCTTTATTAAAAATTGTTAACACCTCATATAATTTTTTATACACTTGCATTAAAAAGGGGGTATAGGTTTTCATTTGTTTCTTATTTTAAAAAATATATGGAGCTATATGATTTTTATCAATTATTTTGATGTTTTAATATTCCATCTCCATGATTTTCTCATCACCCAACACTCTCTCTCTTGAGGTCCTTGAGGGATATTTCCCAAATTATACTTGTTTCTCAAGTTTGCAGTCGTAGATGTATAACCTATGTTTTTTCAATGTGGAAGAGGATCCATGGAGATGTTTAGTGTTATTATATTAATTTTATAAAATTTATTTCATTTAATGATATTTTTAGAGAGCATATAAATACCCCTTCAAAGCAAATTATCCATTTTTCTTGTTCACTACCTTGTCAACAAAATACCAACTCACAATTGCCTTATACAAGAGCTTCAGGAGGTTTGTATGGAGGAGTGAATGGTGAAAAACATGATTGAATTAATTTTGAGGTTATAAAATACCCAAAGGGTCATGTCATACATTTCAGAAAGGTTATAATGTTATTCAAATCAAATTTTTCCTTCAAAAGGATGATTCGACTGTATTGATCTTTCTGGAATAACATATACCATGACAAAAGGAGTTTATAATGCTCTTGATTATTTGGTTTAGTATTCCCTAAAACATATAATTCTCATGAAAATTTTTAGGTTAAAAATTTGAGTTAATAATGAAAAATTGGAGTTTAAATTTGCCCAAGAAGCCACTAAATTTTGATAGTGAAATCTACAATAGGCTTTAGTAAGTTTTTATCTTAGTTGGGCAGATAGTGACTAAATTAAAGGTTTAGTGTGAAAATGGATACTATTATAGCATTGGGACTAAATTTAAGGTGCTTAATATCAACAAAATGACATAAAATAGCTCAAATTCACCTATAGGTAGACCTAAAATCCATGAAACATAGTCCTGTAGGGTATATTGGTGGCGTAGTGAAACAATGGATTTTGAGGAGGTTCTAAGTAATTTTAGGATGAGGATGTGGAAATATAAAGTAATAATGGATTATAAGGCATAAATAATGTTATAAATAATCATTCAAGACATAATTCATACCCATGACCACCTAAAAACACCTACAAGGGTCAGAACAAGGACTATTACAGTCAAGGTAGGGGTGTCCTAGTCAAGAACCTAAACATAGAATTAATGTTGACTTAAGGGTTTATAAGAAAAATAAAAGAATTAAGATATTATAATGACCTAATAACATTAAAACTATGTCCAATTCCATATTAAAATCTTAGAATAGACCTACAAGTAGGGTCTTAAGGGTGTCTCAGTCCATAATAAGCAGATGGTCTAGTCTTAGGAATGAGAGATAAATTAGTGCAAGTGATGGATCTCAATTTTGGAAAAAAATGATGGATTACCAAATATATGAGATTTTAAACATTATAGGATATTTTTATTATGTTCTTAAATCCTAAAAAAATCTCAAATAACCCACAGGGAAGCCTACACAATGGTCTCATTCTAGGCAGTTATAGACTTAGTCTATGTTTCCAAAAGCATAGAAAGAGTTTGAATGACCAATAGGATATAATATGGTTTCAATACATCATGGAAGATTAATAGGAAATTTTAAGTAGCATGTGGAAAAAATATGTCTCAAACAAAGATGTAAAACTTAGTCATCTTAAAAAACCCCTACAGATAGTGTATTCCTACAAGTCTATCTTGGCTTTTGGAGGTTTTAGAAGGTCAAATGGACGATTTAGGTGATAAAATTAGTTATATAGTAAAATTATGAGTTAAATAATCCCATAAAATATTAAATTTTAAAATTATAATAGTGATAATACTCTCTATTTTCTCTTAGAGGTAAGGTACTTTTCCCATGCATAAGACTGGTAGTTTTTAGGAAAAGTGATGAGTAGGTGACCAAAAGACAAGGAGTATAAAATTAAGGTTGTTAAATATGGAGAAAACCTAAAAAAATCTAAAAAACCTTACTAGGATATTTTAAATTAAATAAGGTACCCTGAGAAATAAAGGTTATAGTCATGCATGAGGGAAACCCTTAGGCCTAGAAGCCAAGTTGAGGGTCATATGAATTTTGAACCTTGTCAAAGATTTCCACTTGGATAATTCATGATTTAAAATTTATATTGGAGGTATTGAATCAATCATGAGGTAGGGTAAACCATTGGAGATTCAGGTTGAGTCTTATGTTATGGGAAACCTTGTGAAATAAGGTTTAGACCTAAGGTAGATTGGTATATCAGTTACACTTGTGGCATGAAATGATCATTATAATGGCATGAAATATGTTTTTCTATGTCCATAAAAGGTTATTAATGTTTCATTATAAATATTAGGTCACATATTGATCACTTTTGGACCCAACACCATGACAAGGTATGCAAATTGAAGGGGTGTAATCAAGAGGTCAAGTTAAAATACTCAAACCTACTTGGAGACATTGCATGGGATTCTAAGAAGTTATAGGAGGATGAAGGATGCCATAATCAATAAAATTTTAGTGTTAGTTTATACTTCCAATGTCAGTTTTATGAATAATCCCTTAAGGGCTAATGCACTCAAAACCCTCCTAAAGCCTTATTTTATGACTCATTGGAATAAATGAGGATCAAAGTGCATCAAAATGAATTAATTTGACCCTGAGAGTTAAATAATTTTTTTCGAAAACATCATGAGGTTCAAATATATGGAATTATATTATATGGAATCCATATAGATCAGGTAGAAAGTAGGGTTCTTTGATAATTTCTTATGTTTTGTAGGTCCTAAAGATGATCATGCGATACCAACAACATGGGAGGATATATTGAGAGTTGAAACAAATACCTATGTAATTTTAAAAGCTTAGAAATTCTCACAAGTGTGCCTGCTAGGCCTCTCACTTTAGTCAATCTCTAAAGTGACATAGTGAAAAGAGTGATTACCTAAATTTGGAGACCTTTTAAGATGTGTTTGATAGAACCAAGCACATGGAGTGTCCTACCATGTGTCATGAGACCCCTGGTATGGATTAAATAATAAGGATAAGAAGATTCTAGTTCTAATTATCAAGAAAATCCTATTGGAGAGTGATCATAGTTACAAATGATGATTGTGCTTGTGTAAGAAAAGGTCAATGATTAGGAAAACTCCTAATGTAGGTGGAGGCATATTTGTAATTTCATATCCTTAGAGCACATGAGAAAATTGTACCTAATATATTTTGGAATTCTCAAGGAAGGCCATGATGAAGGAAGTTTCCAAGGGAGAGTGATTGAGGAGTTTTAATGCCACATGTGAGGAAGGTGCTCAGTTTGGGATGGAAACATGTTCACATACTTTATTAATCCCTCTTCCACATAATTTCCATATATTTTAACTAATTTTCATCTTTGGACACTTTTCCTTGTGCTTCTTGAACATTTTTTTCTCTCTCTTCTTCTAATTTATATCAATGCAAGTCATTTTGGCTATTATATGGAGACCACACCTAGTATGGCAAAACCTTGCTAGTTTGATATTGTACTTTTCCTTCGAAATAAGATATGCAATTTGGTTTTAATCCCAAAAAATATATTTTATAAGTGTGTGAAGAGATGTTTAGTGAAAATTCAAGTGATTTATATCAATCCTTACTTCTTCTCAATCCTTCCATGCTTAATGCAAGTTGTTTCATTATAACATGTCACATAAAGTTTTGTTAAGTGTATGAGTCTATTTTTAAGTGTAAAAGTAACCTTAGTGTCTAAAACTAATCTTTGGTTAACTTACCTTGAGTATCCTCTCATGTATTCCACCTTCATGTTTGAAATGCTAATGTTAGAGTGCTCTAAGAAGTAGAAGCTAGTTTTATGAGTCTTGTCTCTTAGTGTATTTGGATGATAATATTGTGGAAATATTCATGGTGTATCACCCCCATATAATATTTTACTTTCATAAAAATATTATCCATTTTTACACAATAAATTATTATATTAGGTGATAAGTACATTAAGACATATCTAAGGAGCTATCCCTTCAAATCTCAGAGGTCTACTTCCACCATAGGTGTCCCACACACATAGAAGTAGTCCAATGTTTCCCAAATTTGGAATGGCTTGAACACCCTCTTTTAGGGTGCAAGATTTGGAGCCAATAATAAGCTAAAGGAATAAGTTTTCAATAAACTTTTTAGGATGATTAAAAAAATATTCATTCAAATGTATTAGAGATGAGGATTTTATATTTTTATGGATGGGAGCCTTATTAGAAGCAATTTTTACCCTAGAAGTTATAGGTAGTGGAATGGTTATAGTTGGTGGTTTGGATTTCTTAGTTATCATTGGATTTAGGGTAAATTATTTGAAAGTGGAAGATTTAGATGATGAAGGTTTGGATATAGGTGGGAAATTAGAGGTGGATAGATTAGTGAAGAATGGAGAACTAGATGATTTCATTGGGGTAGGTGTAGACAGATAAAATGGGGATGGTTTACTAGAGGAAGAATAGGTACTTGGGATGGTAGAAGGATGGGATATTAAAACATAAGGTAAGTGGGAAGGAGGTGGTCTAGGTCTAGTTTGAGGTTGAGGATTTTTCAACTCTACCTTTTTAATTTGTTTAGTTGGGGTTTTCTTTGGTGGATTATATGGAGTTAAGTCCAACTTCAAAGAGGGGTGAGTTCAACTAAGAGTGGGAAGAATTCCTAGATTCTTGATAGGTTTGTTAAGAGACGTATAAGGTGATTTTTAAATGTTAGATAGAGGTATCTAGGATGGTTCACCTATAGTTTTGGAAGAAGAGGTATTTGATAGACTAGTAATAATGGGTTTAAAGGTGGATTCTAGTGAGGTTAAGGATCTATATTTATTTTGGTAAGCAAGCCCTAGACAATGCCAAAAGGTGTCTCTATCAAAGTTGGGTTAAGAAGTGAACTATAGACTTTAGAATAGTCTTAAAAATGGATTAAAGATGGGTGTTAGGTTGTGGAGTTAAAATCTTCACCAAGATGCAAATAGGAGGAGGTTGTTTAGTGTTACAGCAACCGACATTAACAGCGCAACTGACGTCGATCATATGTAGCTAGAAAGCAACTGACATCGGTCAGGAGTCAACTAACGTCGGTCACCTCCGATAGATAGGGACCAACGTCGATCACCTTTGTTGTTTGCATGTAAAGACTAATTTTAGTCTTGAGCTATAGATCTAATTATTTTAATTAGATGTCTAATTATTGTTTGCATGAGATCTATATAATAGACTCATGGGTTGTATTGTAAAGTGTGATAGATAGAGAGAGCAAGGTTGGTTCCTCATAGTGCCAAGTGTGTATGATTAGGTAGATCTATGGGAGAGCAAGATCTGGTAGAAGATCAATAGGGGTGCTGGTATGGAGAATCATAAGGACTTGGTGAGGCAAGGAAAAGGGTTCTTTTGAGTATGTAAGATCAGGTTGATTTGTAGGTGTGCAAGATCAGGTAGGAGATATACATGGGTAAGTAAGGTCAGTTGATCTGTAGGTGTGTGTGTGTGTGTGCAAGGTTAAAGGAGATCTATGGGGTAGCAAGATCAAAGGCAATCAGTAACACAATAGGGAGCAAGATTAGGTGAGATCTACTTGGAGTACGTTGTGTACTCAGTGTATTGGTAGTATTGTTACTGACTAGTTGGAGGTGAACAATAACTTTGTGTTTGAGTTGTTTTTTGTGACTGTAGTTGAGAGAGAGAACTCTTGAATATATTTACTATTTATTCTGTAGAGGTGTGAGAGCCCTAGAGGAGTGTAGAAGAAGATTGTGGCATCTTCTTTCTTTATATTTTCTTCTGGAAGAGTATTAATATAATTGGGTGTTGTCTCTCATATTCTGTGTTATTTCTAAATTTCTATGTTACTTATTACTTCTGGTTAAATTTTGTGTTTCATTTTTTATACAAAGGTAATCAATTGTGCTCTTTATGAGCTGGGGTCCTGACAATTGGTATTAGAGCTAAGGTTGCAGGGAGCAAGTTTGTGTTTGATTACAGGTCACTCTTAGGGGTTTCTGATTGAGTGGGATTATAGCAATGGCAGAAGAAAGTAAGCTAAGAATGGAGGAATTGAAAAGCAAGAATGGTCAATTACGATGTTATGGAAAGAAAGAGCAGGAAAAGAAAAATTGTTGGTTGATAGTGGATCAACATAAAGGGAATGAAGAAGCATGTGTTGCAGGTATTGTTGCATGGATTGCTCTTGTATGTTCCTTGGATAAAGTGGAATCTTGGTTTATAAATTATGTTGCCTCTTTCCCTGCAGCCCCAAATAGAGTATTTTTCCATGTTAAGGTCCATGGAGACTTTTGAAAGATTTATTTAGGGGTTGGTGAGCCTTGTCAATGTATTGGCAAAGGGGAAGTGTAGCTAAAATTGCAGAGAGGCAACACATGGGTGTTGAAGGATGTCATGCAGGTCCCAGTTCTGAAGATGCAGCTAATTTCTTTAGGAAAGTTGGGTGATGAGAGATGTACAAGAACACTCATAATGGATGCACTTGAATTAGCTAGTGGTAAGAAAGCAGGTACTCTTTATCTACCTACTTGTATTAGTGATTCTTCTTCTATTGTGAAGACGTGACTTTGTAGGCTTAGTCATATGAGTAAGAAGGAGATGCATGTTCTTAAGAGGAAGTCAGATGTGTTTGATAAACTTAAGAACTGGAAAGCCTTAGTGTTTATGGAGGAGATGATGGATAGAGATCAACAAATGGGACTGAATAACTCTAAGTAGGGCAGTTTGGATAGGGTTTTGATTCAAAGTGAGCTCACGGGTAAAAATTCATCACTCACAGGAGAACATAGTTACTAGCATTATTCAGGTGGAATTGACATTGAACAGATAGGTACTGATGTTTGTAATTTGTAGATAAAAAAAATTGGTGGTGTTAGGTAGGTGGTGACTGATGTCATTCAGGGAACCGGCATTGGCAGTCAAGTCAGTCACATAAAACTGACGTCGGTTGGATGCAAATTGGGTGGTGACCAACATCTGTCACTGGAATGGATTTTGGGTGGACAACAAATTGTCAAGGAGTCTCAAATGCCCATGTGGAGGAATAAAAGTGTAAGTAAGCCTCAAATTTGTTATTTCCCTTCTTTACACTACTTGTTGCTCACTGATGGTCAAGAACCAGGAAGTTTTAAAGAAGCAGAGCAAGTAGGATCTAGGAAATAGTGGGAGCATGGCATGGATTCCTTGGGAGAGAACCAAATAGGAGATTTGGTAGAGTTTCCAACCAGGTTAAAGAAGAGAGAGGATGGACACATGAGATGGAAGGCCAGGTCATATGGTCTTGAGCAAGCTGCAGGATAGTGGTACAGGTTTGATAGGTGGCTGACAAAGCATGACTTTAGTCAATGTCATTATAACCATTGTAGTTTCTTTACCAGGTTGGATAATGGTTGCTACATTATCCTATTATTATATGTGGATGATGTGCTTGTTGCAGGTGCATACATATAGGGATTTGTTGAGCTAAGGGTAAAGTTAGTTTAATGGTATGTCATGAAGAATTTGGGAGCAGCGAAACTCTTTGGTATGAGTTTTCTTAGAGACATGGAAGATCAGAGGTTGATGTTGTCTCAGGATGATTATTTGAAGGTAGTGCAGGATGTAGAATGGAAAGCGTACCTATGAATGGAAAGTTCACAGAATAGGGTCCCCAATCACATGATGAGGTTGAGTACATGTGTACTCTCTGATATTTCCCCAGTAGTGGGTGTTATTAGCAAGTTTGTAGCCAATTTGGGAAATGAGAAATGGAGGGTAGTTCAGTGAGTTCTCAGGTATCTGAGAGGGAACAGTAGCAGGGATTCATGCTATTTAAGGTTAGAGACTTCTCTCCATGAGTATGTAGATTGAGATGTGGCAGGTTACTTGGATGATAGGAGTTACACCATAGGATGTGTGGTGGTTAGTCTTAAGGATTGAGCTTGAAGAGGGATACAAGATAGGAAACAAATTAGACAATGTATAGGTATAGGTGTAGCTGTTAATCTCCAAGTGGGAGATTATTAGGTTGAGTTAAAAGCTTCACCACGATGCAAACAAGAGGAGGTTTCTCAGTGTTATAGTAACCGACATCAGGAGTGCAACTGATGTTGGTCATATCTAGTTACAGAGCAACTAACATTGGTCAGGAGTCGGGCAATGCCGATCACCTCCAAATAGACACGGACTGACATCGGTCACCTATGCATTCTAGAACTGGTTGTTGATGAATAGTTAGTTTATTGAACAAGTTGTTTGCATGTAAAAAATAATTTTAGTCTTGAGCTGTGGATCTAATTATTGTAATTAGGTGTCTAATTATTTTTTGCATGATATCTATATAATAGACTCATGGGCTGTATTGTAAAGTGTACTAGATAGAGAGAACAAGGTTGGCTCCTCATAGTTCCATAGTGCCAAGTGTGTATGATCAAGTAGATCTCTGGGAGAGGAAGATCTGGTAGAAGATCCATAGGGGTGCTGGTATGGAGAATCATAAGGACTTGGTGAGGTACGGACAAGGGTTATTTTGAGTATGTAAGATTAGGTTGATCTGTAGGTGTGCAAGATCATGTAGGAGATCTACATGGGTAAGTAAGGTCAGTTGATTTGCAGGTGTGTGTGTGTGTGTGTGTGTGTGTAATGTCAAAGGAGATCTAGAGGGTAACAAGATCAAAGGAGATCAGCAACATAATAGGGAGCAAGATCGGGTGAGATCTACTTGGAGTACATTGCATACTCGGTGTACTGGCAGTATTGTTATTGACTGGTTGGAGGTGAACAACAACTCTATGTTTAAGTTGTTTGTTGTGACCGTAGTTGAGAGAGAGAACTCTTGAAGAGATTTAACGTTTACACCCTAGAGGTGTGGGAGCCCTCGAGGAGTGTAGAAGAAGATTGTGGCATCTTATTTCATTGTATTTCCTTCTGGAAGAGTATTAATACAATTGGGTATTGTCTCTCATATTTTGTGTTATTTCTGAATTTCTATGTTACTTGTTACTTCTAGTTAAATTTTGTGTTTAGTTGCTTATACAAAGGTAATCAACTGTGCTCTTTATGAGCTAGGGTCCTAACAATGGGTTTGGTTCCTTGGTCATTAGTTTCAAAGATTAATCCCCTAGGTAGAGAAGTTGGAATGGCTCCTTAGTCCTTGTTCTTGATGGGAGGTTCCAAAATTGATGGTTAAATAGATGAGGTAACCTTCTTATGTGAGATAGTTTCCAAAGATGGAATGGATTATTATATGATGGGGTATGTAGGTGTATTTTCCTCAAGTGAAGGAATGGACATGGTTATGGACATGGTTGCTTCCTTTGTTTAGGTGTCCAATGGAATGGAGAGTAGTTATACCACTTTAAAGGTAGAGTTGAGGAAGAATAAATGGCTAAAGTGAGGGTTATCTCCTTTGGTTTTTCCATCAAAGGAGAGGTGGATAAAGCTAAGGTCTCATCAAGTGAAGAGAAAGGGGTGGTTGATTCCTTCATTTAGATATCCAAAGAGATAGAAGGTGAGTCCACTACTTCTGTAAGTGAAATAGAGGAATTAGTGGTTGAGGTAATTGTCTCCTCAATAATGGGTTCAATAATAACAATGTTTATTGTATGTGCCTCATGAGAGTGAGATGATTCTAGCTTGTTGTCATGGTGATGTGTAAAAAGAGCATGATTGGGAAAAGGTTTGCATAAGATGTCAAGGTATGTATTAGGAGGTGCATTAGGATTATCAAATTTAAGTTATCCACTGTATATTATGCTTTAGACAAGACTTTTGAAGGCATTACATCTATTGATGTCATGCCTAATAACTTGATGAATGGCACAATGGTCATTCTCATTATACTGACTAGGCATAGGGTGAAAATCATCAAATTTTTGGGGTGGTTTGATAGCTAAAAATTGGATGAGGTTATATTTGAGAAATTTGTCCAAAACTGAAGCATAAGACTCCCCTATAGGATTATATTATTTTGGAAGATCTTATCTTTGGTTTTGGTTTTCTTGGTAGGAAGAATTGGTTTGATGGGGTTGGTTGACAGTGGGTGATGGAGTAATTTTTAAGACAATTGAGTTTGTAGATAATTTTATTTTGGTATTGGGATGGTTGGATTGGTTAGTGGTTTTGGTGGAGGGAGGATCATTATATTTAAATCTAGATTCTTGTTCTAGGGTTTCAATTTCCCTTCATCAATGGCTCAGTTTTCAAGTTTACATGCCATAGTGAATGCCTCATAAAAAGTTCTAAAAGTTTAAACTTGAAGACTGGGGGTAATATGTTTGACACAAACTCAAGAGAAAATCTCACTCAGCTTAGGTTAGGGTAGGTAGAAAGAGAGTTTTTTTATGAGACCCCTCCATTTGGCTACAAAATCAGCAATTGATTCATCATCAAATTACCTAATAGAATAGAGTTTAGTAATAGAAACATTTTTAGATATATTTAATGATAAGTGGTCTAAAATGACTTGGGCCAATTTGGAGAATGAAAATATGGAGTGTTTGGTGAGAGAACTATATCAATCAAGGGTTGGTCTAGATAAAGACATAGAGCATCATCATACACAATGAAATAACAAGAATGATGAAATGCTCTCAAATGTTATTAGGGATTTTCCTTACATTAAAACATAAAAAAATTAGGTAATTCCCATTAAGGAGGATAAGTATGGATATGAACAGATGGATGGATGGGTTCATTAAAAATGTGTTCATAGGATAAAATGTTATGAGGCCCAGAAATAGATGACTCTAGGTTGGTCATTTTATTCGTTAACATCTAGACTAGATCTACTTGAGGCTAGGAAGATGCATAATTAGGTGGTAAGCTTTGTTGAGTTTATGTGGCATAAATGTATGGATAATTTATAGAGGGTGTTGAAGAATCCACATATTCATATGTGGCCATAGGGGGTTGGGATTACCCCATAAGGATTGATTGGCATAAATGTTTGGGTGGCAGGTGATATGTATCCTTGTGGGTTAGAAATATATGGGTAAGATGTCATGGGTACTTATTAGGGGGCTGATATGGTTGGGTTAGAGGTATGTTTGGGTTGGTGGATGGTGCTATGGATGTTTATTGGGTTTGGGGTATGAAATTTCTAGTTGGTTGTTTATAGGTGGTAACTCTAGTACTAATTAGTGGAAGTGTTTGAGGTATGGAAAGTACCAAAATTTGAAGTGGGGTAGAATTTTATGGGTTGGTCTAACTAAGAGTAATGGTAGAATTAGGGTTCTAAGAGACCCCCATATTAGATGGAGTATAGGTGACAAGAGGTAAAGTTAATGCAATATTGGAGGTATTAGTTGGGATAGTAGGTGTTTTGTTATTGGTTGGGATGTTGGATGGAGTTTGGAGAGTTGTAGTAGGTGGGATATTGAAATAAGAAGAGGCTTGGGTGAGCATAGGTTGGGTTGATGTGACACCCACTATAAGATGGGAAGGCATACCATAGTATAAATTGAAGAAAAAGAAATAGGATTTGATAAGGTGTTTAGGTAATGATGAAGAGCCACAGGGTTGTTATCAACGAAAGTAGTGAAATCTGGATCACCCTCAACAACAATTAGAGGCCTGGTGGAAGGGGGAGAAAAATGAGGGGAACCCTTAGCATCAGAGGTATACTCCATGGAAGAAGAAGAAGAAGGTGGTTATTGGTTGGTTTGATTCCTTAACTACTATCTAGTAAATACCATGAGAGGAAATACAAGATAAAATGATGAAATTCACACCTCAAACAAAGAGTAAACAAAAGAAAATAACACAAGGAAATCAAGCATACACTAAAGTGCATTTAAAAACCTATGGTTAGTTTTAAATCACTTTTGTCTTATTCCTCAGAGAGTGTGAAGAGGAAATTTGGTTTGTAGATCAAGTACTAAAGAGGAATTCTAAGGTTGATTTTAGGTTATGTTTAGGTGCTCAAGAGAGAAATATGTATTCATCTTCAATATATATCTTGATATTGGGGCCTACCCCCTTACTTCACACACCATAGTGATAAGGGTGTTAGGTTCTTAGCTAAAATATACTAAATTTTAGAGTTTATACTCAACTAGAGAGCTGAGTTGGTTCTCCCCTTGGTGATGATCTCTAGGTAGGTTTGTTAGGTATGCACCAAATTTAGTATTCTTGCAATATTATCAAATGATAATAAAATACCCAAAATCTAGTGAAACCAATAGGAAGTGATAGAGAAAGTAAATTTGAATCTATAGAACATTCTTACCATAATTTTTACCTTCTCATAACTCCATTCCAGGATTAAAACTTACATGATTGAGCTTGAAGACTTGATTGTTAGATTACTTGTAGTTGTTTGACAATGGCTTCCAAGAAGACTCTGGATATTATACAATGGCTTTATGAGTTCTTGAATGTTATTATGGATGCTTGATGAGGGTGTTGAATGGCTTGCTTAGAGGATTTCATTCAATTCTTCATTAGTTTTGAACATGGAGAGGTGGTTTATTTTTATAGGCATATGGGGGGAAGATCTATGGTCCAAATTTAAACTTGGGCCATCAAGATATATGGTTGAGGAATTTATATGAATTTTTAATTCCATGAAATTCTATAGAATAGGATAATTCCAGAGAGAAAGGGCCTAAATTAGAGAGATTTATAAAATTATCTAATTATAGAAATCTCCTTATAGGATTTAGGGGTTTAGGGAAGGCTATTATAGGGTGGTGGGTGGGTAGTTGGGATTTTATTAAATTTAAAATTGTCTAGTAGGATTAAGGAGTAGGTTAGTAGGTGATGGGGCTTTATTTGAGGCTTAATGAAATGATTAATTATTTTTAAGATGGGGTAAAGGTTATATGGGATATAGGAATGGGTATGGGATTTAGGCCAAGGGTTAGTATGACTAGGAAATGGGGTAATTAGGCTAGATTAGCATAAATTAGTTAAGTGAGCATATTTTAATTCATACATTGAGAAAGGGTAAGGTTTACCGCTAGGTTATAAAATCCTAGTCGAGCCTTTTCTCAAGTATGTTTTGATGTGTTTATTGATTATGTGGTTTGGATAAGTATGTGATATCAAGAGTTAAAACTATGATTAATCACTTCCCCTTTAAGTTAATAAATGAACTAAAATAAGTAAGTAATTAATGTATGCAAAAGGTTTATTTTAAGCCCAAAAAAAATTTAGATTTCATTTGATGAACATACAATAAAGGAAGAAAAATAGATGCTAGGTCCCATCGAGCATGCCAAAATGTCTCAGATTAATTTCTATTTATTTTTTAATTTGGAAACTAATAATGAAAATAGTAATAGGGGTGTGTAAAAGAATACCTAATAAAGTATGTGAGTGATCTATACGATGATGGGAAATCCTCTTTGGCTTGGAAGGAATAACTTGTAGATAAGAAAGACACTAGAGAAGGGGTTGTTAGATGGATGGTTAATTGGATTGCCTAGTGTGAGATAGATCCAAGAAGCATATGCTTGTTAGGAGGTTATCAATCCACTATTTATAATAGTTAAGTTGATATAAATGAAAATAAAGAATACTTGAATTCAATAACTAGAAATTAAATGCATGTAATATGAGATGAAATTAAATTGAATATTAAATAAAATGACAAAATATAGAAAAAGTGGTTCAATACTCATACTAAGATAGTTGGGGTTAGGTTTAGAAAATCCAAAAAAATTATATGAATAGGCAAGAATAAATAAAATAGGGTTTGGTTAAGGTCAAGCGGTGAAAATAATTTGTTTTTATTTTCTACCACAATGACCATTAATGGTTAGGTGAACCGTTAGTGGTTGGGCTAACTATCAATGGTTGGGTGACTATCAATGGTTGAGGTGACTATCAATAGTTAAGCTAACCATTAGTGGTTACCTATGTGATATTGAAAATGATTAGAAAAAGGATTATAGATTGGCTAATTGGGTAAACAAAGGTATTTTATGGATATGAAGGATGGAAAATAAGATAAATATAGGTATGGGTAGTTCAAGGAGGTTAGAAATGAAATAGATCAAATAAAATAAGCATGAGATACCTATAACCTGATGGTGGAAGGCTGAATCAATTTAGCCAGTGTGATAATACTTTTACCTTTGAAAGTGATTTTGATAGAGGTTTAGGTCTTCATTGATGTTATTTATTTATTGAAGGGATGATAGATACCTATATGTAATTTATCTTGGACATGTATTGCTAGATTTCTAGATCCTTTTCTCCTCTTACTTCTCCTTTTATAACATGTAGTTACTAATTAGTGTAGGAGGAAGTTTCTAAATGGATAGAGGAAAAAGTTACTAATTATGAATATTTAAAGTAGACTGGACTCGCATAAGGGAAGTTTTTAAACATAGCCATGCTTATCTCATACATCTAGTAATGCTTTAAATTAGGCTTGGAGACCTAACTATTGATAACTAGGCTAACCATCTAGGGTTAGGCTGACCCTCAATAGTTGAAGGTATAGATTAAAATAAGTTAAAAGAGAGTTGAATCAGAAAGTTAAGTTAGTAAATTAATAAGTGGGCTAAGTCAACTAGGTGGTCAACTAGCTTCAGGGTCAGGTAGGGGTTCTAGGTGTTTCAACATCTAAAACTATGTAGGTTTCTAGTGTCTAAAATTGGATCAAAGAAGTATATACAAGGTTAAGTTATAGAATGTTTTTCTCATTAAAAAAATTGATAAATACTATATCTTTAAAATGGATAATGATGGGACCTATCTCATTGTTCAATAAATCATCTTCTCACTCACTAGAAGAGTCACTTTGGGAAATTATTAGATGTACATTAAGTGGGTTAAATCTTAGACCATTCTTCCCTTCATTATCTTTTAGTATTATTGGTTCAATGACTCCTTTCTCATAGAAACCAAGACCTTTTCCCTTGTAATCCATTATTTTGCACATGATGGACTTTTCAACAAGGTATCTATTGGTAGAAAATCAATTACTAATTCATTTGAGTAAATATAGGAGGAATTTGAATAATCAATATGTTCATAAAAAAGGATCCCTCCCTCAAAAAAATTTGTCTGTCTAAGATTTTTAACCATTATTTAAGACTTTAGATGGTTTGGTATGCCATATTCATTAAGATTGACATGTATTGTACTTGTATAAAAATATTGAATAATGTACTCATCCATGCCTTTATTAGTGATTTTGAAATAAAAAAAAGTAAAAGATAATGGCTTATTGGATAATGGAGTGGGTGTCTGCTCAATAGATGGATTATTGGAAGCTTGCTCAATGGATGGATTATTTAAATTTTTCTCAATGGATAGGGATGGAGTTGGAGTATTAATCCAAACACCAAGGGTAGGTTTTTGAAATAAAATCTCAGTATTGACATAGTTTTCAAATGAATGGTAATCCTCAATAGGGGTGACATTGTCTTTTATAACTAGGAGATAGTTAGATTTTTTATATTTACCTTCCAAAAGTTTGAAATATTGTAAGGGATGAGGATCCCCTTGAATTGTTACTTCAATTCTTACATGGGAAAATTTCAAGCATTGATGGAGGGTGGATGGAATGGTATTCATGGAGTGAATATATGGGTGTCCAAGGAGTATATTATATGGTAAATCAAGATCAAAAACATGAACAAGTGTTTCTTTAATGATAGACCCTACCATCAAAGAAGATGGATTATGCTGATAGACTACTACTCATTATTATCATATGCCTTTATTGTTATGATATTTTACTCTAGTGTTGTTACTAGATATCCAAGATGTTCTATGAGTCTTAGTGTACATAGATTAAGGGCTAAAACATTATATATAAAACCCTCTTTAATTTATGCCTAGAAATAGTAACCTCTATATACAAGGGGAGATTATGCTTTGAACCTAAAGGATAAACATCAGAGTGATCAAATGTTACTTGGTTATTTGTTAAAAAAGAACCTATTAATGCTTAGAAGTTTGTGGGATAATCATTTTGAAGGAAATTGGACTCTTCAAGGAATTTATAAAAAATATCTCTATACATGGGGGAAGTATTGAGGTCTAAAATGGATAATTTGGCTAGTGTTTTCTCAAGGTGGTCTATATGTTGTACTTAAATTCAACATTACCTAGAAATTCACTTGGTAAGATGATCTTTTCACATCTATTAGTGACTGCACATTCATATTTTGGCAAATTGATAATGTTAATATGATTATGTACTATATCAATCCTATTGATTATGGAATCAAATAGATGACTAACTTGGTCGACATTACTTGATTCTAGTTGCTCTTGTTTTTGTTTACCCTTACCTTACCCATGATTAGGGAATGAGTCTTGGTATATCCTTAATTTTTGGTTGTTATATTATTTAGATGGTGAGTTTTCTACTTATATGTTACCTTTATCAATAAGATCTTGAACATAATGTTTTGGACACATACATCAATTTTTTAAATGACCTCGTATCTGATGGTATTCACAATATTTTTCCTCTTTGTACCAATTAGGTTTTGGAACATTCTCTTCAAAAGGCTTTATGTTTGGCCATAAAATAATATTTACATGGGACAACTTTTAGAAAACATATTTCTAAGTGTCACCTAATTGAGTTAACTTACATTTTGGGCTTCCTTGTTTTGGTTACCTATCAGGAATTGTGATGTTGTGTAGTGATTGATTATATGTTTGAGTTTGCAAGTTCTAAATCTATTTTACATTTGTTACACCATCCCCAACAAGAATATTATTTTTCGTAAAGAATTTAGGTTTGTCTACTGATTTGGAGTAATTGTTATTGTCTGGTTTAAATATTTTAATTATACCCCTATTGATCAAATTTCTTTGTAGTCAAATGCCATTTTAGATAATCTCATTAAAAGATTATGTGCAAAGAGGTAGTATGTGATGTCTTAAATCTGATTTCAAGTTGTTCATGAAAATTTACACGAATTCTATTTCTATAAATGGCCATGAAAAGTGGGTTACCATTGCCCTCCATCTTTGAATGAAAGAAGCAAAGGTCTCACTATTTCATTATTTGGTATTATGCAAGTCTATAATGGTCAAGTCTTTCTCAATGTTGTAAGAGAAGTGACAGATAATTTTTTTAGATAGATCTTCAAAATTGAAGATATATCCTTTTGAGAGTATTGAAAACAATTCAAGGGATTGGCATTTGAGGCTTCATGGAAATAGATGTAACATGAATTCATTATTATAAGCAATGTTTGCACATGTGTGATAAAATATCATTAAATGTTCCCTAGGATCTCTTTTTACTTTTTACTTGTCAAATTTAGGGAGTTAAAAATATTTGGGGAATGGTGTATTCATTTTTATCACATTATAGGGATATGAAAAAATCTCTTCAAACTTAAATTTCTTTTGTTGATTGTAGGAGCCATCTTGCAATCCCTAAATGTTATCCTTGATATTTTGAAATTATTGCATTAGAAAAGGGGTTATTTGATCTAAGTGACTAAGATCACTAGGTGGTTGATTTGTAAATTAATTTGTTTTTTGGGTTATGTTTGAAAAATTATTTAGAATTAGATTGTTATAGTTAAAGTTTTGAGGTCGGGAAAAAGTATTGGTGTTATAACCAAGGTTTTGATTAGTATCAAAACTCATTTGATTTGAATTTTAGTTTAAACTAAAATTGGTTTGGGTTGGGTTTAAATTTTGGGTAGAACCAAGATTAGGATTTTGTGTAAAATTTGAACCTACTTGATTTAGATTTGGGTTAAATTTTAGGTTGTTTGATGTGTTAGTGCTAAAGTTCATGTGATTGGAACTAGTATTTTGACCAAAGCTTTCTTGGCTAAACACAATTGGATTATTTTGTTGAGGAGTGCTAGGATTTGAAATTAACTGGTTGAAACTAAAGTTAAGGTTAAAATCAGTATTGGGATTATTAAGGTTAAGGTTAGGATTGAATTGCATTTGATTTTGTCTTGAATTAACATTGGGATTTTGGGTGGATTTAAATGAAAGAAATAGGTTAGAACTAGATTGGTTTTGACTTAGATTAGGATTCAGAGGAACTTGTCCCAACAATAATTAATTTGGTACATTTGGATTTATACTTAGATTATTAAATGTACATAAAGTAACATTCAAGCTAGGATTTGTTAATTGATTAGGCAAACCATAATATGTATATAATTTTTGGTTAAGATTGGATAGGATGGGTGAGTTTTGAGAACTGTAATTTGGATTGATTGGTGAGTTTGAATAAATATTCACACTTTGATTGGTTTGATCGTAACCCTGTAAGTTTGGTTGCATACACAAATTAGATGTAATAATTTTTTGTTACTTGGACTTGAATTAGATCGGATACCCATATTCAAGTTTGGATGATTTTGTTGTATGATGGTAAAACTTGAAGTAAAATTCAATTTTTGATTGGTGGGTTATAATATTGGTGAGTTTGAAGTCACATTCAAACTTAGATTGTTAGGATGGTGTTGTAAACTCATATTTACATTTGTGGTAGGATTACCAAAGGGGTTATTTGATTGGTGAGATTGAAAATTTAGAAGATCTTACCTTCGTTAATTTTCATGGATATCTTTAGGAAAACCATGACTATCTTGGGATGACTCTTCACATAAAATAGCGTTCCCTTAGTCTTTGGAGACTTGGGGATGAGATTGTGAAGAAGGAATGAGGGAATTATTGCACTCCAAAGAGCCTTATGGATTTTTTTTATTAATATTGGAAGAATAATGATCTTTGCTTACAATGAGATATTACAATTATGCACATCAAAATTAGAAGGTAATTTGGCATCAAAACCCAAGACTCAAAGCAAGACTTCATTATTATTGGACATGATATATTGATCTAGGGATGGTGGATGTTGGGTATCTTTTGGGCTACCTTTATCATGATATGCCCCTCCCTCCTCTTCTTCATGTTCTTTGATTTCATGTATTTTTACATGATGCTCTTGATTTGGAAACTGAAAGGATTCATTTCTAAAAGGATCTTCCCTTAAATGATGATTCAACATGGCCATATAATGTGCAATAGACATGATTTGGAAAAAAGAGGAAAATTTTTAAAATAAAAGGATGATCTAGACTAAAAATATGAAAAAAATATTTGATTGAAAAACATAAACTTTGAACTAATTTTTTTAAGGATGTGAGTTTAAAAGAATTAGTTTTTAAATAAGGTTTTTTAGCATGTGAAAAATAACAAGGACACAACATATAATTTTACTCTAAATAAATAATCAATAGCACATAAAGGGGTGAAAATTAGGTAGAAAGGTTGTGAAAAACTTTGGGGCTTTTCATTGTCACTCATTAGTCCATGTTCTCAGCTGAGGCCTAATATTTTGAGGCACTAACCATGGAGGATCTTGCCATTTCCTATAGCCCACTGAGTCTAGTTTCTAGGGTGTGTAGAAAGTTACTTCTTAGTTGTAACTTTTGACAAATGCACCAAAGTTGAATGGAAAAATGTTTATCCTAAGCTTAAGGTTTATACAAGCTTATATAGGGGGAGTAAATCATGGAAAATTTTGATAGAGTAGATGCACACTATTGGTTCTTATCCCAAAGTTCCCAACACAATCAGAGGGGTATTAGTGTGTTGATAGTAAAAATATTAGATATCAAGTCAGCTATTGAAATCCTTAGTATTGGAGCATTAAATCCCCTCATATCATAATGTGCTTAAAACACACAATCATTTAGGTAATTGAAATAGATGGGTCTCAATTTATATTCATTAATAGTAAATGGGGTTTCACCTATTGCATGGTGGTTATATACATGGTCAATATATCCCCTAAGAAAATAAAAATAAAATAGATACATGTTTCTAATTTTCAAGTTTTTTCACTAATGTAACACTGAGGAAAGAACATACATGGATATTAATTGGGTAAAATAGATAAATTATGAAAATGTTTCTAATTTTTAGGTATCATTACCGATATAATGCCAAGGAAAGAGAATACACAAATTTCAAAACCACAAGCAGAGTTACTGAATAAAATTTATGTAATTACTAGTAATTTTGAAAATTAAAAATAATAATGTTAACAACAAGAAAAATTGGCTTTTATATTGATTCTTTGCTAATCATCTTTAGCAACCATCCTATAAACAAGGTGATAAAATGTTTAGTTTGGATTAAAAATGAGATAAAATAAAATGTAAAAGTTAAAAACCATGAAAACCAAGAAGAAAAAAAAGTCTTTATTACAAAAATGTTGTTACACAGTCAAGTGAGAAAAGTGAAATTGAAAAATGATAATGTAGAAAAAACACAAAGAACCAAAAAAAGAAAACAAAAAAACCCATGCTTACTGAATGGTTTTTCTATGCAAAGAAAGAAATTTCAAAATGAATTTTATGTCAATATGAATGAATTTAATATGAGATATGATGAAATTAATTCACATAGAAGTGATTTCACTGCACAAATTGGTGATTTTGTTGTGGAAAATTATGATTTCACTGCAAGGTGAAATGATTTCAGTGTAGAGTAGAATGATTTTTCTATTTACTGATAATTTGTTTTAAAATGAAAATGATGTTAACTATAAAAGAGAGTATAAAACACAAAAAATGCATGATAAAATCACAACTTCACTTTTAAGTCCCACAATTTCACTACTAAAGTCTCTGAATTCACTATTGCACAGGAAAATGTACACAGCCGAATAGAAAACTAGTGATAGCAACCTTTAGTTTGTATCAACACTAAAATAAGTGAGATTAAATTAAAAATGAGAGAATAAAAAATAAAAACCAAAACATAAATTATATCTAAGTGAAAAATAAGATGATAAGAAGATTAAAAATATGTGGGTAAGTCCCATCAGGTGTGATAGAAATGTATGAACTAAAATTTAGATATGCAAGGAAAGTAAATTAATCCTAATCTAAGTTAAAATTAAACAAATCTATAGAAACAAATAAATAAAATAATAATCAAAACTTCACAACTTGAATACAATATTTCTCTGTTATGATGTATATCTGATTTGTTGTTTTAAGTATGTGGTGCTCACTCCTTCAATGAAAAGAGAGAACTAAAAACATTTTGGTGAAAAAGGATGACTTTTATTCACTTTTTATGATTATGATATCTCAAAATTTATGATTTTTATATTTGTGATGCTTGAAAATGGAGATTTTCAAGCTTATTTATAGAATCTTAAAGAGTAATCCAATAGTGGAGTATCATTTGGACTTTTTCAATGCTACAAATAATCAATGGTTGAGTATGAGTCTTCATCCATGAGGATGGATAAATTTTTGAACTAGTTGAGAAAAGAGTGAGGTTGGTTAGCTAACTCAAAAAGACTTAATCAATTTTCTTGAAAACTCAAGGGAGGAATAATAAGAGGTGGAACACTTTGTGGATTTGGTTGGGATGAGGGAGAAAAAGTTGGGAGAGGTTTGAATGCGTGTAAAATAAATATTTTAATATTTAAAATAAGGATTTAAAGGTGCACAATTAACTTATTAAATATGTTTAATTATTTAATTATTTTATTTTAGGAGAATTTTATTTATTTATTGTAAGAAGAATTATTAAATAGATCAGGTACATTTTGACACTAAATGAACTTTAGGTGTCTACACTAAGTCATGGTGGTTCACCATAGCATCAAGGACTTTATTCTTAACTAAGACTTGACTAAAAAGAGATCAGTTTGTGTTGATGTAGGTTATATATACACCATAGTCAAATGAGGTAACATCTAATGGTATAGGATCTCAATGGAGGTAAACTCCACTCTAAGGCATGAGTTATATGTATATGGTTTATTTCAACCTGTTGATGGAATAGGGGTAGGGTATGCACATTTTTGACAAGGTCTTTATATAGAGGCATGGATTTATAATATAATGAATCTCTATGTGAATTAAATGGGTAGTTGGTTTCTAATATAAAGTGGGTAGGTCTTAATAATAAACTTTAAAAAGGAGGGAAAGGTAGGGTAAAAAAATGGGATCTATGGTTATTAGGAATCACTTTTGTGGTTGGTTTCTAAATATACCTATGCTTTCTAAAACCTATGCTTGTTGCTAGCAGCAATAACACACATATAATCAAATATGGCTAAGAAGTCTAGGAAAATAAAGATGTAGGGAATTCACATGCCTCAAACAAAGATTGTTCCTTTTAGGGTAGATATTGTACACCCTTAATCAAGAGATTATGTATTGGGAAAATGAATTATCTAAAGTAGTTGTTTCACACCCACATAAAACTACACCAAATAAATCACTACTATACATTCAAAAATATGATTCAATCAACTTGACCAACTTAATTAACATATTCACTAATCTTTAAATAGATATTGCACGTCTAGAAATAGTATATCAATTAAAATAGTCAAGAATCTATTTGTATTTATAAACCAGTAAAGGTTATTGAAACACACAACCACAAAAATAATAACTAATTACATAGAATTGGAAATAAAATACTCAAAACACTTCATTGATGATCAAAATTATTTTACTACTCTGTATTCCAAAATGATCTAAAAAAAACTAAGTTGTGTTATATTTGTATATATATACTTTGGGAAGGGGTCACCTCATCCTCCAAGTTCATGCAAGGTGGTTACATGTGTCAGTTAAAACATGTAGTTCTAACTGCGGTCTAAAACCATAAAAGAGAGAACTAACAGTTAAATATAAATAAATTGAATTTTCTAAAATTATGTAACATGTGCATATACACAAAATATAAAGTCAATTTAAAAATTAACTACTCAAAATACAAGGAAAATCTAAGTACATTTGTCATTTATAGAAATGTACATGCATAAAACCTCAAATTATCTAGGCTTAGTCATTTATACTATTGCATGCACCTTGATTGGCATATAAGTTAAAGTATCATTTTAAGATGTTGTAGCACTATTGGAAACCTACATATTCTTTGCTTTATTATCCTCATAAACCTTTTTTTCCACTCTATGCTACTATTGTATAATGGCCGATGGATTTTTTTGGTCTATCCAAGTAGTTTTACATGCTCCTCCATGGTTATTTAAAATTTAATTTTGAATATTTATATTTTAGTGAAATTTTCCTAAGCCTTGATTAATTTAGACTTAATTTCTTCAAGTGACAATCCTTACAAGCTCTACTTAAAATCCTTAGTCTATTCTTAGATAAGTTTATCAAAAATAATCCTACTAATTAACTTACTAGTAGAGTCCTTAATTTTGGATAACTTTAATTCATGTAAAATTTGAAAAATCTAAGCCTCATACACCTAATATCTAGGGATTAAAGCCCCATTTTTTTGTAACCAATCCTTTGCCTATTCATACCAAATGACTACTAGTTTAAGGCATTAGATGCATCTAACATAGTCATAAGGTTGAGATGACTATATAAAGACATACCTATATAGACAATTAACATCTTTAGTTTTGAATTTTCATCTCTCAAGGAAATGCATAATTGATTGACTTGGTTCACATGAGGGGTCATCTCAACCTTCATGAACTCCATGGCTTCCAAGGAGTTATAACATCTAGAAGTTACCTCTTTAACTTCAAATTTTATGGTAGTAGAAATATGCACTATCTTGGCCTACTCTTTTAGTTCTTATACTTCAACCTCTAATATGTGCACTTATACCTCAAGATATTATCAAGTTGATTCTATGACTTCATGGATTACAACTATGGCATCCTTGTGTGTTTGTGTTAGGTCTACAAGATTTTCCTCATATAAAGGTTGTCCAAACTATCTGTTCTACCTCTTTATGAGGGTGAACACTTCTTGCCTTTCTTTAAGGATGATTGGGTGCCTTTATCATCTTATAATTTCCTCTTCTTCACCATTTGAATATTCCCAGTTAGAGGATCAAACAAAGTATAAAAATAGGGAAGCTCAGTAATTCTAAAGTTTGGCATTTGAGGAGCCTTTCTTCTTAAATCCATGACCCATGGAGGAATGTCTAATTGGGATGCATCAAAGGTTATGAAAACAACCTCTTCCTTGGCCTCCTCTTAAAATCTTTGTTGTTTCTTGTGTTCCTTAGTCAAGACATTAGGTAAGGAAGGCCATATAATTTTGGACCAACCCACTCCTCCAAACTGAGGAAGTGAATAAACCATGATCATTTGGGGCTTGGCCTTCCTTCCCCTACTAGTACTTATCACTTTATTTTCCTTCATGTAAGTGGTAGATCGTATTGTAAGGGTGATTTAGGTGGAGTGTACATGGAGTTGTGAGGATTCCAATCTAGTCTACACCTTCCTAGACACTTTCTTCATCTTAAGGGATCTAATAGTGGAGGTGGTAGTAGGAATAAAAGGAGTCTGTAAGGTGAGTGTGATGGAAGTAGAAATAAAAGGATCGATAGTAGTAGTGGAAATGTATGGGGTAAATGATATTATTTCCATAGCAGTACCCTACCCATAGATGGGTACATAAGATAGAGGGGAACTAACAAAATATTGAGTACCTAGAAAAGGAAGATACATAGGCTCTATTTAGAGGCTCATAGCCTTGCCTGTCTCCAACTCAACTTCCTCATCTAAATCATCCTCAATATCCTTGATGATCACCACATCTCCCTTAGATGGTTCTAAACATTGAGGTTGATTAGGTAAGACTTGTGATGTCTCCACTATAGGACTACCTATAGGAGTCCTAGGATTTCTCTTATAGACAAAGGGGGTACTTAATTATGTGGGAGAGTTCTGAGGTGATGATGTTGTTGCTTATCAAGTTGTTATCATAATAAATGTAATAATATGTACCTATGGAATAACAATATACATTTGACTAGAACCTACAATACGTAACTCTTGAGTTTTCTCTTCCTCATCAAAATATATGCTAATGGGATCCCTTATTTGTTTTCCCCTAGTAAAACTAGGCTCAAGTAGCCTAGGATATTTTTTCACTATCTTCAACTTCAAATTCAAAGGAAGTCCTTAAGAGGATAAAGTATATTGGTCCTTATATTTCTCCTCAAACTATCCTCTCTAGAAATCCAAATGTTTCCACCCTTTGTAGAGTGCCTTTTTGTTGTTCAACTCCCTTGTAGAAATAGAAAGGCCATCCTGGATCATCCTCAAATGATCCTCTTACAACCCAATTATCCTTGGCCATTCCAATACTTCTAAATCAAATTTTTCATCAAAAATAAGAAATATTAGTCATAAGGCTCATGAATATAAGGTATGTTGAATCCATGAATGTGTTTTCGGATCAGCCCATGCATATCCCAATCTTTATGTGCAAGTGTAGGGAAACGATAACTCTTAAATTTTCCACCTAATTCTCCAATATGATTTATCATCATATATACCATCTTGACAATAGTTTTAAAATGACCTAAATACAAGTCATTCTACCTTGATAAATCTTTTTCAATGCTTTTCTATAACTAGAAGGCAATTTCCTATTCAACTAGCTTATTTGGTATAAACCATGAAAGACATAAGGGGCCAAACGTATTTCCCCAAACCATGATAATAGTGAAATTTGGGTAAAATAAATAATCCTATTCACTTACCAAGTTATTCATAATGTTCTATCCAATTTGAGGCATGGGTGAGCCATGAATAGCTTGCCAAACTTGAGGGTATACATCTTTAACGATCCTTATTGTATTCTTTGTTTAGTAGTAGATGTGCATAAATTGATAATGATCATGGATCTTATTCTTCTCACAATCTATGGCTGGATCCCATAATTCACCAAGATATTTATAACACATACCCATAACTACATCCAATAAATAGGACATCATGTAAAAATCTCCCAAGATCATGGGATGTGTGTCCCTATGAATAATATTTTTTCTCAATTTATGCCTTATTATATTTCCCAAGGTATATGAAACATCATGTGTAAGCATCATTTACAATAGTGGTACCCAATTCAAATTAACAAAATGAATACTAGGCATACCATATAATCAATTGAGAAGAGCCATATCAATGTAAATCCCCATCTTGAATTTTTCAATTGAAATCACTCCTTTCAGCTTCTTTCCTTTCTATGTGATGGTCTTGTCCAAGAGTAGCCATTAAGATAATACCTTCTCCATTGATGTCTCTACATTAAACTATACTAGTTATGCTTATAAAAATAGGCATCATGTATACACAAAGATAAATATCTCTATAAATTCATATTTGAAATGTATGTGACTACCATATTGTTATCAGAATGATGCAAGAAAGCATCTTATGATATATTTCATGAAAAGAATAGGTACCTTAGGAGGTCAATGCAGGGCATTAATTTCAACTTATCTATAGTAAAATATAATCTTTGGACTATTAATGCCATTAGTTCCTTAATGAATAGTCTATCTGCTACTGTCATCTCATCTTCGAGTGAAAACACATCCATCAAATTGATGACATCCCATAATGTTAAATAATTTTGGTAATTATCTCCAAATATTATGGCATCAAAGAATGTATTTGTAAACTTTATGGAGACCTTAATTGAATATATGGATGGTGGATTTATACCTTAGAAGGTAATATATGTATATGCCATTGATGTTTACGCTATATTACTTCTTCTATGCACTATGTATGCTAGACAAACAATTTGACTCTAATTCAGTCATTGTTTTACTTGTAGTACTCTTGACATCGAAGTTAGGACTTTTTGTCACTGTAAGAAAATCATAAGACTTTGAATTAAAGTTAACTTGAATGTAATGATGAATTTTTAATAGTAGTGTATCACCTATAAAGAATCCTATATTGAATATTAGTTCATGTGACATAAATGTACAACATTCACTTGCCTTCTATTTTCCTATATAATTCAAACTTGTTAGCTCAGGTTGGAGGGGGTATTTAAATAATTGATAGGAAATATTTTTAACTTTGATTTGGATAAGTGTGGTGAGACTAATCCTCTTAGTAATAAGGTGTTTAGGTTTTATATTAGAAAAAAGTTTTTTGGGTCAATGTCCATAAATTAATTCTTTTGGGGGATTTATTTCATAAAAATGTCAATAAAAATTTCCCTAGGGAACTATTTCATTTGGGTAAAAGTATTAAGACCATTATCCTAAAGGGCTATTTCAAAGGTATGAAGGGTATTTTTAATTTCCTTGAAGGGTAATTTTGATCTAAAGGGTTTACTTCATAGGGAATTTTGTCCATGACAAAATTCTCAAAGGATCTACTTTGTAAAAGCCAAAGGGAAGTTTCAATTGCCGTAAAGGGTACTTTCATATAGCCAAGGGTCATTTCAAAAGTTCCAAAAGATAGGTTATACAAAACTTTAAGGGTATTTTCCTTGGCTCTGAAGGGTATTTTTGGTGGAAAAAAGGTTGTGATAATTACTTTTAAGGGTAAGTGGCCACTTTGAAAAATGGTTAAAGGCTTTAGATAAATTTTTTGAAATGTCAAAGGGTCTAATACACAAACATCAAAGGTAAATTTTCATAGGACAAAGGACACTTTCAAAAAGGCTGAAGGGCTAGTTCAAAAGTCCTGAAGGGTATGTGAAACATATTGGAAGGGTCTACTTCATGGCAAAACTTGCTTGAAGTGTTTACTTCATAGGGACTAAGAAGGGCACTTTTGATTTTCTCGAAGGGTGTTTCATATAGATAATGTTCATTTAAAAATTCCCAAACAGTATGTTTGGTAGGGTCTAAAGGATAATCCATCAAAGGATTTATTTTTATAAAAATGTTTATAGTCCAAAATTTTATAAATTAAAGAGCCCACATGCCGAATTCATTAAGGGGAATTATTTTTAAAAAATGTATGTAATAATTTCCTCAAAAAATAAGTATTTACAAAAAATAAGAAATAATAAAGGCCCAAAAACACCTAAAACATAAAAATTAAATGGACAAATTACATAAGGGCTAAAAGAATCAGCTTGAAAATATAAACCTGAAGAATAGTCTCTGTAGAAAAAAAAGTTAGTCTCATGAAATATAATTCCAATATCATCTTGAAAAAAGTGAAACACCTTAGATTTTTCTATAATTTTCATAAATATATGAAAAAAGTGGGTCCCCATTTCTCCTTAAATAAAAGGGGGATGTTGGGTAAAATAATGATAACTTATATGGGGTATATTCCTATGTATTTGAGAACCCATAACTCTAGTTTTTCAATATTTAAATCAATTTTGAAGTGTGTCATATAGAAAATACTTAAGTAAAAAACATGAAAGAAATTCCTTGGTTAATTCACATAACATAATTTCCTTCTAATTACTTGGATCTATGTGTGTTAAATGTGTAGTTTATTTAACCTTTGTTGTGATGAGTTTTTCAAAGGTTTTGATGAAATTATAGGTTTCATTCTAGTACCTATTGAAGTTAATTTAAATCAAGGGAAGATTAGGGATTGCTCTACTAGCAACCAAGCATCCATGCCCTAATATAGATACTTTGAGCTCTATCTCTTCTCCTTCCATCACTTTATTTTAACCATGATGCATGGTGCACTAAATTTATTTCATCATGTGAGTTGTTTTAATTTTCCTTAAATTTTCATTTGCTGTTTTGAACTCATTGGTTATTTTCTCTATGTTTTGTTTGTTTTTTTCTCTTGTGTTCAAATCAATGGAAAAGAGAGGAGATAAAAACCCCAGTGAGCTGGTATAATTATAAAACAAATTGTTACTATAATGTCCTTGCCAACTAGATCTACACATAGAATTATCACTTTCAACAAGTATTTAATATGATAAGTGCATTTGATCCAATAAAATAAGAAAATTTTATAAATTAGTATGACTTAATCCACTAGTAACTTCCACATGCCTGGTAAAAGTATTTAATTTTGACATTATTTAGAATAATCCTTTGATTGCCTTCATTCTAACGACTCAAAAACACAAAAATACACCCAATCTATGAACTAGTCCCCAATGTGTCAAGATTTTAATTTTCCCCTTTTATACAAGTCATAAAGCTAGTTGATTTTGGATTCAATATTGGAAATAAGTAGAGCAAACATAATCTTGAATGCTAGAGAAAATAAAGAACAATTAATCTAGAAAGCACAAAAAATTGGAAAGAAAATTAAACTAGAAAGTAACGTAAATAGACTCTAGTCATATATCTAAACTTATTTAAATCCTCATAGTAAATTGTGTGTGTGTGTGTGTGTGTGTGTGGAATAAATCTGAAGTAATGCTTCAAGAACTATCTGTTAACCAGATATGTAAGTTGGTTGCCTTGAAGGTTCTTAAGATGAAATGCATTATTTCCCATGATCTCTAAAATATGATAGGGTCCAATCTATAGTGGGTCAAACTTATCATGTTGTCCTTTCTTTTCATGAGATTTATCCCATAGTATCACCAGATCCAAAATCCTAAATGCTTTAACTTTTGCTCTTTTATCAAACCACCTTTTGATGACATCCTGGTGTTTGTTGAATGTCTACAAGGCTTTAGTCCTTGAGTATTCATTTCAATTATATCAAGCAATATTTAATTTGCATTTCCTTTCAGTTCCATGTAGTCTTGCATGAAATGATAAGTGGGTAGCTTCAATGTGATGGGGAAAATTAATTTGTGCCCATATACTAGTAGGTAGGGCAAATCTTTAAAGGCTTACTTATATCTCATTCAGTCTACCCAAAGAGAATACTTTAGTAAATCATGCCAGTCCTTAGGCTTATCCTCAACTAATTTCTTGATTACATCAATCATATTTTTATTTGTTGACTCTACCTATCTATTTCCCTAAGGTTAATGGTTAGAAGCTGACTTGATGATGATCTGGTTGTCATGTGCCCATTCAATGAATTTTGATGATATAAATTTCAGTCTCTTGTCACAAACCAAAGAGATGGGCATGCCAAATCTAGTTGTTATGTGTTCCTCCAAAACTCAAATCACATCTTATGTTCTTCCATTCTTTATGGCTATGGCTTCCATCCATCTAGTATAATAGTCTATATCCATGATTTAAAATTTATGGCCTACAAAGGATTTTAGGTTGATTATACCAATGAAGTCTAAACCCCACTATGCAAATGGCCTTCCTTCAACAAATAGTTGTAGAGGAATTGCTACATGTACCTATCTCTTGGCTAATTCTTGACATTGATGGCAAGTTTTGACATGCATATGAGCATCCTTAAATATGGTTGGCCAATAGTAACATAACCTCAAGATTTTATGGGTAGTGGTATTTCTAAAAAGGTGACCATTGCCTATATTTTGATATAGGTTCTCTAGGATTTCCTTAGCCTCCTCTATAAACACATGTCTAAAATAAATATCTTCATAGTTCATTTTATATAAGACTCCCTTTTTAATCATGAAATAAGTAGATTTTAGCCTCAAAGTTCTTCTTTATCTATTAAGCTCTAGGGATAATTTATTGTAAGTAAATACTATATTATATATGTATACCATTCTCCTTTAGAAAATTGTGCTACACATACCTCTTCAATGATGATTCATGGATCAATCTCAATCATGAGTTGAATAATGCCTTGTCTTTTGATGATATTTGTAGTGATAATCTCTATGTCAAATTCTTGGAGTTTAGCCATCCATTTGCCTCAACATTTTCCTAGCTCATTCTACGATAGGGTGAGCTAGATAATAGGGTTAGGTATAATAGAAATGGTTTTGTTCCTTAAAATGTAATGTCAAAATTTAATCACTACTTTGATAAGAAAAAAAATATGCTTGTCAATCATTAAATACTTGAGATCTACATCCTTCAAATTTGTGCTTATGAAGGCAATCAAATGTTCAAATTCATCTTTATTCTACATGATAACCACAACAATAGTGTGTTTTGAAGTGAATGAATATATATATATATATATATATATATATTAAGAAGTTTGGACTAACTAACACTAGATCCTACAATATGGAATCCTTAATTTCTTGGATAAAATCTCTAGCTTCAATTATACACTCTATTTTTGCATATTTCTTGAGCATGGCATTTAGGGGCTTGATAATCTTTGCAAACCCTAAGATGAACTTCCTTATGAAGTTTATCTTCTCAAAGAATGACTTGAGCTCCTTCTTATTTTTTGTTAGTTCAATTTTTGAAATTACCTAGATTATATCTAGATTAATGGTGATCCCATCCTTTGTGATAATATGCCCTAAGAGTTTTCCCTGAGTATTACCTCATCTAGAGAAGACATAGGATAATTATCTTTCTAAAAATCCTTGTTTAGATTTCTATAGTCTACACATAATTTGATCTCACGATTCTTCTTTCTAACTAGGACCGAATTGGCCATTGAGGTAGAATGTCAGATTAGGAAGATGATTTTGGCACTTAATATCTTTTCCACTTCCCTTTGAATAAGAGGCTTGAGAATAGGATTTACTGGCCTTTGCCTATGTATGAATGGTTTATGGTATTTCTTAAATAGAATCATATGAGTGATGACTTGTGGGTTATACACCTTCAAGTCTTCAAACATCCATCTGATAACATCTTTATATTGAGTGATCAATCCTTGACTCATTGTATTTCCTCCATAATGTAGTTGAGACCAATATTCACATAATCTGGGTTATGATCATCTCTTAGATTTTCTCTCTTGAATTATTATTCATCAACCTTGGGCTACCTAAGTTATTGTGACTAAGGGTCTATGTCGAATGGTATTTTCAAAGAGACTAAGCTAGATGGAATTCAATTTTCTTTGAGTTAGAGAATACCCTTTTTATCTATTTCCTCTTGACATAGGTGGTTAATGTCCATGTCATCAATTATATGGGACTTGAAATCCCTTGAAGTAGTCAAGAATTTAATAATCGATTGATCATCATCAAATACCTAGAAATTTTCTACATTATCTAGAATAGAGGGACAAGGAACCATTTGAATAGAAAATATCTTTACCTTGGACTCATTTAATGACTTGAGATTAGTAGTAGTAGTAACTAGTTAATCAATGGCTTGATTTTAATCTCTCAAGAATGATACTCTGTTAAAAGCTTTAAAATTTTCAATTAAATCCCACATCATATGCTTATATCTCTTTAGATAAGATAATTAGGACTAATATTTGTTTCTTATTTGGTTTACCATCTCTAAGTCACCAAATAATTTTATTTCTTTTACTTTATTCTTTAGCATAAATTGTAATCCCAATATTAGAGCTTTATACTCATCTTTATTGTTAGTGCATGGAAATTAAAATATATAAGCTACCATGAACTTCTTTCCTTAGGGATCAATTATCTTAGTTCCTATGCTCAATCCTTACTTGGACCTGACTCCTTCAAAATACATAGCCCATAGTCGTTTTGAACCTTCAGGTTCTAGGTTTTATGTTGGATTCTAACTGGTAAAAGTATAAATGCCAATGGTGGGAGATTCATACTTTAACTCTTCATTTTTGTCATTATATTCTATGATGGGATATTTCATTCTTGGATCTCTATAAATTTTGATCTAGTTCACAACTACTTTCCACAATAGCCAGATATGAGATAAGTCTATGGAAAGATGTGCATTGAGTGTTTTGGACCAATCTCTACTTATAAATAATCCATAGATTTTTGGTATGTCCACTACCAAAATATCTATGGCAATATGGAATATTTGTTTAAATTATACTTAAATACATATGTTATTCAGTTCTCCAACTACTAGTATAACTATTTTGTCTAGTTGAGAGGCTAATCTCTTTGAAGGAATTGGAGTGAGACCAATATTTTTACATAAATAGGTAGGCGTGATAGTTGAAAATGTTCCATAATCAACTAAATAGTTATGAATATTCTTATCAAATGCCCTAATAGTCAGCAAAAGTGGTGGCACTTTGGGCTTACTCTTATAAATAACATTAGCATCAGTGACTTTTACCTTATCCATAGTGATTATAGTTCTTTCCATAGGGGCCTTTCCAGTAATAGACTTCCACAACAACTCATTTTGTTTAGTGATCTAGGCTAACTCATGAAGATTTATAATCACCTTAATTTAATTCATATCTTCCATGATGTTATATCCTCCTTTACTTGGTTCTTCCTTAATTGGTGGTTGGCATTCCCCTTTAGATGGGTGGATTGTTGTCTACTTTAAGATTTGGAGGAATAAGCATGTTATTTGGAGGATTATATGTGGTAAGTGGTTATTTGTTACTTAAGTTATATGTACCTCTTTATAACTCCTAGAAAGCATGGACTTTATCCATATTATCCTCTGGTTCATTGTCATATTCACTTAAGAAGGAGAACTCATGATTTTTGAAAAACATGTTTATGTTAGAAGATCCAAGATCTTGATGGAATTATATTGTATTATTCATATAATACTATCTAGTTACTTCCATTTGAAATATCTTGAATGGTGTACATAACTCAACGTAATTAAGCTCACCATGTTGGGGTGTATTGTATATTCTACACCAATTAAGAAGAGATATTTTAGATATGTTTATTTTTAAGAGCTTTCTAGGTTTCTCCATATTATTTTTAGGCCTATTTAATGGTCTATTATATATATGTAATTTGATGTTCTAGTTACTAGTTGTGGCATTGGTGTTGCCTATCTTTCATTACATATTTAGGAAATCATTACTCCACTTTTGGACCATATTTTAAATAGATCCAATTAATATTTTGTGGAATCCATACCTTGTAGAATAGTCATGGGAAGTTTATCTATGTGTTAGTTTTGTTGATAATTATTGCCTATCACATGATTATATAAGTAGCCATAATTTAGTTGTGTTGTCTCTGTCAATGGAGGTGGTGTGTACAATTGATTCTGATTATATGTTGTTATATTCTACTTTATGTGTGGTATCAGATTGATTGTTGGAAATCCATTATTGATGTTAGGTACCCTAGGCATTTACGGGTTGAGCTACCAATCAATGCTAATAGCCAATTCAAATTTTAATAATAAATTATTGGCATCAGGTTCTCTTCTCAAGAAAATGGTGGTGATAGGGTCCAAAGTGTTATTATACATTTCTAGTGCTAATGTTTCTTTTGGTATATACCTTAGGGTCAACTAGTGTTATTATGCATTGAAATCATGGATGGGCTCATTAGGCTCCCTCTTCATATTGGTGAAGTTCTTGTATACCAATCTAGGATTGGTGACCTATCAAAACTATACAAGAAAATCCACTTGACATTGATCCTAATTAGTGATGGAATTTTATGTTAGATTTAAATACCAATCATAAGTAGCATCCATTAAATTAAAAAGGAATAATCAACATGTAACATCTTCATCAACTACATTCATTAATATTAAATTAGCTTTAACCATTTTTATATGCTCCTTTTTGGTCCTTGGTCTTAAAGGAGAAAAGGATGACAGATACATTTCAAAATTTTAAAGAAAATCATGTACATCTCTTAGAATGGTGATGATAGATCTAACTAACCAAGGCTGTTATTAATCCATTGGTTGATTAATAGGTAAAGGGTTACTTACAGGTAAGGGGTACCCTAGTGGAGGTGGCGGATTATTCTAAACTAGGGTTATTGTCACAGCTTTATGACTCTTATGACTTGTCAAGGGTGACACTAATAAACCAACTTGGAAATTAGATTTGGTCAATCTCCTAGGTAACTCTAGTGAAAATATACGTAGAGAAAAACTTGTATTGTCAAGGGTTTAGGACCTCCTTCTATTGCTAGTATAATACTATTGATATGGGTTTTATGCACACTATAGATAAATGAGGTAACCTCTATTGTTCTAAGATCTCAATGGAGGTAAACTCCACTTCAGGGCATGATTTTTAGGTATGTGGTTTATTTCAACATATTTATGGAATATGGGTAAGGTAGGAATGTTGTTGATAATGTTTTTGGATGGATGTGTGGCCTTATAATAGAGTGAATCTCTATGTGAGTTGGATGGGTGGCTGGTTTCTAATGTAAAATGGGTAGGTCTTAATAAAAAAACTCAAAAATAAGGGTAAGGTAGGTTAGAAAAGGGGGTCCATGGTTTTTGGGAATCACTTCCATGGTTGGTTTCTAAATAGACCTATGATTTATAAAACCTATGCCTATTACTAGAAACAATAACACATATAGTCAGACACAACTATGAAATTTAGGGAAATAAAGATGCCAGTAATTCACATGTCTTAGGTAAAGGTTGTTCCTTTTAGGGTATCTATTGTACATCCTTAATTAAGAGATTATGGCTCATGAAAATTAATTATCTAAGGTAGATGTTTCACACCAATATAAAACTACACCAAAGAAAGCACTAGAACACATTCAAAAATATGATTCAATCACCTTAACCAACTTAATCAATATATTCACTAATATTTAATAGATATTGCACATCTAGGATTAGTATATAAATTAAAATAGTCAATAATCTATTCACAATTATAGCACAATAAATATTATTGAAACACACAATCATGAAAATAATAACTAATTGCATGAACTTGGAAAGACAATACTCAAAACACTTCATTGATGATCAATATTGTTTTGTTTCTCTATATTCCAAAATCTTCTGACAAAAAAATAAGCTGGGTTACATTTGTATATATACACTTGGGGAATGGGTCACCTCATACTTCAAGTTAATGCAAGGTGGTTACATATGTCAGTTAAAACATGTAGTTCTAACTGTGGTCTAAAATCGTATAAGAGAGAACTAAAAGATATAAATAAATAAATTAACTTTTCCAAAACTATGAAATGTGTGGATGAACACAAAATATAAAGTCATTTTTTATAATTAGACACTAAAAATACTATGAAAATATAAGTACATTCACCATTTGAAAATTTTTACATGCATAAAACCTCAGCCTGTCAAGGCTTAGTCATTCGTTGTGCTACATGCACCTTGATTGGTGTATAAATTGGAGTGGAAGTTGAAGATGTGGTAGTACTACCGGAAACCTGATTCTTCTTTGCTTCATTATAATCATAAACCTTTTGTCTGACTCCATGTTATTTTTTGTATAAAAATTTAAATTTATCAGTGGTGGTCGATGGATTCTTTTGGTCTGTCCAAGGAGATTTGCAGGCTCATCCTTGGTTATATGAAATTTTCTTCATATAACTTATAATCTCTACTTAAAATCATCATCTACTTCTTGGATAAGTTTATCAAAATTAATCTTGCTAATTAACTTACCAATAGAGTCCTTAACTCTGGATAACTTTAATTGATGCAAAATTTTAATAATTTGAGCCTCATGTACCTGATATCTAGGATTAAAGATCCAACATTTTATTACCAATCCTTTGCTTTTTCTTATTAAATGAATACTATATTTAAGGCATTGGATGCCTTTAGTATAATCATAATGTTAATATGACTATATAGAGATTTGCTTATATATAAAACTAACATATTCAATTTTACATTGTAATCTCTCAATGTATTGAACACTTGATTGGCTTGGTTCACATGAGGGTTCATCTTAAACTTCATGAACTCCATGGCTTCCAAGAAATCATAACATCTTGAATTTTCCTCATTAACTTCAACTTTTATACCAGTAGGAATATGTGTTGTCTCAGCCCTCTCTTTCAATTGTTGCATTTCCTCCTCTAATATGTTCACTTTTACCTCAATCTCCTATCGAGCTAACTCCATGCCTTTGTATATTACAACTATGGCATCATTATGTGCTTGTACTAGGTCTGCTAGATTTTCCTCGTATAAAGATTGTCTTGGCTATCTATTTTTCCTCTTTATGAGGGAGAACAGTTCTTGCCTTTCTTCAAGGATTATTTGGGTGCCTTTATCATCTTTTAACTTCATCTTCTTCACCCATTGAATACTAACAGTTGGAAGATCAAACAAAGTAGAAATAGAGGGAAGCTTAGTAATTCTAAATTTTAGCATTTGAAGAGCCTTATTTCTTAAATCCATTACCTATATAGGAATGTCTAATTGCGGCGTATTAGAGGTTATGGCAAAAACCTCTTCCTCAGCTTCCTCTTTTATCTATTATTTCTTATGGGCCTTAGTCAAGACATCAGCTAAGGAAGGCCATATAATATTAGACCAATCCACTCTTCCAAATTGAGGAAGTGGATAGACCATGATCATTTGGGGCTTAATATTCCTTCCCCTACTAGTACTTATCACTATAGTTTCCTATATATAGGTGGTATATGGTAGTTTAAGGGTGATTTGGGTGAAGTGGACATGGAGTTGTGAGGTAGCCAATGCAGTCTGCACCTTCTTAGACACTTTCTTCATCTTGAGTGATCTAATAGTAGAGGTCCTAGTAAGAATAGAAGGAGTTTATAAGGTGAGTGGGATGGGAGTGGAAATATAAGGATCAATAGTAGTAATGTAAATGGAGGGGGTAGATGTGGAAACTTCCATAGAAGTAACCTACCCATAAACAGTTACAAAAGATAGATGGGAGCTAACAATAGATTGAGTACCTATAAAAGTAAGATTCAAAATATCTATTTATAGGCTCATAGCCTTGTTTATATCCAACTCAACTTCATCATATAAATCATCCTCAACATCCTTTATGATCACCACATCTCCCTATCTAGTTATGATGTTGGAGGTTGAGTAGGCAAACCTTGTGATGCCTCCATTTTAGGAATTATCATAGGAGTTTGAGGCTTTCTCTGATAGACCAAAGGGGTAATTACTTGTGTGTGGGAGCCCTGAGGTGATGATGTTTTTGCTTCTAGAGTTTCTATCCCAATGGATGTAATAATTTGTACCTAGGTAATATCAATATACATTTGACTAGAACCTTTGTAGGTAATTCTTATGTTTTCTCATTTTAATTAGATTATATACTAATGGGATCATTTGATTGTCTTCCCCTAGTATAACTAGGCTCAAGTATCCCATGCTCTTTCTTCACTATCTTCAACTTCAACTTTAAAAGAAGTCTTTAGGAGGAGGAAGCATCTTGGTCCTTGGATTGCTCCTCAAACCATCCTCCACTAACCCTATGTCCGTAAAACATTGAAATTTAATTATATATGATAGAGGATAAAAATATACCCTATATATATTCCTTGAAACTCTTGTCAACCATTTTATATGTTATTCCCAAAATAGCCTTGCACCTCTATTTTCTTAATTTAGGTCATGTATTCTTGAACATAGTCATCACATCTTTATAAGTGAATTATATTTAAATTTACCATATTGACACTTAAATCATGGTATATCATGGTAAAATACTCTTACTAATTAATAAAAAAATTATTAACCTATCTCATGTTCTCCATACAGGTGCTTCTATATCTCTGCTAATACCCCTGTAGGTACATATTCCATATATAGGCAATAAATGTAAACTTTGATAGTATGCAAGGTATATGAGTTAAAATGGAGTTTGGTAATTTTAAAAAGGTTTAAATTTTGTTCCTTTTTTAAATAAGGATATTTTTAACTTAGATACACCCTTAAAACATGATTGACCTTCATGAGGTGCCACTTGTAGGTGTATGACAAATTACTTGCAGGTAGTGAGCAGGATTGGTGTGATGGGCATAGTATTTGGACTTCAAAGTGTTTTGAGATTATTTATATTCCTAAAAAACATTATATAAAATAATAATCACTTGAAACATGTTTAAATAACTTCCTTTCAATGTGGACTCCTTGCAAACACCTGTACCTATTCATTAATGGTTGCTTGACTGGTAAGTTGCATATGACTGCACCTTCATGGAGTATGATTTAAAAGATGTGATTGGAAAGTTAAGGAGATAATATGAAATTTAAGACATTATAATTAATTCATATCCATACTTTTAAACCATGATCAAAACTTGAAGATCTTGAAAATGGTGAAAAACTATCTGCAACATAGAATGATGCTTTTCTTACAACCGTGATGAGTTTGACCTATCCAAACAATTTGAAACATGAAATTAAAAATGGTAGTAATTTTAATATGGAGTAAAAAAAATATAAAAACAACATTAGTAATTATATTTTATGTAAATTCCCAAACCAAAGCAAAACCTACAGGGTGCATGAAACAATAGGTAGGAAAACATAGTCAACTTCATGAGGATGGTTCATAAATTATAGGCCACCATTATTCAAAATATTATTATTTAAATTAAGTAATATGAGTTTAATTTCACCTCCCCATGGTGTTTTATCTAAAACCTCCTCTACTAGTTGTACCAAGTACAAACTTGAAGACTAGTTTTGTATGCCTTGAAGGGTGAAAAAGGAGAAGAATGGTTTTATCCAAAAAATGGAACTTATAGAGAATTTTAATAATTTATATGAGTTTGGGGAATATTAAGTGATGTTCCATGAGATTTTATAATGTGTCACACTTCCCCATGGGTCATACAAGTGCCATACTCACCTTTTTCCCTACGAAAATTACTTTTTCTTATAAATCACCTACTACTTTCAGTTACCAATAGTTGAATAAGACATATGAGGAAATTTTTAATGTGACATAACCTTTTAAAACCCTCACATTTCCCAAGGAATCCATACAAATCATTAAATTCCCCTTTTCTGACCTCAAAATGACAAATGATGAAGGACCAAGGCTAGTATAACATTAAATGACCTATGATATACCTTATGACCAAATATTAAAAGCCTATATACCTTTAAAGTCAATTTTTTACCTATAAGTTCCTCAATTTGACTTACAAGGTCAAATTTGGTCAACACAAACTAGGGCTCTTTGTCACTGTAATAAAATTAGAAGACTTCAAATTCAATTTAGCTTAAACGCAATGAAAACTTTTCAATAGTGGTGTATCATCTATATAAAATCCTAAATTGAATATTAGTTCATGTGACATAAATGTACAATGTTCACTTGGCTTCTATTTTCCTATATAATTCAAACTTGTTAGCTCAGGTTGGTGGGGGTCTTTAAAGTATTGATAGGAAATATTTTTACATTTGTTTTGGCTATGTATGGTGAGACTAGTACTCTTATTAATAAATAAATTAGGGTATATATAAAAAAAAAAATTTGTGTCAACATCCATAGATTAATTCCTTTGAGGGAATTGTTTCAGACAAAATGTCAAAAAAAAATTCCTAAGGGAACTATTTCATTTGGGTAAAAATCTGAAGATAATTATCCTGAAGGGCCATTTTAAAGGTCTAAAGGGTATTTTAAATTCCCTAAATGGTACTTTTGATTTTAAGTTTCCACTTTGTATAGAATTTTTTCCATGAAAAAAATCTCAAAGGATCTACTTCATAAAGGCTAAAGGACACTTTTGATTTCCCCAAAGTGTACTTTTATATAGTTAAGGGTCATTTAAAAATTCCTTAAGGGTAGGTTACAAAAAACCCAAAGGGTATGTACCTTGCATCCAAAGGGTCTTTTTTGTGGAAAAAGGGCTGTGACAATTATTTCAAAGGGTAAGTGGCCACTTTAAAAAAGGGTTAAAGGCTTAGGATAGAAATATTAAAGGGTATGTACATGTCAAATGGTCTAATACAAAAAGGCTAAAAGACACTTTTCATAAGACAAAGGACACTTTAAAAAATGTTGAAGGGCTAGTTCAAGAGTCCTGAAAGCTATGTGAAATGGATTTGAAGGGTCTACTTCATGGTAAAACTTGTTCAAAGGGTGTATTTCATAGGGGTTGAAGGGCACTATTGATTTCCCCAATAGGTACTTTTGTACAGCTAAGGGTAATTTCAAAAGTCCCTAAGGGTAGGTTTGGTAGGGTCAAAGGGATAATTTGTCAGAGGATTTGATTTGAGAAAAATGTTTGCAGTCTAAAATTTTATAATGCAAAGAGCCCATAGGCCGAATTCCTTTGGGGAAATTATTTTGAGAAAAATTTATATAATAATTTCATAAAAAAATAAGTCTTTTTGAAAACTAAGTCGAACATAATAAAGGCCCAAAAATACCTAAAACATAAAACTCAAAGGAACAAATTGCATAGGGGTTGAAAGAATCAGCCTAAAAATATAAAACTGAAGAATAGTCTCTATCGAATGAAAGTTAGTCTCATGAAACACAATGTTAATATCATCCTACCAAAAGTGAATCACCTTTTATTTTTATATAATTTGCATAAATATTAAAAAAAGGTGGGTCCCCATTTCTCCTTAAATAAAAGGGGGATGTTGGGTACAATAAATGGTGACTTACAGGGGGAATACTCCTGAGTATTCAAGAACCCATAACTCTAGTTTTAAAATATTTAGATCAATATTGAAGTGTGTCATAGAAAAAATACTTAAATAAAAAAAATGAAAGATATTCCTAGGTTAATTCACATAAAATAATTTACTTATAATTTCTTTGATGTGTGTGTTTTGAACGTGTAGTTTATTTAACCCTTGTTATGATGAGTTTTTTAATGGTTTTGATGAAATTATAGGTTTCAATCTAGTACCTGTTGAAGTTCATTTAAATTAAGGGAATCTCAGGCATTGTTCTACTACCAACCAAGCATCAATATCACTAATAAAGATACCTTGGGATCCTTCTCTTCTCCTTACATCATTTTATTTTAACCATAATTTGTGGTGCATTGACCTTATTTCATTATGTGAGTTGTTATAATTTTCCTCAAATTTTCTTTTCCTCTCTTGAACTCATTGGTTATTTTTTATCTCTTTTTTATTTGATTTGTTTCTATTGTGTTCATATCAATGTAAAATAGAGGAGAAGAAACCCTATTGAGTTGGTATAATTATAAAACAAAGTGTTACTAGAACATCCCTACCAACCATATCTACACCTAGAATTGTCACTTTCAACAACTATTTAATATGATAAGTGCATTTGATCTAATAAAATAAGAAAAATTTATAAATTGGTATGAATTACCCTAAGATAAAATTCCACATGCCTGGTAAAAGTATTCAATTGTTGCACTATTCAAAATAATCCTTTGATTTTTTTCATTCATTCTAAAGACTTAAAAACATAGAAATACACCCAATCTATGAATTAGTCCCCAATGTGTCAATATTTTAATTTTCCCCTTTTTTGAAAGTCATAAACTTAGTTGTTTTTGGATTTTATCTTGGAAATAACTAGATAAAACACAAACTCAAATGCCAAATAAAACAAATAACAACTAATCTAGAAAGAAAAAAACTTCTCTAGAAAGCACAAAAAAACTAGAAAGCAAACTAAACTAGAAAGCAAGAAACTAAACTAGAAAGAATGGAAATATACTCTAGTCCTATATTTAAAATATTTGAATCCTCTCAATCATTAATATTTTTAGATTAAATAGCACTAAATTAATGCTTCAATAACTATCCATTGAATGGATATGTAATCTCGTTGCCTTGGAGGTCTTTCAGATGAATGCATTATTTCCCATGATCTCTAAAATCTAATATGGTCCAATCCATAATGGGTCAAACTTATCATGTTATCATTTATTTTGATGGGATTTATCCCATAGTAGTACTAGATCTAAAATAATGAATTCTTTGACTTTTTCTCTTTTATCAAACCACCTTTTGACTACATCCTGGTGTTTGTTGAATGTCTACAAGGCTTCAGTCCTCAAGTCTTCCATTTTTTTTATATCAAGAAATCTTGATTCTAATTTGTCATTCAGTTCCATTAAGTCTTGTATGAACTTATAAGTGGGTATCTTAAACATGATTTGGAAAATTGGTCTATACCCATATATTAGTAGTTAGGGTGAATCTTTCAAGGCTTGCTTGTATCTCATCTGGTTTGCCCAAAGAGCATAGTTTATTAAATTGTGATAGTGCATAGGTTTGTCCCTTACTAGTTTCTTTATTACATCAATTAGATTTTTATTTTTTGACTCTACCAGTCCATTTCCCTAAGGGTAATGGTTAGATATTGACTTGATGATGATCTAGTTTTCATGTGGCCATTCAGTGAATTCTACTGATATAAAAGTCGGTCCATTGTCATAAACTAAAGAGATGGGTATGCCAAATCTAGCTGTTATGTATTCCTCAAAAAATTGAATCACATCTTGTGTTCTAATATTCTTTATGGCTATGAATTTCATCAATCTAGTATAATATTCTATACTCTTGAGTACAAATTTATGGCACACTAAGTAATTTGGGTTGATTACACCAATTATGTCTAAAGCCCATTATGAAAATGGAATTCCTTAAACAACTGGTTGTAGAGACATTACTACCTATACTTTTATCTTGACTTATGCTTGACATTAATGGTAGGTTTTGATGTGAATATGAGTATACTTAAATATGGTTTGCTAATAATAACCCAACCTCAATATTTTATGGGTTGTGGTATTCCTAGCATGGTGACCACTACCTATCTTTTAATACAAGTTCTCCAGGATTTCCTTAGCCTCTTCTACAGACACACATCTAAGATAAATAATTTCATATTTCCTTCTATAGAGTACCCCCTTTTTTATCATGAGATGAGAATATTTGAGCCTCAAATCTCTCCTTTTTATCAATTAAGCTCTAGGGGACAAGTTCCTTTAAGTAAATATTATAATATATATGTATACCATTATCCTTTAGAAACTTGTGATACACATACCTCTTTAATGTTGATTTGTGGATTAGGATCAATCATTCATTGAATAACCTTGTCCTCTAATGATATTTTCATGCCTAATCTCTATGTTGAATTCATGGATTTTGGCCATCCATTTTCCTCAACATTCGCCTAGTTCATTCTATGATAGGGTGACCTTGACAGTAGGGTTGGGTGTAATAGTAATGGAATTATTCCTTAAAATGTAATGTGAAAATTTAATTACTAATTTTATAAAATAAAAAAAAATCTTTTTGATCATAGAAATTCTATGACCTCTATTCCTTAAAATTTTTGCTCATAAGGGCAATTAGATATTAAGTTTCATATTTCTTCTACATGGTAACTACAACAATAATGTTTTCTGAAGTGAATAAATATAGATAAAAATATTTTGTGAAGTATAGACTAATTAACACTAGAACCGATGATATGGCTTCCTTAATGTCTTGGAAGACTTTTTACCTTTAACTATCCACACTATTTTTGCAACTTTCTTGAGCATGGCATTTAAGGTCTTGATAGTTTTTATAAACCCTAAGATTAACTTCCTTAACAGTTGATCTTATTAAAGAATGACTTGACCTCCTTGTTATTTGGTGGTTGAATATTTGAAATTACATAGATTTTATCTATATCAATGATGATCCCATCCTTTGTGATAATATGCCCAAAGATTTTTCCCTCAGTGACCCCAAATATGTTTTTTCTTCGAGCTCAATGAAATACCAAATCTTTTATACCTCTCAAATATGAACTATATGTGACTTTTATGTTCTCTTATACTATATCAAAACACTATAATATCATCCATATTGATGATTATGCATTTTTTTATTAATCCTTTGAAGGCATGTTCCATGACATGTTGAGATCAAATTGAATGACATCCTTTTGTACAAACAAGTACCCCATTTGATAGTAAATGTCATCTTCATTCTATCCTCAGACTGTAATAGTACCTAATATAGCTTGAAAATCCATCTAAAAAAGACATCATTTTAGAACCACTACTATTTGTATTACCTCATCTAGAGAAGGCAGAGGATAATTATCTTTCTTAAAATCCTTATTCAGATTTCTAAAGTCTACAATTAATCTAATCTCACCATTCTTCTTTCTAACTGAGACCAAATTGACCACCTAAGTAGAATGTCAGATTGGGAAGATGATTTTGGCACTTAATAAATTCTCCCCTTCCTTTTGAATAAGATGCTCTAGAATAGGATTTACTAGCTTTTGCCTCTCTATGAATGGTTTATGATCTTACATTAAGGGAATCATGTGAGTGATGACCTATGGGTTATACACCTTCAGGTATTCATAAGTTCAAGTGAAATTGAGACCAATATTCACATAGGGTTATGATCATCTCCTATATTTTCCCTCTTGAAGTCTAATTCATCAACCTTGGGGTACTTGAGTTACTGTGCCTAAGGGTCTAAGTTGAATGGTCTTTCTAAGGAGACTAATCTAGATGGAATTCAATTTTATTTGAGTTGGAAAATACCCTCTTATCTATTTCCTCTTGATGGATGTGGTTAATGTTTGTCGTCATATAAAAAAGGGAATATTTATAAATTAAGTTTGGCTAATGATACCCAATCCATAAGTCCCTCTTTCTTGCTCTCATGACCCTCATAAGCATATTTTCACTAATTTTTAGTCATCTGGAGCCTTTCAAACCTGATCTTAACTCAGGTAGACTTCTCCTTCCATGAAAAATCTATCCCCCTATGTCTAATTATTTTAATACTATAGTGCCCAACTTGGACTATAGCATTAGGCCCTCTAGTGTTCACTTTTGGTGCTTCTGTCCAAGTGCATTTTGGCCTCTAATGGTCAGTTCCTTCTAGTTCTTATCCCTCTTATTTTCAATCTAATGCAAGCACATTTAACCCATGAGAAATACATAACTATAATATCCAATTAAAAGTTCATTTGGAAAGGGTTTTAAAATATCACAAAGAAAGAAATAATATAATTAAGACTACTAAGGCAATCTTCCTTATTCACTTCATATAGCTAGCCAATACTACTACAAGATTATTCAAATATTTACACCAGTTTCTAGACACCTTAAGCACATCTGGTTTAGCATTTTTCATCTTCATACATGAAATTTAATAAAGTACATCAAGTGGGAGAACTACATAAGGCTTGATCCCTCTTCAGAGTATTGGTATATAGGTAACATGCCCACATAAGGGGTGTGGATACATGTTCAATTAATATTACACAAACTAACCCCAACTCCCCTCTTTCACAAATTTTGTCAAAGCACAATGAAGTATAGGGTTTGAAGACTAAATCAGCTCTACAAGGAGTTTTTTATAGATCCAACAATTGAAATTTCATAGATAGGCTCACACAAACATAGTGAACAAAACCCAAAAATCTCAAGTCTCATAGATAATAGTGGAAAAAGAGGATTATAACACTAGACCCTAAGGTGTCCTATTTCAATTCTCATATAAAATCAATAAACAAAAGCTAGATCTTTATTTGAGATAGTGTCCTAGTCCTACACAATGAATTTTAGACTCTACAATAGTCATCTCAGTCAGTTTTCAGCTAAGTCTTATTTTCTCTCCCTTATTACTATTTTTAAAAAGATTTAAATTATACAAATTATTATATTAATTATTACATATTTATGTACTAGTTTTATCACTCTAGACCCTTAACTAAATTAGGAATAATACTTCAATATTCACAAGACTGTTAAATCATTTGGTAAACCCAACTTACTTTATTTGTGCATAAAAACACTAGAAACCATAGGGAAAATTTCTTACTAATTTTTCATATATTTTTCTAATTTTTTATGTACATAATAAAATAAAAAATTAGCATTAAATTTTAAAATTTCATAGTAATTTTAAAAATATATTTTTTCAAATCCTAGATGCCCATACTAGGTCCCAATATTTTCTTAGTATTTTTTGTATATTTTTCTAATTTTTTTAGTTACATATTTAAATCAAAAATTTTATTCAAATTATAAAATTCCTTAGTAAATTTTACAAATAATCATTTTCAAAACCTTAGCTACATATACTATGTCTTATTTTCATTTTGAGGTGTCACCTTACATGTTTGTGAACTTTGTATCCTTTTCATGCATATTCCAATTCGTTGTTTAGATTACATTTGTTTAATATTTTATTCCATTATTCAAGTTATTTTTATTATGACACATAATCTCCTTGAATCTCTTCCTTTGATATGAAGTGAAAGACTTATTGAAAACTCTCTTGAATTCACCTAGATTCCTTCAACTCAACCATATACCATAGATAAACAACTAGCTCAAGTTCTAGTTATAAATCCTACACATCTAGATTACACCAATTTCAATGAGGATAATTTTGATGATGATAAATATGAAAATAATAATGATGATACAAAAACCAATGTTCATTATCCACCACATCAAACTCATGATCAACTTTCACTATTTATTGATAATGAAGTTGTCCTCAATAAATATTTGATCCTACAAATTTTTTGAGAAAAACTCAGGGACAAACCTCAAGATCATGCTCTTATTTTAAAATATATCATGGAAATAAAAAAGGATAAACAATTTGTGTCTTCCATTCCTTTAGAGAAACCAATTTCACATGACACTATAGGGGCAACTATGTCTCAACAACCCCCTATATCAGCCTAAACTTCCTCTATGCCACCATCTATATCTAGTACATCTTTGTCTCTTAATATGGTAGCCCTTGTGAAAGAGATAAGATATCTTCAATCCAAGGTGATACATATTGAGAAAGGTAACTCTATACCTATGTAGGCTTTATATTCTTTTTCTCTATTACAGACACCAATGGCATGTCACATTGCTTCTAAACCCTTGCCATAAGGTTTTGTTCAACCCATGCTTACTCTATATGATGGTAGGGGTGATCTAGAGACAAATTTTATAGATTTTAATGTAGCATTCTTGGAGTATGTTCCAAATTATTGGCTACTTACTGGGCTATTTCATGAAGTCTAAAGTATTATGCTCTACAATGGTTCTATAGTCTACTAAATTAGTTGATTAATGCATTTAATCCTTTAGCTGACATGTTCCTAGCTCATTTCAACATTAATATTGGTGATAAGGTTTCCTATACCCAAGTTGCATAAAAAAAATAAAGGTCAAATGAACATCTCATAGATTATGTTCTTCAATATAAGACTATTTTGGATAAGATGACTAGCCCCATGGCCGATCAAGAGTTACAAGATCTCTTCAAACAAAGTTTTCTACCAGCTTTATATGAATCAATAATTTTCAATAGGTTATCTTCCTTCACTAAATTATGTCACACACTAAAGGAAAGGGAGGTCAAACTCATTTCAATGGACAAACTCAAGTACACAAGTGTATCAAAAATAAAATAAGATTAATAACAAAGTACCATTTAAAGTCAAGGTCAATGATAGAAAGAGTCATAATCAACCTACATTTAATGTATCTTCAAAGCCCCCTCAACATGTGGTATTATCAGCACCTCCTTGGTGACCCTTTACTAATCTACTAGTTCCTCTAGTTAGAGTTTTATAGTAGCTATTGGAATTTAATATCATGTCTCTTCCTCTTATTTGGTAAGTTGATCTAATCAATCCTCTTCCATGGGGATATGATCAACATGCATTTTGTGAGTTTTACAATGCATCAAGCCATACAACAAACATATGCATTAGTTTGGGACACAAGATACATGACTTGATATATGGAAATTTTATTAATCTTGTCACTTTAGTTGAGCCTCCTCAAGTAAAGAAAATATAGGATAAAGATTTGAAAATATTCTCAGATCCTTTTCCATATCATTCTAAACAAGTGAAAGGGGATGCATTAGGTATTCACCATGCATATCATGCGCATCCCCCACTAGATACATACAAGGAAACTTTAGTTGATTTACATCCTTTAAACAACATGGTTGGTGTATACAATTTCATAGTTCCATCTAGACCTTCCATCTCCTTCTCATTGTATGAGATAGTTGAGGATGATTCAGATTATCATGTACTCTTTATCATAGATTACATTCATAATCATCCTATTTAAAGTGTTATCATAGATAATGGATCTAGTGTGAACATGTGAACTATGACATTATTGTATCATTTGGGATATTTAGAGTAGGATATTACCCCAATGAACATATTTATTAGTGGATTTAGTGGACACACACATATTTCATTATGTGAGATTGTACTTCCTCTATAGGTTGGTCCAACACACATGACCACATCATTTACTATTGTTCCTAGTGTAGGAGTTTTTTATATGTTACTTGGTTGACCATGGATTTAAAAACTTTGAGTAGTACCTTTTACAATTCATAGATGCATGAAATTCATTCATGCTAATCATGTTGTTACAATTGATGTAGTTTCATATGAGTTACCACTCCTCACTTCAGATCCATATTCTACTTTGTAGTCATTAGTTTTAGATTAGCCACCACTTTCAATTTATCTATAAATTTTAGTTCTCCCTCTAGTTTATATTTAGACATAGTTGAGGCCTCCATCACTATCATAGAGAGTTTATACACTTCCATAGAGGTCTCTTTCAGAGAAACCATAGTTTTAAAATTCTAGATAACTTCCATCTATAGTATTCAGACCCAAAGTAGTATCACTGAGGTCTCATGCCTCTACACATAGAGCACATGTTTAGAGAGATTATCTTGCTACCATATGGGTCCCAAAGATCCCTAAAATTTTATCCACTTCTCATAGTTATAGGGGGACCTCATAATTAGTTTTTAATTCAAAAATTTCAAAGCATCTATAACATACATAGCTTTTAGAGTTACAATCTCAGTGCTTTCATCATGCTTCATGATCACACACAATCCCTCTCCTTGATACAGGACACCATAATAGGGAGTCTCACATGAGACTCATCCATTAGTATCATCCCTTCCTAGCTTACTTATATGTAGATTCTTTTTAAATTTATTATACATAAATTCATTATAATTGATTGTACATATCTTATTTCAAAAATACAAAAACATTCAAATAAATCAAAATAACAAAAAAACATTCAAATATGTTAAAATAGAAAAAATATTCAAATAATTCAAAAATAAAAATAAAAACATTTCAATTATATTCATCATCCATTCTTTACATTTATAATATTATGCTAGACTTAAATTTGTTGTCATATGCTATTATTTTTCAGTTTATATATATTACCATGCTTCACTTGATCTTCTTTGAGTGTGTGTAGTGACATCTATATATTTGATTTCTTTACTCTACCCATTAAGGGGGAATCTTACTTATACATTTGAGACACACATTGATATACATACCCACTAGGGGCATCTTCTACATGACTACACCATCCAGGTTATGTCATTCCTACACCATACACTCTAGTTATCATGTTGATATACATTACTTACTAGCTTAGATAGATTACTCTATAAAAATTCACTAGTATATAGCACTTGTGTATTTTTTAGCATATACCTAGTCTTGTACCACCATGTCTTGCATACTTTCACTTCTTGCTTTGTTTAGTTAGATATAGTTGTATTTCTGGTATATTGGATGTTTTCCTTTCTTGATTTGCATACCTATGTGTGATTACATTTATTAGTTCTTATTTTTCACTTGTATGTGTCTTAGGACATTTTCCAATGTCCTTTACTTATATTTTTGTGTGTGCCTTACGACATTTTCCAATGTCCTTTACATGTACTCTTATCTATGATTTGGATTTCATGCCAACCTTGTTTGCTTCAAATTATATGTGTATATGGAATTTGAACATGACTTGTATGTTTTATTTAAAGTTTGAATGACATGTGCCCACATCACTTGTTATCATAGCCCATTGGCCACTCTTGTATGATTCTTTATTACTACTTCTTGCCTTACATTCTTGTTTCTTGTTTGATTCTCAAATTATTTACAATTCCATGATCCACATCATATTATATCTTGCTTTCTTGGATGCCATGATGGACATCATACTCCATCCCTCCATATCAAAAAAAAAACTAACCAAACTTCCAGTTCCAATTAAGTATATTACATTGTTATATCTATCTAATCATACCCCTATTGATCTAACAATCTCTCATTACAAACCATTCTATATCTTGAGATATCTCGTCAATTATCATTGATGTATCATGTATCTTTAGAGCATAACACACTTGTATGGATATTTAGTCTAAGGGAAGTCATTATAGGGTCTTCATTCCTACCCTCAAAAGAGGGGGTAACAAATAGGTGTTTTATCACAGAGTCAGAGCTCCTAACAATAAAAAAAGTAGCTTTAAGAACACCTAGAACAACAACCAGACTTCAAACTAGGCAAACTAGACCAAGTAAATAGTGATAATTTTAGAATATTCATCAAATTTAGCCTAGGACAACAACACTAGAACCTCTATTGTATACTTTTAGTGTTCCTATTTAAAAAAATAAATAAAAATCAAACTTTTCAAAATTAGGCATAAAAGTAAGTTTAACTATAGTTTTGCACATTCAGACTAGTTTAGAATTAGTAGTTTTTAGTATACTTTTTATAAGAGAATATAGATATAAGGGGAATCATACACGACATGATGACTCTCACCTCTAGTTTTAGATAGGGTAGTTGGTATAACTTCCAAATAAAAATCTATGTTTTAGACACCAGTGATTGGGGGCAATGTGTATAGTGCATTTGTCTTCTTTTCTTTTCAAGTTCATTACATACCTAGGCATTATCAGTATTTGCATGTCTTATTCCATCTATAGGTGTTTGGCATCATTTTAGGGTGTCTTTTATATATTCCTAACCTCCAAATTTTTGAATGTCACTTGTATAAGTCTAGTTCCCAGTTTTGGAGTGGATTTCATACAAGCCTAGTCTCCACCTTTTGGAGTGGCCAAGAGTGGCCTAGTTTTCAGAATACATTCAGCTATCCATGCCACATTATCATATTATAGTACATTCATGGGATTCATGAGCCATATCATACAACAATAATTTTATACTATTTTTAGTTTATAACTTCACTTCATGGGGCAAAAATGGAGCCAAATGACTAGCTATCCTTTATATTCTTGAGCCACCAACTCAAAGGGTTTGGACACACAGTCTAAACATCAATTAACACATGTATGATAACATAGCTTCACTTATTATGTGATGATATATCCAAATGGATATCCTTTACATTCTTGAACCACTCTTGAATAATTAATCACTTAGCTCCATTCACGATATTACTCTTGGTGAATCACATACCTAGCATTATTCAAAATTATCCAGCATCACTCAACATCATAATAGTTTTTGTATTAGTTTACATACCTGGTGAGGTGTATTCAATCCTTTCTCTTCCTCTCTCTCTCTCCTACCTAGCTTTAAATATATTTATTTAAGATATAGTGTATATAGTAAGAACTAATCTACTCTTTGTTTTCTATTACAAATTTACACTCCATAATGTGCTCTCTCTATACACATCTAGAATCACATAGCTTCATGATCTTCAACATTTTATGTAAGTTTAGGTATGATTTCTATTTTTTATTTATCCAAGTATTTCACTTTGTTACATCACTAGAATAAAGTGGGGGGGGCACATAAATGTAGTCATATAAAATGTGAAAATTAGTAACTTGAGCATGGCTAATGACACCTAACCCATAGGTCCTACTTTATTTCTCTCATGACCCTCATAGTCATTTTTTCACTGATTCCTATTCATTTTTAGCCTTCCAAACCTAATCCCAACTTAGCTAGACTACTCTTTCCATGACAAATTTATCTACCCAGGTCCCATTAGCTCAGGACTATAACACCCAACTTAGACTATAGCACTAGGCCATCTAGTGTCTGTTTTTGGTGCTCCTATATAAGTGTATTTTTGCCTCCAATGATCAGTTATTTCTAGTTCTTATCCCTCTTCTTGTTGGCCTAATGTAATCACATTCAAACCATGACCAATATCTCCCTATAAAATCCCATTCAAATTTCATTTATAAAGGGTTGGTAAATATCAAAAAGTAATCAAGAATACAAGCAAGACTACTAAGCCAATCTTCCCTATTCTCTACATATAGCTAGCCAATACTACTACAAGCTTATTAAAATCCTTAAACTAGTCCTTAATCAATTAAATCACATCCACTTGATCATTTTTCATATTTTTACACATAATTTCACAAAGCACATCAAGTGGAAAAACTACATATGGTTTGATCCCTCTTTGGAATATTAGTATGTAGGTAACGTGCCCACATAAAGGGTGTGGATACACATTCAGTGCATCTTACACACACTACCCGCCCCCCTTTTCACAAAATTTTTCAAATAATAATGGATTATAGGGTTTTAATACTAAATCATGTCTACAAGGAGTTCTACAGACATCCAATAATCAAAATTTTACAAGCAAGCTCACACATACACAACAAACAAAACCTATAAAACTTAGGTCTCTTGGATAATAGTAGAAGAGGACTATAAAAATAGACCCTAGGGTGTCCTATTTTTTTTATCCTATCCAATTAATAAATGAATTCCAAATATTTATTTTTGATAGTGTCTCAATCTTTCATAGTGAATTTTAGACCCTACAATAGCCATCTCAATTAGTTTCTAGCTAAGTCTTATTTTATCTCCCATATTACTATTTTTAGAAAGATTCAAATTATAGTTAAATTATATAAATCAATAGTTTAATTATTGAATATTTATTTACTAATTTTATCACTCCAAACCCTTAAATAAATTAGGAATAATACTCTAATATTCCCAAAACTGTTAAATCAATGTTTGTGTCATGGATGATTTAGGACTTGAAATCCCTTGAATTAGTTAAGAACTAAATAATCTCCTAATCATCTTTAAATACTTTTAAATTTTATAAATTATCTATAATATAGGGAAAAGGAACTAATTTAATAAAAAATCTCTTTACTTTAGACTCCTATAATGGATCAAGATGGGTAACATCAACAATTAGTGAATTGGTGGCTTGATTTTTCTCTCTTAGGAGTGTTACCATGTTAAAAGCTTCAAATATTTCAATTAAATACCATGCCCTATTTTTATATATTTTTAGATAAGATAATTTGCACTAATATTTTTTCTTACTTGGTTAATTACCAGCTCTAAGTCACCAAACACTTTTATTTATTTTACATTGTTATTTAGCACAAACTGTGATCCCAAAATTAGAGCTTCGTACTCATCTCTATTTTTAGTCCATGGAAATTACAATTTATAAGCTGACAAGAACTTCTTACCTTGGGGATCAATCAGCTCAATTCCTATGATTGATCCTTACTTGTACTTGGCTCCATCAAAATACATAGTCTATAACTGATTCAAACCTTTAGGTTCTTGGTTTTATGTTGGATTATGAGTGGTAAAAGTATAAATACCAAGGGTGGGAGAGTAATAATTTACCTTTTAATTTCTAACATTGTATTCTATGATGGAATATTTCATTCTTGGATCTCTATAAATTTTTATCTAGCTCATAACTCCTCTCCATGATAGCTAGATATGAGAGAAGTCTATGGAAAGATATACATTGAATGTTTTGGACCAATCTCTACTCAGTAATATTCTATAGCCTTTTATTATTTCCACTAATAAAATACTAATTGGCATCTAGACTTTTGGTTTATATGTTACTTGAATGTGTACGTTATTTAGTTCTATAACTACTACAACAACCATTTTGTCTAGTTGAGAGACTGATATCTTTGAAGGACTTGGAGTGAGACCAAGATTTTCACATACATAGATAGGCATGAAAGTTGCATATGTTCCAAAATCAACTAAATAGTTATGAATATTATTATTTAATTCCCTAGTATTTAGATAAAATGGTGGCACTTTAGGCTTACTCTTGTAAATGACATTGATATCAACAAATTTCACTTTGTTTGTAGTCACTCTAGTTCTTTCCATATGGGCCTTTCCAGTAATAAACATCCATAACTCCTTTTGTTCAATGATATAGGCTAACTCATGAAGAGTTATATTCACCTTAATTTTATTTTTTTCTTCCATTATATTGTATCCTCCTTTACTCAATTCTTCCTTACTTAGTGGTTGATCATTCCTCTTTAGACGAGGTAGATTATTGTCTACTTTGGTTTTTGAAGGAATTAACATGGTATTTGGAGGATTCAAGTTGGTAAGTAGTTTTTTGTTCCCTAATTTGAATGCACCTATCTAAAACTATTAGAAATAATGAACTTCATCCATATTATCCTCTGGTTCTTTATCATCTTTTCTTGGGAAGGAGAACTCGTGAATTTTGAATAACATGGTTATGCTAGTAGATCTAGGATCTTGATGGGATTCTAGTGGATTATTCATATGATCTTGTTATTTACTTCACTCTAAAATATATCAAACACTATATATAACTCAATTCAATTAAGCTCACCATGTTGGGGTGTATTATGTATTTTTCACTAATTAGGAAGAGTCATTTTAGCTATGTTGATTTCTATGAGCTTGCTAGGTTTCTATATATTATTTGTAGGCCTATTAAATGGTATGTTATATCTCTAAAATATAGTGTTTTGTTTACTATTTGGGGAATTGGTATTACCCATATTTCATTACATATTTAAGAAATCATTGCTCAACTTTTAGACCATCTTTTTAATAAAATCCAATTTAGATGTTATGAAATCCATAATTTATAAAATAGCCATGAGAAGTGAAACTATGTGTTGGTTTTGTTGATAATTTTTTCCTATCACATTATTGTTCAAGTAACCAAATTTTTGTTGTGTTATCTGTGTCAATGGAGGCAGTGTGTATAATTGATTTTGATTGCATGCTGGAACATTCTACTTTACGTGTGGTATCAAATTGAGTGTTGGAAGTCCTTTGTTGATGTTAGGTACCCCATGATTTTCTAGGTTGAGTTACCTATAAATGCTAATATAATATTCAAATACTAATTCCAAATTATTAATATCATGTTTTCTTCTAAAAAACATGGTGGCAATAGGGTCTAAGGTGTTTTTGTACATTTTTAGTGCTAATGTTGTTTCTAGTTTACACCTTGGGGTCAACCAATTGTACATATTTTTTATCCTTTCATTAAAATCATGAATGAGCTCATTATTCTCCCTCTTCATAATATTGAAGTTTTGGTATACCAATCTAAGATTGGTGACCTATCCAAACTACATAAGAAAAGCCACATAAAATTGTTGCCAATTGGTGATGGAATTTTCTATTAGATTTAATTACCAATAACAAGCATCATACATTAAAATAAAATGGAATAATAAACATGCAACATCTTCATAAACTAAATTCATTAATATTAAATCAAATTTAACATATTTTATGTGATCTTCTATGGTCCTTGGTCCTGAAGGAGAAAAGGATGGTAGATACTTCTCAGGATTTTGAGGAAAATCATGTACATCTCCTGGGATGATGATGGAAAATCCAACTAATCATGGTTTTTGTTGATCCATTGGTTTATTAATAGGTAAATTTATCCTTATATGTAAGGGGTGCCCTAATGGAGGTGGTTAATTTTTCTAAACTAGGGCTATTGGCATAGCTCTAGGTCTCCTATGAATTGTCAAGGGTGACACTAATAAACTAGCCAAGGAATTAGATTTGGTCACTCTACTAGGTGACTTTAGTGAAACTCTATTCAAATAATAACCTCTATTATCAAGGGTTTATTCACTCCTTACACCAATGGAATATTGCTAATGTAGGTTTTATGCACACCAGAGTTGAATGAGGTAACCTCTAATATTTTAAGATCTCAATGAAGGTAAACTCCACTCCAGGGCATGAGTTATAGGTATGTGGTTTATTACAACCTATTAAAATAATAGGGGTAGGGCATGAAATTTTCTAAAAAGGCTTTTGGATGGAGGTGTGGCCTTCTAATAAAGTGAATCTCTATGTGAATTAGATGGGTGGCTAGTTTATAATATAAAGTGGGTAGGTCTTAATAAAAAACTCAAAAAAGGAGGGTAAGGTAGGGTAGAAAAAGGGGATCCATGGTTCTTAGGAATAACTTATGTGGTTGGTTTCTAAATAGACCTATGCTTTCTAAAACCTATGCCTATTACTAGCATCAATAACACACATATAGTCAAACATGTCTAAGAAGTCTATGGAAATAAAGATGCAAGGAATTCACACACTTCAAACAAAGGTTTCTCCTTTTAGGGTAGCTATTTCACACCCTTAATTAGAATATTATGTCTCCATTAAATGAATTATCTAAGGTAGCTATTACACACCCATAGAAAACTACACCAAAAAAATCACTAGTAGACATTCAAAAATATGATTCAATCAACTTGACCAACTTAATCAATAAATTCAATAATCTATCAATAGATATTGCACATCTAGGATCAGTATATAAATTAAAATGGTCAATAATATATTTACAACTATAGAACACTAAAGATTATTGAAACACATAACCATGAAAATAATAACTAATTACATGTAATTAGAAAAAAAATACTCAAAACACTTTGTTGATGATCAAAATTATTTTTCTGCTCTATATTTAAGAATCTTCTAAGAAAAAAGTAAGTTTAATTACATTTTTATATATAGACTTGGGTAAGGGGTTGCCTCATCCTTAAAGTTAATTCAAGGTGGTTACATTTGTTAGTTAGAACATATAGTTCTAACTATGGTAAAAAACTATATAAGAGAGAACTAAAAGTTAAAAATAAATATATTAAATTTTCCAAAATTATGAAATGTGTGCATGTACACAAAATATAAATTCAATTTTTACAATCAAATACTCAAAATATAAGCAAAATCTAAGTATATTCACCATTTTTAAAACTATACATGCATAAAACCTCAGCCTATCAAGGGTTAGTCATTTTAAGTACTACATGCACCTTGATTGGTGTTAAAGTTGAAGTGACAGTTGAAGATGTGGTAGCACTGATGGAAACTTACTTCTTCTTTGCTTTGTTATCCTCATAAAAATTTTGTGCCACTCTATTTTTGTGTCATATAATGTTTAAATTTAGTAGCGATCATGAATGGATTATTTTGGTCTATCCAAGGAGATTTGCATGTTTGTCCTTGGTTATTTGAAATTTAATTTTGAATATTTCTACTTCAGTGACCTTTTTTTGATCCTTACTTAATTTAGACTCAATTTTTTCAAGTGTCAAGACTTACAAGCTTTGTGTAAAATCCTCAACCACTTTTTGGATAAGGTTGTCAGAATTAGTCTTACTAATTAACTTACCAGTAGAGTCCTTAACTTTGGATAACCTTAATTCATGTAAAATATGAAGAATTTGAGCCTCAAGCACCTAATATCTAGGGATTAAATCCCCAACATTTTATAACCAATACTTTGCCTCTTTTTATTGAATGACTACTAGATTTAAGTCATTGGATGCCTCTAATGTAGTCATAAGGTCGAGATGACTATATAGAGAGTTTCCTATATAAACAACTAACATCTTTAGTTTTTGGTTGTCTTCTCTCAAGGAATTAAACAATGTATTGGTTTGGTTTAAATTAGGGTCCATATCAGCCTTCATGAACTCCATGGCTACCAAAGAGTTATAACATCTAGAAGCTACCTCCTGGACTTTAGCTTCTATGTTAATAGGAATATGTACTATCTTGACTTACTCTTTTAGTTATTCCATTTCATCCTCTAATACATGCACTTCTACCTCAATCTCCTTTCAAGATAATCCCATGCCTTTGTGGATTGAAACTATGGTATTCTTTTGTGCTTATGTCAAGTCTTCTAGATTTTCCTCATATAAAGATTGTCCTAGTTATCTATTCTACCTCTTTTTGAGGGAGAACACTTTTTTACTTTCCATAATGATGATTTGGGTGCCTTTTTCATCTTATAATTTCCTCTTATTCACCCTTTAAATACTACTAATTAGAGGATAAAACAAAGTAGATATAGAGGGAAGCTCAATAATTCTAAAGTTTGGCATTTGAGGATCCTTTCTTCATAAATCCACTGCTTATGGAGGAATGTCTAATAGGGATGCATCAGAGGTTATGATAACAACCTCTTTGTTGGAATCATATTGAACTCTTTGTTGTTTCTTTTGGACCTTATTTATGACATTAAGTAAGAAAGGGCATATAATTTTTGACCAATCTACTCCTCTAAATTAAGGAAGTGGATGGACCATGATCATTTGGGGCTTGGCCTTCCTTCCTCTACTAGTAATTATCACTATATTTTCCTCTATTAAAGTGGTATATGGTATTTGAAAGGTGATTTTTAAGGTGGCCAATGTAGTTTTCACCTTCTTAGACACTTTCTTCATCTTGAGGGTTCTAATAGTGGAGGTACTAATAAGAACATGAGTTTGTAAGGTGAGTGAGATGGAAGTGTAAATAAAAGGATCAATAGTAGTATTAGAAATGGAGGGAATATATTTGGGAACTTTGATTAAATTAACTTACCCATAGATGGGTATAAAATATAGAGGGGAACTAACAAAAGATTGAGTACCCAAAAAATTAAGGTCCACGGGGTTTGTTTATCATAGCCATGGCTATCTCCAACTAGGATTCCTCATTTAAATCATCACCAATATCATTGTTAATCACCACATCTCCCCTAGTTGGTTTTAAATGTGGAAGTTAAGTAGGAAAGCCTTGTGATGTCTCCATTGTAAGACTACCCATAGGAGTCCTAGGCTTTCTCTTATAGACAAAGGGCGTCCTTACTTGTGGGTGGGAGTCCTACGGTGATGACGTTGTTATTTTTGGAGTTTCTATCCTATTGTATTTAATAAGATGTACCTAGGGCATAAAAATAAACATTTGACTAAAACCTATAGTAGGTAATTCTTATGTTTTCTATTCCTCATCAAAATCTATGCTTATAGGATACCTTGTTTGTCTTCCCCTAGTAAAACTAGGATCAAGTAGCCTAGGCTCTTTCTTCACTATCTTCAACTTCAAATTAAAAGGAAGTCCTTGGGAGGAAGAAACAACATGGTCCTTGGATTTCTCCTTAGACTATCCTCTCTATAAATTTTAATGTTTCCACCCTTTATAGAGTGCCTTTTTGTTATCCAACTCCCTAGTAAAAATAGAAGGGTCATATTAGGTCATCTTTGAATGATCATATTACAACCCAACAATCCTTTCCCACTCCAATACTTCCTCATCATACTTGGTATTCAAAATTAGGAAATCATAGTCATAAGGCCCATGATTATAAGGGATGTTGAATCCATGAATGTGCTATCTATGTGTAAGTATAGGGAAAGGATAACTCCTACATTTTCCACCTACTTACCCAAGATGATTTCTCATCTTATATACCATCCTACTAATAGTTATAAAATGACCAAAATACAAGGCCCTCTTCTACATTGATAAATCTTCTTCAATGCTTTTCCATAACTAGAAGGTAATTTCCTATTCAATGAGTTTGTTTAGTACAAACCTTGGAAGACACAAGGGGCCAACCTTATTTTCCCAAACCATGATAATAGTGAAATTTGGGTAAAGTAAATAATCCCATTTCCATACCAAGTTCTTCAGAATGTTCTATCTAATTTGATGCATGGGTGAGCCATGAATAGCTTGACAAACCTAAGGATACACATCTTCATAAATCCTTGCCATACGCTTGGTATAATAGTAGATGTGCATGAATTGGTAATGATCACAAATCCTATTTTTCTCACAATTTATGGCTAGATCCCACAATTTACCAAGATATTTATAACACTTAACCATTACTATGTCCAATTAATAAGACATCAAGTAAAAATCTATAGAGGGTGTGAGATGGTTGTCCCTATGAATAATATGTTCTCTCAATTAAAGGTTTATTATCTTACCCAAGGTGTATAAGGAATCATGTGTAAGTATCATGTATAGTAGTGTAACCCAATCCAAATTAATAAAATAAATATTGGTCATACCATATAATTGATTAAAAAGAGCCATACCAATGTGAATCCCCATCTTGAATTTGTCAATTAAAATCACTCCTTTCATCTTCTTCCCATTCCATGTGATGGTCTAGTCTAGGAGTACCCACAAAGATAGTACCTTATCCATTGATGTCTTTTCATTAAAATTTACCAATGTGTGCTTGTCAACATAGACATTGTGTATATTCAAAATAGTCTATGAGTATTATTATTAGAATGATGCAGGAAAACATCCTACAATATCTTCCCTAAAAATAATAGGTCCCTTAAGAGGTGAATACATGGCATTACTTCCAACTTGGTTGTATCAAAGTGTAATCCTTGGCATTTTGAATGCTATCAGTTCTACTAGTGTCATCTCATCTTCAAGTGAAAACACATCCACTGAATCAATGACATCCCATAATGTTGAATAATTCTAGTACTTATCTCCAAATATTGTGGCATTAAAGATTTTATCTATGAACTCTATAGAGTCCTTAATTGTATATGGGGATGGAAGATTTGTACTTTATAATGTCCTAAATGTATATGCCATTGATGCGTACCTTGTATTTCTTCTTCCATGCACTATGTATGCTAGACAAATAATTTGGCTCTAACTTAATCATTTTTTTACTCTTGAAATAGAAACTAGGGCTCTTTTTCATTGTAAAAAAAGTAGAAGATTTTAAATTCAAGTTAGCTTGAATGCAATGATCATTTTTCAAAAGTGTCATATCACCTATATAGAATCCTACACTGAATATAATTTTAGATGACAAAAATGTGCAATGTTCACTTGGATTATATTTTCTTGTATAATTCAAACTTGTTAGCTCAGGTTGGTGGGGGTATTTAATGTATTGATAGGAAATATTTTTACTTTTGTTTTGGAAAAGTATGGTGAGACGAGTACTCTTATTAATAAGGCACTTAGGGTCTATATCAAAAAAATGTTTTTGGGTCAATGTTTTTAGATTAATCCCTTTAGGGGAATTGTTTTGGACAAAATGTCTATGATAATTTCCCTAAGAAACTATTTCATTTAGATAAAATTCCCAAGACAATTATCCCAAAGGTCTATTTCAATTGTCTAAAGGTTATTTTCAATTTCCCTAAAGGGTACATTTGATCTGAAGGGTCCGCTCTGTAGGGCATTTTATCCATGACAAAAGTCTCCAAGGATCTACTTCGTAAAGGCCAAAGGTCACTTTTGATTTCCTTAAAAAGTAACTTCATATAGCGAAGGCTCATTTCAAAATTCCCTAAAGGTAGGTTACACAAAACTCAAAGGGTATATGCCTTGGGTCTAAAGGGTCTTTTCGGTGGAAAAAGGCTTGTGATAGTTATTCTAAAGGGTAAGTGGCCACTTTGAAAAAGGGTTCAAGGATTGGGACAAAAATCTCAAAGGGTATGCCCATGTCAAAGGGTCCAATACAAAAAGACCGAAGGGCAATTTTCATAGGATAAAGGACACTTGTAAAAAGGCTAAAGGGTTAGTTTAAAAGTCCTAAAGGGTATGTGAAATATATTTGAAGGGTCTACTTTGTAGGGATGAAAGGGCAATTTTGATTTCCCTATAGGGTACTTTTGTAAAACTAAGGGTTATTTAAAAAGTCCCAAAGGGTGTTGCACCCAACATCCCCTCTTTCCATAGGAAATGGGGAGCCACCTTTTTATTATGATCTTGACTTTGGTGTGGCAACATTGACAATGTATATTTGTATGGACTCAGATTTACTTTTTTATCTTTTTAAAGTACATCCTTTAGGACTTTATCATAGAAAAATGTCTCATAAAGTAGATCCTTTAGATTACCATTAGAAATGAAGTACCTTTAGCATTTTGCCTTTCAAAATTTAACCCATTTTTCCCTTCTTAGCCAAATCCTTTAGACATTTCATCTTAAAGAATTTTCACCCTTCATACCTAGTGCACTTATCCTTCCCAATTTATGTAACCTAACCTTTGGGATTTTGGAAGTGACCCTTAAACGTATGGTCTTACCCTTCAAGAAATCAAACCATTCCTTTTAGCCTCTATAAAGTAGACCCTTCAAACACTCATTACCATGAAGTCGATCCTTCAAAGTCTTTCCCATAAACCCTTTAGGACCCTCCTATTCATCCCTTTGGCCTTTCCATATTTTACATTTCCACTCCCCTTTGACCTTATCTTATAGGTAACATACCCTTCAAGTCTCTTGAAAAGTACCATTGGCATTTTAGAACATTCACACTTACCCTCTAGACTATTCTTTTGGAGATTTTATTTTGGGGATTTTTTTTGATACAAAATATCTAAAGAAATTATTTTGATCGAAACTTCCCTTTATAAACTCCTGAACCTACCCTTCACTCACCCTTGGACATACCCTTTGGACTTATTCCAAAGTACCCTTTGATGTGGCCACCTACCCTTTAGAACCTTTTGTCTCAAAACTTATATATTCAATCCAATTTACTTTGAACATGGTACCAAAGATAATTATAACCTAAAATTTAGAGGCACATGCCCTTCATAAATTTTGAAGCACCCACTTAACCATATATAAATACCCCTTTGGGATATCAAAAGTACACTTTAGGGATTCTAAAGTAGACCGTTTGGGATTTGTGTCACGAACCAAAGTTCCTTATGAATTGGACCCTCTAGATAAAAATTACCATTTGGTTAAATTTAAAAGGCCCTTTAACTATGAAAATTAACCCTTCAATATTAGTGTTTTATATCCCTCACCATGATGACATATTTTAGTGGAGGAATTGTCAAAGACATTTTGTCCAAAACAATTATTTGAAAGAAATAGTCCACTAGTGTTAACCCAACCATATTTCCCTCAAAATTAATATGAGTACCTTCATTTATCAATTATGTCTCACTTTTATCCAAACTAAAGTAAACCATTCCCTATTAACATTAGTAAAGACCCCCACCAACCTAAGCTAACAAATTTGAATTTAAAGGGCCAAGTAAACATTACACATTTATTTTGTATAAACTAGTATTTAATGGAAGATATTATTTTGGTGATACAAAACCATTATAGTAATAATTTTCACTCAAGATATCTTATGATCAAAGTATCCTTATCTCCCAATAGCACACAAGAGCCCTAGTTTCTATTTTCAAAGATTATACAATAGACTACAAGTAAGCTAAATCTAAGTCGATCATGCTGGTATAAATGTATACATAATAGGTAGCATATTGAATAAATAAATCACAAACACATATCCATGGCATCCTCATCATGGTCACCATGGGGAACTAATCCTCCCTCTGCATTCTCAATTAAGGATTCCATAGAGTTTAAGGACACTATATTCAATGTAGAGGTATTCAAGAAAAAATATAAAAATTACTCATAGCTTTGGGATGTTATTGATTTAATGGATGATTTTTTAGTGGATGATGAAATAATGATAATAAACAAGCTATTTATTAGATAATTACTAGCTTATACACACCAAAGGTTGCATTTCACTGCTGCCAAACCAGAGATCATGCCATTCATTAACCTTCCTAAGGATTTATTTTTTGTAGTCAAGATGTCATAGGATGTATATTTGTTTCATTCTCATGGTGACACATTTTTTTCATGCATATCTAGAGATGATTTTCAAAGGTATTTGTATATCACCATACCAAATGCCTACTTTGACAAGCACACCCTAGTGTAATTCAAAAAGGAAATGAGCGTCCAAGGAACACTACAATCATGGATACTACCTTATGAAACCATATCATAGAAAGGAAAGAAGTTGAATGGATCATTTTTGATCGATAAATTCAAGATGGGCATATGTATAGGTATGGATCTTTTAAATAGATTATATGGTATGCTCAACATTCATTTTGTAAATCTAGATTCGGTATCCTTGCTCTATATAATGCTATCACATGATGTTACTTATGCCTTGGGGGAGATAGTTAGTTTCAATCTAAGGAAACAAATTTTGTATAAGGATAGACATCCTATCCCTAAAAGAGATCTCTATATGATGTCATATCTAGTTTATGTGGTCATGGGTACATGTTATAAAGACCTAGGTCATTTATGGTCCCTAAGCATAGATTGTATTAAGAATAGAATATGTGACCACTACCAACTCATGCACGTATATGCCTACTAGAGGCACATGGTCAAAATTTGTGAGGATGTGTATCCTCAAATATGGAAAGCTAACTATATCTCCCCAGTGCCACATATTAGAGGAACATTGTGAATAAATTGATTGGGAAGGGTTATTACTTCTTATATCTAGACGTCATAGTCATATTAGTTTGGGGTAACAAGGTGGCACCCATATGTCTTCCTAAGTATGTACCTGATAAGCTAGTAAAGAAAGAGATAGATTTCCAACTAAGGAAAAATATAGAGGAAGAATTAGTGAGATAGAACAAGTCTTTCTTCTTTAGGAGTCTTATCACCATTGGTAGGATAACATATACCATGAGGAAGCATCTTGGTGATGTTGTAAAAAATCAAAACTGATATGATTTCCCCACAATGTCATGAAGAGATTGGTACCCCAATGGGTGAATCCAATAACACATTCATGGCTACAACATCCCCTATTTCCATCAGCTATACTATTATGATATTCTCTTTTTGAATCCTATAACTAATGAGGAAGTATTAGAGAGGGCAAAGATAGCTAGTTTACAAGACGATCATTTAATGATGATCCAAGTAGATCCCAAAATCTCCATCAAGGAATAAGATAAATGAAGATCGCTTTTTAAAGTTTTAAAACATACAGACTTTTGGAGTAGGTAGTCTTAGGAGCAAGGAGATTCTTCTTCTTAAGGACCAGTTAGAATTGAAGCTAAAGATAGTCAAGTAAGAGCTCAAGATTTTGGAATCAAGTGTAGGAAGAGGAGGATCTAAAGGAGATTCCATTAGTTTATACTCTAATGAAGAGGATAGGTAGAGTTCTAACACCACTCTAGTTTTATTGACTACCCTCATTATGTCTCATGTTTCATTGATTGGAGTAGCCACTACATAAGCAATAGTTCCTTCCTCTCATGATTCTCCTACTCGAGGGAAGGCTCCCTTGGTTTATGTCAGGAAACCAAGGACCCCCATAAGTATACCAATAACATATCTATCCATAGGATTTCTTATGACATCTTCTATATTTCAATCACAAGGAGATGAATCAACCATTCAAGACTAGACAAAAGACTCAAATGAGGAGGCTAAATTGGAGGAAGCAAAGGATCTCAATATTTAGGGTACCCCCATTGGGATATAAATTAAAGGTTCCTTATCCCTCCCTACCTTTTATTTAGCCTCAATTTATATTGTTTATGCACCAATCTCCTTTGTAGAAGTCCCCTCCACCTCATCCACTCCTTCCATTGATCCCTCAACAACCTCCACTACATATTTTTCCATAACTATCCCTTATGTTCCTACTGGTACTACTACTATGAGACTTTACAAAAATAAGAAAGAATCCAAGAAGGTACAGACCACTTTGGCCACACCCTAATTACATGTTCAATCCACACAACTTTCCCTTCCACTCTCCACTTCCACTTCTACTAAGGAAACCACTATAAGTAGCACAAGTAGGAGAAGGAAGGCTAAGACACACATTGTGGTCATCTATCCACTTCTTCAAATTGGAGAAGTGGATTGGTCTAAGATTATATGGCCTTTCTTGCTAGATGTATTAACAAGGGAAGCCAATAATCAAAGGAAAGAAGAGAAAGGAGAGCTATAATAGGAAGTTTTTATCAAAACCTCTAATACACCTAGCAATATCCCACCCTCAGCCATGGAATTAAGGAAATAAGCTTTGCAAAGGCATAATTACAAGATAATCAAGTTACCTTCCATAACTACCTTTTTTGATATTCCCATTAGCTTTATCTAAAGGGTTAAGAAGAGGAAACTATAAGATGACTAAGGAGCCAGTGTCATCCTTAAAAAATTATAGCCAGTGTTGTCTCTCATAAAGAGGTAGAATAAGTAGCTAAGAGAATCCATGTATGAGGAAAATATCTTAGACCTAGCTCAAGTGTAGAAGGATGTAGTAACATCTATCCACAAAGGGATAAAATTAGCTCATTAGAAACTAGAAGAGGAAGTTTAAGAACTATGGGCACAAATTGAGTAGCTAAAATAATAGTCAAGTACCATGCATGTTCCTGCAAGTATAAATGTTGAGGTAAAGGAGGCCATCTCAAAATTATATCACTCCTTGGAGGCCTTGGAATTCATGAAGGCCTAGATGGCACCTCATACGAGCTAAGCCATCAACTCTATAGCTCCCTATCCTAGGATAACATAAGGCTCAATGTTAGTTACCAATATAAATAACTCACTATATAGTCACCTTGATCTAGTGACTACATTTGAGGCATCTAATGACCTCAATCTAGTAGTCATTAGACATAAGGAGGTTAAGGAGTGGTTTAAGGAAATTATATCCATTATTCTATACTACCAAGCACATGAGGCCCAACTCTTTAAAATTTTGATTGATTTAAATTTATTTAAAGTAAAAAAATCTATGTGAAAGTTAATTAGTAGAATCAATTTTGATAACATTATCCAAGAGGTGATAGATAATTTCAAGGGAAGGATTCAAGGATTTATGGTGGAGAGTATTGAATCATAGTTAAGAAGGGTAAGAAAGAAGGTGATAGAGGTGGATATCTTTAGAAGTAAGTTTCAAATTACTAAAGATGAACATGCAAGAATCCTTGAACAAACAAAGATACTCCTTTGAACTTCACTACTTAATTTAGACATCATTTGATAGTAGCATGAGGCAATAGACAAAGTGTACAAAGATAAAAAAAGTGAAGAAGTGGGTTTTTATTAGTGGAACCACATCTTTAGCTTCTATTCTAACTAAAACCCATGTATCACTCCAACTAATGTAGCCCTAGCCTATCATACACCTCAATTTTGTAATGTTTCTTATTTTATCTTCCTCTATAAAATTGACTTATTCTTTTGTACATGCATGCATTTTATTCTTTAGTAAATTCAATTCTTCTATCTATATCTCCCATTTAGTTTTATACTAAATTTAGAACTACATGTTCTAATCACTTCATGTAAACATCATGCAAAGACTTGGGGGATGAGGAAACCCCTCCCCAAGATCTAAAAATATTATTGTATCACCCACATTAAATAGGTCAACTTTTTTGAAATACAGAGTAGAGAAACTAATTTCAGTTATCAAGCAAAGTGTTTTTGAGTATTTTTTTTCCTATGTTGTGTTATTAATTGTTATTTTCGATGGTTTTTTATTTCAATTAATATTTGGTGTGCTAAATGTTTTGAATGGATTTTTAATTGTCTTGATTAGTATACAAATCTTAGATGTACAATATCTATCAAATATTGGTAGAATATTAATTGAGAAAATTAAGTCACATTGAAATATATTTCTAAATGTGTAGTTATATTTCCTTGGTGTATTATTCTAAGTGTGTGCCATAACCATCTTAGATAATATAGTATCCTAAGCCATAATATCTTGATTAAGGGTGTGAAATAACTACCTTGATAAGAGCAACCTTTGTCTGAGGCCATTATATTTCTTATACCCCCATCCCCTTAGAATTTATAGTTGTATCTAGTTACTAGTGAGCATTTGTTGCTAGTGAAAGGTATTAGTTTTAAAAAGATGTAGGTCTATTTAGAAACCAAATAGAGAAGTAATCCTTAAGATTCATTAGGTATTTTGCTTCTTTTCTACCTTACCTTTTTTCCCCCTTTTTTGAGTTTGTTTTGAGACCTATCCACTCTAGATTAGAATCCATCTACCCATTTAATTCACATAGAGTTTCCCAATCCTTTAGGAACTACACCTCTATCCAAAAACCTTGTCAACAACCTACATTCTCCATTAATAGGTTTTAAGAGACCAAATAACTAAAAATCATGCCCTAGAGTGGAGTTTACCTCCATATAGATATTGAAAGGTTAGAGGTTACCTTGTTATGGCTATGGTGTGCATAAAACTTGCATCAATAGTTTCACTAATGATACAAGGAGGTCCTTGAGATTCTTCCCAATAATAATAGTCAACCCTTACATAAAGTCACACTAGAGTCACCCAAGAGAGTAACCAGATCTAGTTCTCAAGATGGATTATTAGTATCACCTTTATCAAGCCATAGGAAACCTAGGATTGTACCAATAGCTTTGGCTTAGAATAATCCACCTCTATTAAGGCACTCTTCACCTATAAGGAACACTTTGTTTATTAATAAAAAAATGGCCTAAAAATATCCTTGGTTAGTTGGATCTACCATTTAAATCTCTAGGGATGTGCATGATTTACCTTGGAACCCTAAAAATTATTTGCCATTTTTTTCTCCCTCAGGACCTATGACCATAGAAGAGCATATAAAATTTGTTAAATCCACTTTAAGGTTAATGAATGTAGTTGATGAAGATGTTACATGTCAATTATTTCCATTTACTCTAATGGATTATTCTTATGATTGGTATTTGAATCTAACCAAGAACCCCATCACTAATTGGGGAGACTATCAGATGGATTTTCTTGCATAGTTTGGGTAGGTGACTAATCTTAGACTGGTGTATCAACACTTCATTAGCATGAAGAGAAAACCCAATGAACCCATATGTGTTTTCAATGTAAGATGGTAGAAGATAAAATTGACACTAGAGATGTATAAAAACACTTTGGACCCCATCACTACCATATTCTTCAGGAGGGCACCTAATACTAATACATTGGCATTGGCATTTAACATTGATAGACAACTAAATCCTTAAACACCAGGAGTCCCAAACCTTAGTATTAGAACTATAAAATTTATTTTGGTACTTTATGTAAAGCAAAATGTTCCATTTGACAATCAAAATTAGTTGTATACACTACCCTCACTAACACAAATGGTGAAGCCAAGTTTTGGTTACCTGAATAATCATGTGATAGAAAAGGATTACCTACAGAACCAATAAGCAACAAAATTTCTTGTGGTTGTTTTATAATTTATAGACTCTATGAAAGCCAAATTAAATTCTATCTAAAAGATGGTTCAAAAATTCATTAATGATTTTATGAACATGAAACAAAATTTGGGCAAAACCAACACTCAGATGGGCAACCCAAGTACTAGGTTCATGAGATATAATAGGTCATTCAACAAGCCTATAAATAATACATAGCCATAAAAATAAACATTACTGAGACCACTCTCCTAAATTGGTATATAACACACAACATACCCTAACATGGTGAGTTGGACTATGTCATGTTTTGTACATCATTCGAAATCTTCCAAAGGGAAATAACTAGATAGGATCAGATGATCAATCCATCATAATTACATTAGGACCCAGGTTTGGCTAACACATTCATGTTATTCAAGACTCAAGAATTTCCATTTCTAAGAGAGGATGACAATGAACAAGAGGATAATTCAAAATAAGTTTATGATTTATAGTATTTCTAGAGGGGAGCATATAACCTAAAGAATAAGCAATCTTTTACCACTTCAACTCTTCCAAACACCACATCAATTATACTTGATCTAAAGGCATATAATAATCCCCCTCCAAATGAGAGTGATTAATTTCCAGAAAAGGATGAACCAAGAAAATAAGGGGGATATAACATCATGGAAGATATGAAGAAAATAAAGGTGAATATCACACTCTATGATTTGGATCAAATCATAGAGGAGAAGGAGTTACTATGGAGATCCATCACTGGAAAGACTCATGTGGAGAATACTAAGGAATCTCTAGACAAAGCTAAATAATAAAAATTATATGATACTAATGTCATCTAAAAGATAAATCCTAAGGTACGACCCTTTTTATTGACCATTAGAGCATTCGGTAAAAACATCCATAATTATTTGGTCAATTCTGGGGAATTTACTACTATTATGCCTACCTCTATATGTAAAAGGCTTGAGCTTATTCCCAATCATTCAAAGATATCAATTTATTAGTTAGATAAGATAGTAGTGATTGTAATGGGAGAACTAAACAATGTATATATTCAAGTAGCATCAGAGCCAAGAGTCTAGATGAATATTGATATCTTGGTAGTAGACATACTAAAAGGCTATAGATTATTATTGAGTAGAGACTGGTCCAAAATGTTTAATGAATACCTTTCCATAAAGTTTTCAAACAATTGGCTACCATGAAGAGGAGTTACAAATCAGATCCAAATGGATAAAGAGTCAATAATGAAGTATTTCATCACTAAATACAATTTTAAAAATGAAGAAGTAAAATATGATTCTCCATCATTAGGCATTTAAACTTTTACCATGCATATTTCACTGCAAAACATAAGCTTGAAGAATCAAACTAGTTATGGATGATGCATTTTGATGGAGCTAAGTCGAAACAAAGATCAAGCTTGGGAATTGAGTTTATTAATCCTCAAGGAAAAAAATTCTTAGCTACCTATAGATTTTAGTTTGCCTATATCAAAAATAGAGCCAAGTATGAAGCTCTAATCCTAGGACTATAGTTCACATTGAGGAACAATGTAAAATAAGTAAAAGTGTTTAGAGACTCTATTTGGTAGTTCATTAGGTAAGGAACAAATACCAGTGAAAATTGTCTTACATATAGTAGTATAAATATCAAGCGTGGGATCTAATCCAAAGATTTGAAGATTTCAATATAGTATCACTCCCATGAGAACAAAATTAGGTTATTGATTCAATAGCTACCATTTTTTCTAATCTAGAACCATTATAGGAATCCAAGGTGAATAGGTTTTCTATTGAACTCATCCCTTACCCCTCTATTCTAGATAATGTCAAGAAATTTTAGGTCTTTGATGATGACTAGGATATCATCAAGTTCCTAATGAAATTTGGGGATTTGAAGTCTCAAATCATTGATGACAAGGATGTCAATCACTTATATCAATAAGATATAGGCAAGGAAGGTATCCTTAAACTTAAAGAGAATAGGATACCAATGGGTTTAGTCTCTTTATAAAGTTCATTTGACTTGTATCCCCAAGCACAATAGTTTAAGCATCCCAGATTCAGTGAATCAAATCTTAGGAAATAAAATCTAGAAGATGAGCATAATCCATGTTACATAATCGTTGGCCTCAGCTGTACTCCTGGGGAAAGGCAACCAATGAAAAAAATAATATATAAATACAAGAATGTCATTACCTAGACATATGAGGACTTAAAATTATATAAATTGGAGGTCATCACTCACACCATTCCTTTAAATTAAGATCATAAACCATTAAGATAGAGACAAAGACTAGTAAATCTAATTCTAGAACCTCATATTTAGAAAGAGGTGGAGAAATTGCTAAATGTCAAAATAATTTTCCCCATATGGCACTCTACTTGGGTGGCCAATTTAGTCCTAGTAAGTAATAATAATGGTGAAATATGATTGTGTGTCAACTTCAAAAATCTAAACAAAGCCTCTAAAAAAGATAATTACCCACTACTATCACTAGATGAGGTAATACAAATTATGAGTGGATCTGGAATGATTTCAATCTTAGATGGATTTTTAGGTTACAATCAAGTGCTAGTACAAGTGAAATATATAATGAAGACTATATTTACCACAAAATGGGAGAATTATGCATATAAAAGGATGTTGTTCAGTTTGATCAATGTGGGGGCTACCTTTTGATCACACCATGGATCATGCCTTCAAGGGATTGATGGAAAAATGCATAATCATTTACACATATGATCACATGGTTTTTTTGAATAATAGAAGAGATCATGTAGCCCACCTTTAGTTTATATTTGAGCAATGTAAAAAATTTGATGTTTCACTTAACCCAAAGAAAAGCATATTTAGAGTTACTTAGGGAAAACTATAAGGATAGATCATCACAAAGGATGGAATTACTATTGATCTAGATAGGTTTTAGGTGATTTCAAAGTTTTAACTACACAATAGCAAAAATAAACTAAAATCATTTTTTGGGAAAATTAACTTTGTAAGGAAGTTCATGTCAGGATTCACAAAAAATTCCAAGCTCCTAAATTCCATGCTCAATAAATATGCTAAGATAGAGTGGACATCTGAGGTCAAAAAGTATTTTTAGGTTATTAAATAATCTATATCACCACCTCTAGTTTTAATTAGTCCTAACTTTACAAATTATTTATATCTATACTCCTTTACTTCAGAACATATGATTGTTGTTGTTATCACTAAGAAAAAGGATAAGACAAAACATCCCATCACCTTTATGAGAACTAATTTTAAAGACACTGAGCTTTGATATTTTATGATTGACAAATATATATTTTCCCTTGTCAAAGTAGTCAAATTTGTTGACATTATATCTTAAGAAATAAAACCATCGCTATTGTACCTAATTCTATTGTCAAGCTCACCCTATCACAGATTGAGCTGGGAGAACATTTAGGTAAATGGATGGCGCAACTCCAATATTTTGACATAGAGATGTAGAATACAAATATTGTTAGAGGACAATCCATTTCTTCGCTCATAACTAAGTTGGATCCTCGTATAACCATCAAAGAAGTATGTCAAGCCTAGGTATCTAAAGGTGAATGGTATATAGATATAATTCAGTATTTAATGATAGGAACATGTCCCCCAAAATATAATAGAGAAATAAAAAGAGATTTGAGGCTCAAGGTTGCTCATTGCATGATTAAAAATGGAATCCTCTATAGAATAAACTATGAAGGAATTAATCTTAGATGTGTGGCTATAGAATAAGCTATATAGATCCTAGAGAATTTACATCAAAAGATAGGTATTGGCCATACTTTAGGGAATAATAAAACTTAGAAGATCTTGAGGTTGGGCTATTATTGGCCAATAATTTTCAAAGATGCTCACACACATGTTAAAACCTACCATGAATTTCAAATTCTGGCTAAAATAAAAGTACACCCAGCCATGCTACTATAACTAGTTATTGAAGGAAGGCCATATGCCCAATGGGGTTTAGAATTCATTGGTATGATCAACCCAAATTTTTTAACCAGCCATAAATTTGTACTCATGGCCACAAACTATTATACCATATGGAATGAAGTTATCACTATGAGACATTATAGAGCACATGGAATGAAGTTATCACTATGAGACATTATAGAGCACAAGATGTAATCTTGTTTAAATAACACATAACAACTCAATTTGGCACACCCATTACTCTGGTATAGGACAATTGACCTACTTTCATATAATTATATTTTATTAGTGGGCACATGAGAATCAAATCATCATTAGGTTAGCTTCAAACTATTACCCTCAAATAAATGGGTTGGTAGAGTCAACAAATAAAAATATGATTGATGCAATCAAGAAATTTGTAGGAGACAAGCCTAGAGAATGGCATAATTTATTAAAGTATGTTCTTTGGGTTAATCAGACAAGGCACAAGTAAGATCTTAATGCCTCACCTTACATGTTGGTGTATGGATGTAGGCTTGTCTTACCTATCACATTAAAGTTACCCACTTATTAGTTCATTAAAAACTACATGGAGCCTAGTGATAAAGATGAGTCAAGACTATTAGATATAATTGAGATGGAAGATTCTAGGAATAAGGCATTATAAATATTTAGTAAACATCAAGACCTAGTCAAATGATGGTTCAAAAAAAGAGCAAAAGCTAAAGAATTCAAGACTTTGGACCCAATGCTACTATGGGATAAATCCCATGAAAATAAAAGACAACATGATAAGTTTTCCCCATTATCGATTGGACCTTATCAAATTTCAAATATCATAGGCGATAACACATTCTAAATAAAAGACCTTCAAGGCAATAAGCTGACATATCCAGTAAATGGATAGTTTTTGAATCATTAATTTAAGGTTATTCCATCTATGGATATTACTAATTAAGGATGATCAAGATAAGTTTAGATTACGAGTGGATTAGATTCCCTACTTTCTATATTAGTCTTTCCTACTTTTAGTATTTTATTTCTTAGATTAGATTTCAGCATTTTTTTGTTTAGTTATTTTGTGCTTTTTAGGATAACCAAAATTGTGTTTATTCTACTGTGACCAATTTTAAATTTATACCATCATATGCTTACAACTAGTCAAAGAACGGAATTGAAGTTATGGCATTTTGAACAGGGTCACAAGTGGGATATATCCCTAATCTTCTTTGGGTATTAGGATAAAGATAAGTAATAATGCATTATTTTAAATGATATCACAGTTGAATACCTATACCAGGCATGTGTAAGTTGCTCTTAGATTATTTTATGTGAATTTATAAATTTTTTCTATTGCACTAGATCAAATGCACTCATCACCTAAAAGCTATTAGAAATGATAATTCTAGGTTTGGCTGACAGAGATGTCCTAGTAATGATTTATCTTACAATTTTACTAGCTCACTAGGGTTTTATTTCTTCTCCTATATAAAAAATAAAAATAATGATGATGAGTTCAAAGATAAAAACAAAATCTAAAGAAAAAGGGCTCATGTTATGAAATAAGGTCAATGTACCATGCATCATGATCAAATAAAGGGTAAATAATGAAGTGAGAAGAAAATGATTCTAAGGTACCTCTATCAAAGCTATGAACACTTGGTTGGTTGTAGAGCAATGATTGAGCCTCCATTATTTTATTAAATTATAATATATACTATAATGATACCTACAACCACATCAAAACCATATAAAAACTCATCATACTAGGGGTTAATTGAATCTCACATTCTGACACACATAGATCCGTGAGATTTGAAAGCAAGTATGTCATGTAAATCTACTTAGGAGTCTCTTTAATGTTTCTAATTTAAATATTCTTCCATGGCATACCTTAGGATTAATTCATGATTTTAATCTATCATTCTAGGTTCTTGAATACTCATGGTTATTCCCCTTATGAGTCACCATTTGTTGCACCTAACATCCCCTCTTTCCATAGGAAATGGGGACCCACCTTTTTTATTATGGTCTTGATTTTGGTGTGGTGGCATTGACACTATATATCTTTATATACTTAGATTTACCTTTTTGGATTTTTTAAGTAGATCCTTTGGGACTTTGTCATGGACAAATGTCTCATAAAGTAGACCCTTTAGGTTGTCATCAGAAATGAAGCACCTTTGGCATCTTACCTTTCAGATTGTATCCCCTCTTTTTCCTTCTTAGCCAAATCCTTCAAAAAATTCATCCAAAAGAATTTTCACCCTTCATTCCCAATTCACCTATCCTTCCCACTTTATGTAACCTACCCTTAAAGATTTTATAAGTGACCCTTAAATGTATGACAGTAACCTTTGTGAAATCAAACCAATCCTTTTAGCCTCTACAAAGTAAACCCTTTAGAAACTTATTACCATGAAGTTGATCCTTCAAAGTCTTTCCCACAAACCCTTTAGGACCCTCCCAGTCCACCCTTCAGCCTTCCATATTTGACATTTCCACTCCCCTTTGACCTTATATTTTAGGGAACATACCCTTAAGTTCTCTTGAAAATTACCATTTGGCATTTTAGAACATTCAAAATTACACTTCAGATTATTCCTTTGAAACTTCCATTTTGGGACCCTTTAGTCATTTCTTCAAAACTTTTATTTTGTGGATTTTTGTCTAATACAAAATATCCAAAGAAAAAAATATCCAAAGAAATTCTTTCTAAGGACACTTCCCTTTTAGAACTTCTAAACCTACCCTTCACTCACCCCCTAGACACACCCTTTAGACTTATGTCAAAGTACACTTCAATGTGCCCACTTACCCTTTAGAACCTTTTGTCTTAGAAATTTTATCTTTATCCCAATTTCCTCTAAAGATGGTACCCAAGAGAATTATACCCTCCAAGTTAGAGGCACATAACCTTTTTAACTTTTTAAGTGCCCCCTTAATCATATGGAAATACCCCTTTGGGATATCAAAAGTACCCTTTGTAGATTCTGAAGTAGACACTTTGGTATTTGTGTAATAGACCAAAGTGCCCTATGAAGTGGAAACTTTAGATAAAAATTACCCCTTCAAGAAATTGAGAAGGTCCTTTAACTATGAAAATTAACCCTTAAAAATTAGTGCTTCAGATCCCTCACCATGATGATATATTTCCTTAGAGGAATTGTCATGGACATTTTATCTAAAATAATTCCTATAAGGTAATAGTCCATTAGCATTAACCTAAACATATTTCCATTGATATTAATATGAGCACCTTTACTTTTAACCATGTATCACTTTTATCCAAACTAAGGTTAAATATTTCCTATTTTCATTAATAAAGGCACCTGCTAACCGGAGCTAACAAATTTGAATTGAAAGGGCCAAGTAAACATTGCACATTTATGTCATATAAACTAGGATTTAATGCAAGATCTTATATATGTGATACATATCCATTGGAGTCATCATTTTCACTTAATATATCTTATGATAAAAGTATCCTTATCTCTTAGTAGTACACAAGATCCCTAGTTTCTATTTCAAAAAAGCATATAGCAGATTGCAACTAAGCTAGAGCTAAGTCAATCATGTTGGTATACAGCTATATATAGTAGGTAGCATATTAAATAAAGAAAGTACAAATGCATAGCCATATAATCCTCATCAAAGTCATCTTTGGGACTAATATTCCCTCTACATTCTTAATTAAGGATTTCACATATTTTAAGGACATTATATTCGATGCAAAGGTATTAGAAAACAAATGTCAAAATTACTCGCAACTTTAGGATGTTATTAATTTAGTGGATTAGTTTTTAGTGCATTATGAAATAACACTAGAAAATAAGATATTTGTTAGATAATTACTACCTTAAAAATGCAAAAGGTTATATTTAACTACCACCAAACTAGATTTCATGTTGCGTATTGACCTTCTCATGGATTTATTTTTTGTAGGGAAAATATCACAGGATGCATATTTGTTACATTCTTGTGGTGATATAGTGGTCGGCTACATCTCCAAAGATGATTTTTAAAGGTATTTTTATCTCACCATACCGGATGCTTACATTGACAAGCACACCATGGTGTAGTTTGAAAAGGAAATGAGCCTTTAGGGAACATTTCAATCATGGTTTCTACCCAATGAAACCATAATGTGGAAAGGGAAGAAGCTGAGTGGATCATTATCAATCGATATATTTAGGATGGGTATATACATAGGTATGGCTCTGCTAAATACATTTTATGGTATGCATAGTATTCATTTTGTAAATCTAAATTGGTTACCTTTGTTCTATATGATGTTATCACATGATTCTACTTATGCCCTAGTGGAGATAGTTAATTTTAGGCTAAGGGGACATTTTTTTCATAAGGATAGACATCCTAAACATATAGTATATTTCTATATGATGTCATATCTAGTTAACACAGTCATGGGTACATGTTATAAAGACCTAGGTCATTTATTATCCCTAACCACAAACTTCATTAAGAATAGAATATGTGACTATTACCAACTCATGAACATCCATAACTAATAGAGGCATATGGTCAGAATTTGTGAGGTTGTGTATACCAAAATATGGAAAGTTATCTTTGGCTCCCCAATGCCATGTATTGGAGGAAAAACTATGAATAACTTAACTAGGAAGGGTGACTACTAATATTTAGACATCATAGTCATATTAGTTTATGGCAACAAGATGGAGTTGCTATGTCTTCCTAAGTATGTGCTTTATGAGCTAGTAGAGTAGGAGATAGATTTCTAGTTATGAAAAAACATAGAGGAAGACTTGGTGAGACAAAATAAGGATTTATTCTTTGGGAGTCTTATCACCATTGGTAGGATAACATACACCATAAGGAAACATCTTGGTGATATTGCAACAAATAATAACTAATATGGTTTCCCCATAATGCCACACAGATATTGGGACCCCCATGGTTGCATCCAATAACACATTCATGGATACAACATCACCTACTTCCACCAACCATACTATTATGATTATCTCTTTTTAAATCTTTCAACTAATGAGGAAGTATTAGAGTAGGAAAAGATAGTTTATTTATAATAACATCATTTAAGGATGATCCAAGCAGAGCTAAGCATCTCCACCAAGGAATTAGACAAATGAAGAGCCATTTTTAAAGGGTGGAAACATTCAAATTTTTAGAGTGGGAAGTCTTATGAGCAAGGATCTTCTTATTCTCAAGGACCCCCCTTGGAATTAAAATTGAAGGCAATCAAGCAAGATCCTAAGATTCTAGAATAAAGTGTAGGAAGAGGAGGATCCAAAGGAGACCCCATTAGTTTGGACTTTGATGAAGATGATAGTTAGGGTGACAACACCACTTCAGTTTCCATGACTACCCCTAGTATGTATCTTGTTTCATCAATTGGGGTAGCCACTACACAAGAAATAGTTCTTTCCTCCCATGAATCTCCTACTCGAGGGAAGGATCCCTTGGTTTATTTTAGGAAACCAAAGATCCCCAAAAGTAGCCCAACAACATAGCTATCCATTGGCTTGCATATGCCACCTCCTAGCTTGAAATCAAAAGGAGACAAAGCAACCATTCAATATTAGGAAAAGGACTGAGATGAGGAGGTTAAATTAGAGGAAGCAAAGGCTCTTAGTATTTAGGGTACCCCCATTAATAAATATCTTCAAGGTACCTTGGCCATCCTTGCCTTATCTTTAGCCTCAATTTCTATTTTTGATGCACCCATTTCCTCTATACAAGTCCCCTCCACCTCATCCACTCCTTCCACAACCTCTACTACATATTTTCCCACAACCATCCCTTATATACTTAATGGTACTACTATTATGAGACTTCATAGAAATAATAAATCATACAAGAAGGTAAAGACCACTTTAGCCACACGCCAATTACACATTCAATCCACACAATTCTCCTATCCACTCCCCACTTCCACTTCTATCAAGGAAACCACTGTAACTAGAACAAGCAGGGGAAGGAAACTAAAGCCACATATTTTGGTAGTCTATCCACTTACTCAAATTGGAGGAGTTGACAAGTCGAAGATTATATGGCCTTCCCTATCATATGTATTGACAAGGGTAGCTAAGAAGCAAAGAAGAGAAGAGAATGGGAAGCCATAATAGGAAGTTATTGTCACAACCTTCAATACACCTAGAAATATCCCACCCTAGGCCATGGAATTAAGGTAATAATCTTCAAAAAGGCCCAATTACAAGATAACTAAGTTACCTTCCATAACTACCTTGTTTGATCCTCCCACTAGCTCCATCTAAAGGGTCAAGAAGAGGAAGCTTGAAGATGACCAAGGAGCTAGTGTCATCATTGAAGAATGACAAATAGTGTTCTCCCTCATAAAGAGGTAGAATATGTAGCCAAGAGAATCAATGTATGAGGAAAATATCTTAGACCTAGCTCAAGTTTACAAGGATGCAGTAGTAGCTATGCATAAAGGGATAGAATTAGTTCATCAGGAATTGGAAGAGGAAGTGTAGGAGCTGTGGGCATAAATTGAGTAGCTAAAATAATAGTCAAGTACCATGCATGTTATTTCAAGTTTATAAGTTGAGGTAAGGGAGGCTACCTCAAAATGATACCACTCCTTAGAGGCCATGGAATTCATGAAGGTGAAGATGGAACCTCATACAATTTAGGCCAATCAACTCTATAGCTCCCTATCCCAAGATAACACAAGACTCAAAAATTTAGTTGCCTATACAAGTAACTCACTATATCGGCACCTTGATCTAATGACTACATTTGAGGAATCTAATTCCTTGAATATAGCATTAATTAGACATGAAGAGGTCAAGGAGTGGTTTAAGGTAGTTTCATCCATGATTCTAAACTATCAAGAACATGAGGCCCAAATCCTTTAAATTTTGAATGATTTGAATTTATTTAAAGTAAAATACTCTATGAGCAATTTAATTAGTAGAATCAATTTTGATAACATTTTCTAGGAGGTGAAAGATAGTTTCAAGGTAAGAATTCAATGCTTGGTGGTGGAGAGTATTGAAGTAGATTTAAGTAGGGTAAGAAGGAAGGGGATAGAGGTGGATATATTTATAAGTAAGTTTCAACTTACTAAAGATAAACACACAAGACTCCTCAGATAAATAAAGAGACTCCACTAACCTCAACTACTTAACTTAGACATCATTTGGTAGTAGCATGAGGTAGTAGATAAAGTTTACAAGGATAATGAAGTGAAGAATAAGTGGGTTTCTATTAGTGGAGCCACATATTCAACTTTTACTCCAACTAAAACCAATGCAACAATCCAACCAACATAGCACTAGCCTGACATACACCTCAATTTTGTAATGCTTCTTGTTTTAGCTTCCTTTATAAATTAACTTATTCTTTTATTCATGCATGTATTACATTATTTTTTAAAGTCAATTTTTTCTATTTATAAATCCCATTTAGTTTTAGACTATATTTAGAAATACATGTTTTAACTAATTCTTGTAAACATCATGGAAAGACTTGGAGGATGAGGTAACCCCTCCCTGAGATCTATAAATATTACTATATCACCCACATTAAAGGGGTCAAATTTTGTTAAATGAATAGAAGAGAAGCCAATTTACATTAGAAATTGAAGTGTTTTTGAGTATTTATTTCCTATATTGTGTTATTAATTAATATTTTGGTTTTTTATTTCAATTAATATTTAGTGTGCTAAATTCTATGAATGGATTCATAATTGTCTTGATTAGTATACAAATCTTGAATTTGAAATAACTATCAAAGATTGGTAGATTATTAATTGATAAAATTAAGTCTTGTTGAAATATATTTTTGAATGTTGATTTGTGTTTTCTTGGTGTAGTCTTTTAAGTGTGTGCCACAACTATCTTAGATAATCCAATTGCCCAAGCCATAATCTCATGATTAAGGTGTGTAATAGCTACCCTGAGAAGAGAAACCTTTGTTTGAGGCAATTATATTTCCTATACCCCTATCCCCTTAGACTATTTAGCTATATCTATTTGTTGGTGATCATTTGTTGCTAGCAATAGGTATTAGTTTTGAGAAGACATGGGTCTGTCTAAAATCTAGCTAGAGAAGTAATCCTTAAGACTCATTAGGTTTTTTCCTTATTTTCTACCTTACCTTATTTTTCCCCTTTTTTGAGTTTGTTTGGAGACATACCCACTCTATATTAGAAGCTATCTACCCATCCAATTTTCATAGAGTTTCCCAATCCTTTAGGAACCATGCCTCTATCTAAAAACTTTGTCAACAACCTATATGCTCTGCCTGTTATTCCATAAACATGTTATAAGAGACCATATACATGCAACTCATGCCTTAGAATGGATTTTACCTCCATAGAGATCCTAAAATATTATAGGTTTCCTTGTTATAACTGTGGTGTGCATAAAACCTACATCAAAAAAGGGTAAGTTTGGTAGGGTCGAAGAGATAATCTATCAGAGGATTTGTTTTGGGTAAAATGTTCACAATCCAAAATTTCATAAGGTAAAGATCCCATAGGATAAATTCCTTTGGGGTAGTTATTTCATGAAAAAAATTTGAAACAATTTCCTAACAAAATAATTCTTTGTAAAAACTAAGTTCAAAATAGTAAAGACCCAAAAACACCCAAAACATAAAACCCGAAGGGATAAATTAGATAAGGGCTAAAAGAATCAGCCTAAAAATATAAACCCAAAGAATAATATATGTAGAAAAAAAGTTAGTCTCATGAGACACAATGCTAATATCATCCTAACAAAAGTGAAAAACCTTAGATTTTTTCATAATTTGCATAAACATATGAAAAAAGTGGATCCCCATTTCTCCTTAAAGAAAAGGTGGGATGTTGGGTACAATAGTTTGGGTGACTAAATGCATATAACATGAAATATAAGTGAAGTTAACCAAGTTTATAAAGGGTATAAGAAAATTTGAACAATTATCAATGGATATTGAGGACAAAGAAGTGGTTTTGACAATGTAAAATGATCACCAATCAGTTGCACCTACACCCTGTTCCAGCTGGACTCTAGACATGGTAACATTCCTCCAAATAGGAGAATGTCCTATAGGCCTAAATAGGACAACAATAATTTATTATAGGCTAAAATAAATAATTTATGTCTTGGTTGATGGATTTATTTTTAAAAAGTATCTTGATGGCATGATCTAAAGGTGTGTAAAAAATAACCAAGTTGACAAGCTCCTAGATCAATTTCATGATGGGTCTATTGGATGGAAATTTATATCCAAGATTATATAAATAAGGATAATAAGAGTAGGATATTTTTAGCCAAGTTTTTTCAAGGACTCCCATGCTTGGGTTAGGATATACCAAAATTGATTCATGTTCACTAGGAAGCAAAGACTAGTTATCTTGCCCCTCAAACCTATCCAAGTGGATTAGCCATTCATGGAGTGGGGCCTAGAATTTTTAGGAATGATTTAACCTCCTTATATTATAGGACACAAGTGGGTCTTGAATGCCATAGACTACTTCACTAGGTTGGTGGAGGTAGTAACACTTAAATAAGCAAATGAGAACTTAGTTTTAGAGTTTGATGATAGCCTATTAACCAGATTTAGGATCCCCTCCACCATCATATCATAAAATTTAATAACTTTTAGTAGTGTAAGGCTGAGTGAATGGTCTCTTAAATGTCATCTACCTCATCACTTCCTCAAGCTACTATTTATAATTCAATGGACTTTTAGAGTCCACTAATAAGAATCTAATCAGAATCATAAGGATAACTATGAAGGGTAGTCAAAGGGAGTGGCATACCAAGCTAAGGACAACCTTTTGGGTAGATAGGATAACTCCCAAGAGAGATAATAGTCTTTCACCATACCTTATTATCTATGTTAAGGAGGTAAGGTTATGCATATCACTTGAACTAATAGTCTTGGAACTCACACATCAACTGGAACTAACGGAGAGTAATGCCATGAATGTAAGGATAAATTAATTATGAGAGCTATAAGAGACAAGATATGATGTTATGCATGCCATGTGTTCCCATAAAGATCAATTAAAAATCTCATTTGGTAAGAGATATTATTTAAGGATCTTAAAATAAGGTGATATTGTGTTTAAGTGGGATGAAGACTGGGCTGAACTAAGTAAGCACTCAAAGATTGAAAGCTTATGGAGTGGACCTTACATTATTACCAACTAAAAAGAGCATAATGATTTCTAATTATCAAAGTTTAATGGTGAGGAATTCCTTATCCCTATCAATGGGGTGTTCCTTAAGTATTTTTATTAAGAAATAATACTCTCTTTATACATAGTAGTTTAGGTCTCCTTTCTTCCAAGTGTTGTGACATATACTTTGATAGTTACTTATTTAGATATCTTGTTGATTTCCTGTTGTGTGTCATTATTGTGTTCCTTTGTGTCTTGTATGGTTGTGTCAGTCATTAAGGTTTGGAATTTATTGAACATGAAGTGTTAGCCCAATCAAAGAAGTCTCTCATATGAACCATGACTATTATGCAAGAAATCCTAAGTATTTTTGACTAGCAGGTAGGTCATCCCTTAAGAGTCACTAGTGATGTTGACTTATTTCTAACTTTGGAATTAGAAATGGTCAACCTATGCCCATGATTACCTAAACTTAGCCTTGGTAACTTTATTGTGTCTTTTAAAGTGTCAAGGTAGTGCAAATAGGGTCCACTTGTCATCAAGTCAAGAGGTAACATGTTCAAGTGGTATACCTATGTCAATAAGTGTCATGGTGGTCATCTTTTCACCCTTTTTGAGCTTGTGTCAAGTGTTCATTTTTTACTAGCTCTGTATAAGTGTCCATAATAGGTATGGGGGTGGTACTAATGATCTAAAATCATTCATATTAAAGATGACTCAAGTGGCACACTCATGTCTAATTTTAAATGCATCTGAGCATTTTGAGAACCTAAAAAATATGGAAAAATCATAGGATCAGAACTGGTATAAAGAGAATGTTTTAAGGTTTTAAAGCAAATATTAAGGTAACTCCCAATTGAGATTTCACTTAAAATCATGTATTTACCATCAATGGGTATTCAAATTGGGAATAGTATTTTTATGGCCATAGGTCACCATTAAGTAATTATAAAAGGTAAAATGCACCTAAATGGGTCACATTATCACCATAATGCCATGATAGAGTAGTTTCATATGAAAAAGAGTCTTATTTTAATAGTCAAATAATTTTATTCATCACTAAGGGGGACCATGCATGTGAAATAATGACTCTTGATCTTCCTTATACCCATAATCCTTATATTTATAACATTTTTTACTCCTACCATCAATAACATTTCAAGATCTGAAACCTAAGAAAATACAAGAAAGTGGTGTTTATAGGCTTGTACAGACCCATACATTACATTCATAGTCAAAAGAGGCCAGTAATATTTATGGGTAACTTATAGTAGGCATTAGATAAGATAACATATGAGTTTTAGATTCAAAATTTTTAAAAATTGGCCTCTTCACTCTATCACTCTTCTTGGTAGCCTTAGGTAGCCATTCATGTTTCTATTTGGTATAGACAGAGGAGAGAGAATGAGGACCTAAGATTTTGGGAAAATGAGGGGACCTTAGTTGTCTTCCATTTCACAAAATTAGTTATCAATTTGGTTTTCCCTCCTTTATGGAAAATCACTAATAAGGTTAAAGACTCACTATGTTTTCTCCATCCAAGTAGGGCTCATGTTTGCTTTAGTTTTTCCATTTATGAGTATGATGATAGAAGTCTAAAAAATTAGGTGACTTGTCATGGGTTTTTGAAAATCTCATACAGCATCCTCAAACCCCACCTATAATGTGTGAGCTCATGGGAGCAATAAAAACTTCATATGGTCATATTTGCAAGTTACAAATAGTAGTTTCTTGGCATTTTAGAGCCTTTTATGCATTAAATTTGTCAACAATAGTTTGTTGATTGTAATTATGGATGATTATAGATCCATTTAATTTTCATCAAAACATTTATGGTTTACCCAATGATCAAATGATAATTCAACTCCTTCAATATCCTATCTTCAAGTGGGACTGCTTATGTAGTTTGACCCCCATTATAAGTGTGAGGAGAGTGTTTCATGGTTGATGGTTGTTGAAGATCATTAGAGCACTATATAAAATGAAAATGTGTTTTACATATTTGGATAAACCCCTATATCATAAGGAACAAACTCATTATAGATCTCAAGGCTAAAAACCATAAACTATCTCTCAATGCTTTCATAGGCCTTTTAATAGAATTTAAGGTTCACTAGCATTGTTTAAGGTTTTTGTGAAATCGTAGGTTTCATTTTCTCCCTCAATATGCCTAATTAACTAGATCTAAATGCTTTAACATATTGAGTATATAAATAGAGATGTCTAAGGTCCCCATAGGTGGTCTTAAATAAGTATTAATAGTCCATATGAGATCTCTTAGAAGACATCTACTATGTAATGCCTTTATCAAGCTCTTTCCACCCCATAGTAGGCTTTGATTTCCAAAATTAAAACTTCTTAGGACTATATAACCACCACCTACAAGGTTAAGCCCTTATGCCCAAGATTAAGGCATGGAAGCAAGTTCAAATGTTACACAATGCCATAGAAGGTCAATGAGGTTGTGAGAGGAAGAAAACTCAATAAAATTTAGGCACATATTTGATTGTTAATGATAAATCCTAGGAACTCAAGTTCATAATTACCTTCAAGAAGTTTCCCAAAACCATCATCTACAACTAAATATAGATAGAATCAAGAGATAAATTTATGCCTTTAAAATTGACTATCTTAAGGGAAAGTACCAAGTTTTAGGAAAGGTCAACTAGCTCATATCATGGTTTATAAACCCTCTTCTTTCTCATGGACCCTTGGAAGGATTATATTAGCAGTCAAACACCCACACCATCACTTACATAACTATAGGTTGTCTGCCTCCAACCTTAAATGTGAAATTTCATATATACATAAATTCAAGAGTTAAAATAGAGGGGTATAACATAGGGGTTATAATTTTTAAAGATAAATGATACTTTAAAGGATATCTAAACAAATTGACTCAGGTATATATAGTGAACTAAGTGCATACAAGTCTACCTAGTTAGTTAGGGTGTCTAGTTGACTTGAATGATAGGGGAAAAAAATATTTAAGGGTGACCCCATGATAATGTATGTTATCCATCTTCCTCAATATCTCTAAAGGTAAAATTAATCTTGAGAGAGTTATCTGGTCTTGATTGAACATCCATGACATATAAACCTATGTGTATGAATGTAGATGGAGTTTTGAGAGTAGAGTTGAGGTAAACCCAATTTAAGGAATGTTTTTAGACCATAAGTATACCCTAAATGAGCCCCCAACTCTACCATTATTAAGGAATGAGAGAAATTGACCACTCTAGTCTCTAACACCAACTAATCCCAACACTTAGATTGGGCCAAGTATGGTCATGGTGGACATAGAAGAGAAAAGGGATAGAGATAGAGTATGAGTAGTTGAGACCAAATGAAAAAGGTGTATATTATATGGAAAATGGTGATAATATGAAATTAAAGTAATTAATACACCTACATGTGGTTTAAGTTCATGAGGCTCAGTTTAGGCCTATAAGACCTAAAACTCTCCTTGAGCCCTCAAAACCCCATCTTCATCTTTGTGACATACTCGAAACCCCATGGTAGACCTAAGGTCATGATTAAGTGTATAATGAAAATAAAGGTCCTAAATAAGGTGTTTTAAATAGAGGAAGGTAGAGGAATGGTTAATTTTGCCTAACTACCCCTCTCAAGCTCCATCACCCCAGTCTTCCATTTTGAGTTTCCAATTCAAATGCTCATATCTTACATGGAAAGATGAGTGTGGCCTAATGATTCTTATGGGAATTTAGGGAATCCTATGAAATTATTATCTATGATAGACAGAGTAGCATTCAAGATCTCAAATATATGAATGATCCTTAACATTATCGACCCACCCAAAATGTTTGGTGAAGACTCAAAAGCTGACAAATTTCACTTAGAGATCATCTTATGAAGTTCATGGGAATATAATCTATTAGTTATATTTGAATTTGTCTATGTAATCAACATACATGGCACTAAGTTTTCAATCTAAGTCCTATACTATATGAGCCATCGTTAAGATGGTAGGCCACTAAAACCCTTATTAAACCTTGATAGGGACTTGATGAAGGAATTTTTACTTAAAATTCATTAAAATTTGGTATTTGAGTCTATAATTGGTCTTATTAGGTCACATGGTAACCCAAATAAGCCACTAGTTGGCATGTGTAGAGTGTATGTTATATGTATTAAGCTTAAAGAGAACTAATACAAGCCTAGAAAGGATTGCTATAGGCCTATGTGCAATAAATTAGAGAAAATGTGAATGTTTTTCATAATTATGAAGAGTGAAAAATATAAATAGGTTGAAAATACTACACAATGACCACCTACATGGGTATCTACATCTGATGATTAACTAAAAACAAGCTTGAGTACTTGGTAAGTTGACTGTGTATGCATGCAAAATAAGAAAGTGGCTTAACCAAGCAAAAAAAAGTGATGAAAGGGATATTATGGGTAAGTTAAATAATCTCAATATTGGCCAAATTATTATATGACCTCTTTTGAAGGCAAAACATAGAAACACTATCGTTAGGTCTATTGGCCTAATACCCTTATTAAATCATTACTACTTAGAGACTTAATTTAGAAGATAATAAATGGGTGAATAAGACATAAAAACAACATGTAATTGTATCTAAAGGAGTTTAAGATGTGTAATAATCATTTATTTGTAGAAGAGAGCTCAAAATTAGCCATTTTGGCCTAAAATTGCCTCGAGAGTGCATAAAATATAAAATAGTCACTCAAAGAATACCTTCTTGTACTCATAAATATATGAAGGATCACCATGGATTATTGATCATATTGTGAAGGTTGAGGGTCCTTGTCTACTATAATATAGTGGAATTATTTCATAGGTTGAAGGCCTAACCTTTATGAACTATTGTTAAGAGTATAAACCTATTTAAACCTCTCTAAAACTATAATAGAAGCTCGATGAGAAAGTTATTGAGAAATTTTTACTTATATGAATTAAATTATCTTAGGAAACACTTAAAACACCTTTTTCACTATAATAATCTCCTATTCCTTGCATTGGTTTATATGGATAGTTGTACAGATGTATCATAACCCTATTTTTTGTAAATTTTAGTAATGAATCCAAGGTATAGAGCTAGATGAATAGTTCAAAATCATTAAAAAGTGTGGTATGAGGTGAAATACACCCTCTTAAATCAAAAATCACTCTAAATTCATCTTATAAATACTTATATAGGCCTGAACTAAAGATTTAGTCTAGAAGTGCTAGTGAGAGGTGACCTAGTCACCTAAATGAACAAGAATTGTAGGTTTTCACTATTTGAAAGGATTATTTCATGGTGTGATATAATTTTTTATACCTAAAAATTTCTCACTTACCCACTCTCAAGGTTCTATGAAATTCTAATGGCCATCCAAGAAACTAGCACCAAGCGACTAGGCTTAGTTTCTAAGTATGCCTATTTGGTCAACTAAGGGAGATGCCTATTGGCATAGAGGGATGATAAAAGAGTAAATGAAAGGTAATAAAAATAATTTTAACTACCTCATGGAGGTTAATAGGAATATTTCATGTCTATTATGGAGGATTGGGTAGTTTCTCAAGCCTTGTTGACATGCAAGAGAGAGGTAGGCTACTTAATGCTTTATGGAGGTCAAGATCAACCACATTTTTACTTTTGTATTTTTCAAAAGGAAAGGAAGTTGACCAATTTTTTGGGATAAAAATTTTAATGGGGTCAACCAAAATTGAAGGAGATTCCATTAGAATATTTCATATGCCATGCTCTCATTGAAGGCCATCATGTAATCAAGGTGATACAATGGAGGAGTTTTGAGGCTAATTGTAACTACTAATTGAGTAAATGAGAGTCATCATGGAATCTTATCTATGATTCAACACCATATTATTCCTCCCTTTCCCTCTCTTATTCTATTGATTAAGGCTAAAATTCCATTACATGTATCCGTCAATTGGGTATGAAGAAACTCTATCCAAATTGTACCTTGTACACCTTTTAAATGAATATAAGGACTATTCAAATTATCTATTCTAGATTAATGTGTTTCATACTTGTTTATTTACATAAGTTTTGAGTCTTAAATTCCTTTGTAGATCCTTTTTCTCACCTAGTTGCTAGGATATTGTATTAAATAGGTCATATGGTGTGTAGAAGTGTTGGTGACTGTGTTTGAAGTATACTCTAATTGGAAATATCATAAAATAATATATTACATTCATCATATTCAAGTTTCATCCACTTAAAATATACTCTATATTAATTATTTATGTTTAGGAATCTCTAAGAGAGAGTAATCACTAGTCCTTATCTTATTCACATGTTTTTTTGAAGGGTCAATTAGAGGGGATAAATCGTTATTGGTGCATCACATCCCTTAGCTTAGGTTTTGTGTCATGCATCTCTTTATCCCTTTTCATCAGTTAGTTAGTAGGTTTTAGTAATATATCTGTAAATTATGCATTATGGTAAATATCCCCAAAACTAAAGGTTTAACTCATAAACTAGGCTACCCACACCTAAAGGTGATCCCATTATATCAACTAGATAAGGTAGGTTTGAAACACCTCTACGTCAAGGCTAAAATCTATATTGATAACAAGTATGAGGTTGGACACATTGTTAATACTCATTTGGTTTGATATGGTGTGTAATAAGATCCCAAATTGATGTAAGGTGGATAGTATTTATTTCACAAGCTCCTTTTATCCAAAATTTATGTGAGATTTGATGTGATAGTTATGTAACAACCCCACTAGGTGATAACTATAAATACATGAAAGTTATTTTTTTAAAACACATATACTATAAATAGATTACACCACAAGAATCTAAGAAGTGATCATACAAAAATACTCTAAGATTAATAACTGTAAATATGAATGTGACATCTAATAGTCATTCATCACTATCAATATATGAAAACGGATCATAATATAATCATAGAATGTAATTACAAATATCCAACCACTATGGGTACAATGCACAACCAATAATATCAATCTATAGTAGATAGTCAATAACATTTCTATAAGATAATACTTCAAATAATTAATACAATATATATAATGTATAAAAAAATTATAAACAAGGATCCCTAGAGGATGAGTTCCCTGATTGCTCTAGTATCTTGGAAATCTCAAGAATAGTACTATTTTTTTGAGGGAGAACATCATTTAAGTGCTTTTTAAAACCAACCATGGACCAAATATCCCACACACTAATACCATTATGGAATGGCCCTCCCTTTATGGATGAGTAGATAGTGATGGTGCAAAAATCTATAAAAATAAGCAAGTACCTATGTGGTGTATGATTTCTAAAACTAAACATGTTGTGTATCATATAAAACCCATTCTATTACAAGATATTTCTCAACTATGCAAATCATACTCATGAAATGATAATGTCTTACTAAACATAAACTAACCCCAAGATTCATTTAATTTAAATCCTACTAGAAATCATATTACGTAACATGCTCAACATAGGAGTAATCAAAGCATACATTTATTCCTTCATACATATGAATGATTCTTACATTATTATCTAACCCATACTAGAAATAATGACTATAGTTTATACCACTCGGGAAAAATACACATTTAACTAATGATTCCCAGCTACCACAATTAGTTTCAAAACATACTACACCCCATGCTAAACCATATTACCATAGTCTAGTATTCTAAAACTTAACTACTATTATTCCCACAATCAATCATAAATAGTTATCTTAAATACATGGAAACATAAGCTCCTATTTAAGCAACTAGATATATCAAATTAAATCATATTTTTCATAAAACACATATTATTCTATCCTAACATTTGTTACACAGTCAAAGGTTCTATACATGCATACATAATGTCCTACTAACTATTACACAACATACTATTCATATTAATAACCAACACACATACATTTATGTAGGTGTAAGTCTAGATATAACAATTATAGTATGTATCATCTGAGTATAACATAATTTAATACTTATAACTCTATTACATCCCATAATATCATAGACCATTGTACATGATCACCCTACTCAATCATGAAAATATAATCTTACACTTATAAATAGTAATAAAAAAAGTATGCGGTTATACTTCTTGGTTATACCCTAGACTATACTACAAAATAATAATCAAAAGAAAACATAAACTCTAGGCACACATCATGATACACTATTTTATTCTATATATGTCTAATAACTTTCACATTTTAATACTCTCATAATATATGCTACACATAATTTTTCATCTTTACATGATGCTACAATTTGACCTTGTTGACATATTTACATAACACTACTATGCTACAAATACACTACTTGGTCTCTACTAGCATTATATACAAATCCATGGTATATATTTAGATCATATAATTATATAAATCATGGATATAAAATTAATCATATACAATACCACACAAATTTCTATATTATCTATCGTTTACACAAGTTATATCAATATTCCTAAACTATCAAACACTATTCATCTCTTTAATAATCATGTAGAAATATGTACATCCATCTACTAGTTTACAAAAGATTATCTTCCACAAATTAATAAGATACTAATTTGCTATAGATTATAAATAAGAGTGTGCTAATATAACTATGCATATAGTCTGTTAAATGCTTTTAATGAGTTTCACACATAAATAAATTTCATATATATAATGAATATCACCATTTACTATTCAAATATTCTACTTTTCAAGCATGAATCATATATATATATATATATATATATATATATATATATATATATATATATATATATATATATATATATATATATATCATATCTAAATTTACACAACAACTAAGCATCCCTAAAACCAAACCATATAGGTAATGTTTCAACTGCTCGAAACTAGTTATATACAACTATTTTTGGCATACTAGTTCCTAGATTTGTGAAAAGGTTTACCAGACCCATATGTTTGAATAGAAATTCACTCACTAGTTTATACACAAAATACCATCTATGGATACTATGTTATATGTTTTAAGCTTAGCTATATACTCATATTTATCCCCCAATAAATAATTGATGTTTATTAAATAACATAATCTATTTAATCATATTCAGAATTTGTTTCACCCCTAGTTTAACTCAGTCGATTAAATTAATTTATCTACCTTAAAAATTATTTATTCAACACTTTTTTAACATTTTACACAATATTATATGGTAAAATCATATATTTTTTAGTATCCCACATATAAATATGTAACACATAGCTATAGATTTTCTTCTAGTCTGGTTACTAAAATATAATAAAATGTTGTGTACTCCTAAAATATTTAATTCTAATGCCTTTATTAGATACTCATATTTTACTAATACATTTAATAAACTAAACCTTTATTATATAATACACCATCCATAATCTAAAATGACTTGGCATAAATATATTATAATGACTTGGTATTTATACCCATATATATTAATATCCATCTCATTTATATATGCATACATACATACATACATACATACATATATATATATATATATATATATATAATCCATCTTAAAATTCATAGTATAAATATGAAAACCAAGATAATAATAAATTTCCACCCAAAACTCTATTTATAGTTTAAGAAAGTTTCCAGCATACACTTACTATTTATTTTACAAACAGAGTATACAAAGCATACTCATAACATTGACTAATTCCTTCTCAAGTTCATAATAATTTATTTCAATGCATCTCTTCAACACATTATATTATATTTTGTTTTGATTTTTTTTTCAAACATTCAATCATTAAAGATAACATGTTGAATTTTTGACACTTACGTAGCATGTATTTCATCTACTTTATAGATTGTGGTGTGAAATATAGTAGTATTATTCATCAAGATGTTAAGGCCATCATATTATCCTTTAACTAAATGGAAAATTATAATATACCATGGGGATTCTGTATATCCATCTCACAGAACACAACATTATAGATGCCCTACTCATTAAGGGTTTTTATTTGCTCCTGTAAACACTACCAGTGTGTGGATCCTCCACCACTAGTAATTTTCCTTTTCTTAGTTGTATTTTTTTCTTCTTCCCTTCACTGTATTCTATCTTCTATCACTGTGAACCTTCCTTTCTCTCCTTATAATCATCCCCCTTTCAATTCACCTCATACAAAAGTCAATAACTTTTATTCTCTTTGCTTCATTGTACCTTTTTTCCTTAATTCATATTCCTCCTATGTCATTTGTTGTACTCTCAATTTTCTTCATTGTTATTCCCTTCATAACTAAATCATTACATTATTTTTTAATTCTCTCTTTCTCCTCCCTTATTTCTAATGGCCTAAATTTTTCTTTATAGTCTTCTCTTCCTTTTTCATTCATCCCATGCATAAGTCACTACCCCTTTCCTTTTATTTTTCTTATTACTTAATCTCCATTATTTTCCCTTTGTTTTCATGCATGAATCATTTACCAATTCCACCTTTCTATTTTTTATTTTCCAAGAAAAATTATTGATTTTTAAAAATTAATTCCCTTGACTCACTTGGAGTTTGTTTATTTCATGAATCATGCATACTAGTACTTGTGTTGAAGGCCTAGTTTTTTAATTAAGTAATTATATAAATGATAAATCAAACTAATTAATAATATTTCAAAATCCAAACCAATATGCTTGTAGGTTGACTCCATTCATAATATAAATGATCATGCTAAACATTATCATTTCCAATCATAACTAACACTTTACAAGTCCACTTAGAAATAGGTTATTATTTGTGTACTCTAACATTATCTAGGATAATCCATAAGTTACTTAGTAAATTAGTATACCAACTTATCAAAATTCTAAGATATGAACTTACATTGAGGATAGCCTAATCCATTACCAGCTTTTTAACCCAATTGGATAATATATCAAATGTTACCATAATAACAATTGTTAAAACAACATCCCAAAACACCATGATGCTATAAATATGAAATTATTTGTCATGTCTATTATATAGATTAGTCTCAATGTATTCAACTATCCTTTATAAATATGAATTAAGTCATACAAATTATTAATTTTTCAAGCAATAACATCTCTTAAACATAACAATAACAACAATCATAGAGAAATTATAATAAGAATCTAAATATAGGCTGTAAAATAATGAAATCACTCATTTAAATGCATAAACTAAAATATGATTACTACATAAATACTTAAGCGCTCAAAACCAAACTAATTAACCAAATCAAACAAAAGAGTTAACAAGTTATTATATTATGGTGTGTGTTGGGTTACTATTAGTTCCTCTATCATCCCCCAATAATCCAATTTATGCCATCCTTTCTAATGATGCCCTCCCTCCATCATGATCTAAGGGAAGGATAAATCTTCCATCCACCTCATGACAAGTAAGTAGTTAGTTTGAGTCATAATATATATCAATTAATGATGCTTGACTAATAAATATACATCAATAATATACAAAAATAAGAAAGTATAGATGTCACAACATGTAAACTTATCAACATATCACTATCCCATAAGTAGTATATGTCATAAAGCTCAAATCAAAGAAATCACAATCTAATGATAACCATAATAATCCACATTTTCAAAGATTATAAAACTTATGGTGCAATCAATATTTAACAATTTGGTTCAATATGGCACAAAATAGGAGTCCCATTGGACATATAATGGACATGATTCACTATACAAAGCTCATTTGGTGTAAATTGCATGTGAAATTCAATGTAATTTATGGTTTTTTGAATATGACATGAAATGGGAGCCCTAATTGACATAAGGTGGAAATGAATCACTGAATGAGTATTCTTTGATACCAATTGGATGTGATATTAAAAAAAATGAGTGGAAGTAAAAAATTGTGTCCCACTTGGTTTCACAAAGCTTTAACATTAACATGGATAATTTTAGGTATTTTTGGTAAAATGGGTTTAGGGAGAAATGGTTTCAGATGAAATAGTTTAGTGAAAAAGGGTTTGGGTTGAATGGGTGTAGTCTATATAAATACACTTTGTTGATTGGTTTGAGTGGGTTTCACCCTAAATGGTTTTCACATCAAACCTAATTTCACCCTAAAGGAGTTTCGAACTAAACCCTTTTTCTCCCTAAATAGTTTTCACAGTAAAAACCCCTTTAGGGTGAAACCCCTTATGTTTTAGAAATGTGGTCCCCTATCTCAATAAAAGTAAATGGTGGCCTTTATTGGTTAAATAATACCACTTTGGATTCCATGCTTTGGGTCAAATGAACCAATAAAATTAAGTGTGTGTGTGTGTGTGTAATTTTAATAACATTTAATTTATAAAAAAATATCAACTATGGCCTATTATATAATTATGCATTATCTTTTTTTGGAATTGGGAAAAACATGGGAACATGTCCAAATTTTTTAGAAAAGTATATTGTAGTATGCTTCAATGTCTTTATTCCATTTATGTAAGAAAATAATCAATTTCATCATACATTTTGAGAAATATCATGGTGCTAACTCATATTATAGGAATTAATAAATTAAAAACTAATAAAATTAAAATATTAGTAAAATTATAAAATAATATGTGCAAAAGGTCAATAAAGTAAATGAATAATTATAAAACATCTTAGGAAAATATTGTGTTTTCAAAACTATATGCTAGTTCTAAAAATATCACTCTATATAAATTTTTATACAAAAAAATAAATGCCTTTTTTTAGAAACCTGAATTTAGTAAAAGACCTTTAATTTTAGTTTTTCATTCATAATTTATCATATTTGGAATAAATATACATATTGACATGTTTATTGGTCTAGTATGGCTCCATTTAGGTTCTTTTATTTCCCTTGAGCCTAAAAATCATGATCTAACACTTATTAGAAAGTATTTATTAGAATCCTTGGACTATATATCACTTGTTATCATTTTTGACCTTGAAAATGAATCTTGTGTCATATTCATGTCAAACTAATGATCTAAAAAGGGTCCACAGAGGTTATTAATGTTATTTACTTGTGTATATATCTTTTATCCTTATGAAACCTTCTTCATATCTCCATTAATTATGTTCTTTTATCTTCACCCCTTATCATTTCTAAATTTGGATATCATGCATAAATTATATTTAACAAGCATATTTATATAAGTTCATGTCAAATCATTTTAAAAAGAGAAGGGAAGGATAAAAAAATAAATAAGACACATCAAAATATTAATGTCAAATTTTAATCATATATCCAAGTACCAAACATCATTTATCCTTAAATTTGAGCATGATTGAGTTATATCACACACAATTATGACTATTTTTTTCCTATTATTCTCTTTTCATTACCCTTATGCAAAAAGAGGGTATTATATTTCATATAGTTGTATTATAACATATAGTTAATAGGAGGTTCAGATCCCTCACTCAATATTTTCCATCCAAAAACTCATAAAATTATGTGGAGATCTATTTCTAAGTGTACAACATACACAATTTGTAACAATGCTTTGGTGGTTTCCTAACTCTATACATTTTTATTTATTTAGAGTGTCAATCTATATTTTATAGTAAGAGCATCAATTTTTCACATTATACTTATAAAAATAATGAAGTGAAGGTACAATAAAATAAAAAAAGAGATAGTGTACTATTGATAATAAAAATAGTTTCAAAAATCCTATGCATGTTAGACTTAGAGAAACATAGAAAGACATGGAAAACATGATACTCACATTACTGAGAATGAATTGGAAAAACATGTACCCTATGAACATATACCTATAATAAGTTTATGATTCCTATATTTTTGAGGTAAAATCATCACAATCTACATAGTCTTTTTTAAGGTTTAGCATTCTATAAAAGTAGTCAAGTGTGATCATTTTCTTAAATTTTTATTTAATTTTCATATCCTAACTTCATTATTTTCACTTGGACTATTTTTATGTTCAACTTATTATATATATCTATGTTTTTTAATTTCATGTATGTGTGCTTAGCTATATTTAATTGCAATTAGTTTATTCTTATTTTGACTAAAATTAGAATTAGGGTAAACATAAATGTTTAACCCTGACTCTTTCAAGCATTTAACCTTAGGTTTACAAATCCTCTTTTCTCTTATATTTTTTATTTTTTGATGTTATTTTTATATTAAAATATTCATTAAGATTTTATCTTTCTCATAATATAATTTTCAAATTAGCATTTCATAGATCATTTTCATATTAATGTTGTAACAAATTAAAGGGGTAGGCCTCAAAATTTTACCATTCCCTCTTTTCATACTCTAAGTGGATTAAGATAGGATGTTATTTCTCAAGTTTCCAATTTTTCTCCTCTTTATCATATAATTTATATTAATGGGACTTATGATATGGTGGATCAATTGAAAATGGGACAAGCTAAGATTTATTTTCTAGAGTTACTCAAACTATCAATGGTTTACAAAGATATATTACGTGATGCTACCCTAATAACTAGTATAGGACCTAATTATTTCACCAAATTTGTAAACACATTGAAATATATTAAACACCATATCACTTCTTAACTTTAAGATATACCTCCTAAAGACACCATGTAAAAAAATCTTCCTTTTTATACATACAATACTATTAAAAGGAAATGAATCAAGAGAATAGTTGTGGAAAATCTTTCCAAAATAAATATTTATAGTAAATAATTTATAATTTATCTTAAGTATTTATTAAAATCATACATAATCATTAAGGGTTCAAAAGTCAAGGGCAAAGTCCCATATGAATAATAACACTAGATATCACTTTTTGGCATAAGAATCCATCCAAGTGTCAAGTCATATATAGTGAACTCAACTACAATATTATAATGTAAATGTCATGGATTCATATTATTAAATCCCAAATACATTACATATATGAATAATATTCATTAATGAAGGATGTGTATAAACCATTCCTATAAATAAGTTATTCTATATTATTGTAGGCATGAACAACCTATAGATGTTATCATACCTAATTTTAAAATTAGCTAATAAATAATTATATATCCAAATCAAACTATTATAATATAAAGAGTGCACACATATGTTGTGAAAAAATAAATAAAGAATAATAAATATTATGATGAAAAATATGATATAATAGGTGATGGTCAACCTAATCAGGTTGATAAATAATTTCCCATCAGTAGTTTTGCACCATGTGGACCAAGAAAATATTCAAATGACATGAACATATTTTTTACTACCTAAACATATTTTACTCCCAAATATTATCACTAACATTTGCCACTCGTGCTTAAAAATTTCATGCCTAAAACTGATAAAGATAAACAATGTGTGGAGGACAATTGTCTAAATATTAAATAAATAATGAATTCTATTACTCCTTTACATATTTAATTTGAAATAACTGTAACCAAAGGATTCTAATACATCAAATTAAATAAACTAGTTAATAACAAATAAAATAATTAAAAAGACAATAGGCATACCAACATCATCATGCATGAATGCATGCTAATATTTTAAAATGCAAAATAAATATAAATCAAATAAATAAACATGTCTTCTAAAAGATTTGGTGATATTTTGCAACAAGGAAAGGAGTGAAATGAAATATTTAGTGTAAAGTGAAAAAAATGCATAAATTTAATAAAGTGTATGGTCAATTAAAATCATAAAATAACTACAATTAAAGTATCACATCATACCAATCACATGTTTGCATTATGTACTTTTTAAATTGAGATAATTTTTCACTTTAAATAGTTTAACTTATAAATATTAATATAAATCCATTTATTATTGATACCTCACAAGGCATATCATGGGATGAAATTCATACATCTTATGACATTTATTGTAATATAATTTTTCTTTCTTTGTTTTATTTCATTTAGTTTCAATACACCTACTCAGCTACTTGAGTGTTTTTACCACATATTTAGAATTCCATTATATATGAATAACTAAAATTTTGAATCTTACTTATTATAAATATTTATTGTATCTATGATTCATCATTTATGGTGATCCTATTATTTATGATCTAGGATTTATTTACTTATTGCATGACTATTTTGACACTTAGAATGTCATATTTATACATTTTGACTATTATTATTTACATAGAATATACATTCTTATATACATTTACACTAGTCTTACATAAATATAGTGATTCATTGATACATCATTATACATAGCTTCTTGTTTTCATGTAATGTCAATATACAAAAAAAAAATACAAAATATGAAAATTAATTAACATTTATAAAATATTTAAAAAAAATATATTTTCTTTTATCTTGATCATATTATGCCTATTTTACCTATCTTAAATTTTTTTTATACATCATATTTATCATATTATTCCTTTATCATTTTTTAAATACATCCATATTATGCCTCTCATGGTATACTTTAGTAGGTAAGATTCATGATATTCAAGTTATCTATGGTTTTTGAATCATTATGTGCCTCGCCTATGGGGGAAATGTTTTTCAATAGACTATAAATTATTAGACAATGACATTCTTATTAGTTTTAACCTATTTATTATACTAATCTATTTTACATATACCATGCATATTACATTTTCATTCAAATGGAGTATACATATCTTTATTATCTACATAGATGTCTACATGCATTTATTTTCAAATAAATATTACATTGGATGGGTAAATTTCATATAACTTCATTGAAATCAATATTTATCTATTTATTACACATGGGTATCATACCATCCATACTTATATGACTAAGATTTGGACCTCAGTGATACATCATTATTGTACCATAGCATTGCACATACATTGTCTTCTTCTATATGTTGTGTTTTACATGTGGATTCTTTTGATCGATTGATGATATTATTATATCTTCTTGATTTCACATTAGAGATTTATTTATATTTTTATCAACTCTTATATATTTTCATTTCGTGTTGTTTTTTATGTTTCACTGGCCTTAATTTTTATATTATTGACCCCATTCTTATCACTTGCATCATTTTCCTAATTATAATAACATATCTATCAGGTCAATCAATCACAACATGGATTTATTTTTAAAGGAATAAATGGGTTTATTAGAATTATAATCAACTTATTATACTAGTTAGTAAGACTTGATCCTCTCTTTTTCATGTGTGCCCCTATGCCTTAAACTGTTACTTTATATTATTTTTCTACACATATAACCAAAAAATTAAAAACATGGATTCATACATGGTTATATATTTTTCCTATGGGGGCATGGTACCCATTGGTTCATTGATCAAAAATCTTACCCATTAGGGATTGATATATAATCTATATATTGTATCATATTTTCCTAAGGGGGAATTGCACATATGCATGTTGCTTATTGAAATATCTTGCATGTAGAGTCTATTATACCCACTTCACTTATGAGTTTTCACTAGATATTCATATTCTAGACATATTTACCTTGAACATTATTGGTCATCACTAAGTGAAAATTAATTTCCAAATATTTATACTATTTATTTACCATACATTATGAGGCATGTGGTCTTCCCCATGTATAATATCATCTTGATCTTATGATATATTAACTTATGTGTTTTTACAAATGTTCATATATATCATGTGATCATGTAATGTTATTATTATATTTGTGTATTATTATACATAATGTCCCTTGCATTATGGAATTGATAGGATCTTATTCCATACACATTAAATAAACCCTTATCACATTATGTTCATAATACTTGATATATTGATGACACATACAATTTTTCATCAAAAGGTTTGGATCTTAGGTTGTAAAATTAAAGTACATTGCAAAATAAGAAATTTAAAAACATTGTTGTATACATGGTTACATGTTTTCAATGCTATAAGTTTTCATGTCCATAATTTACACATGATTTTTTTGGTATGTATTGATTGGGTGCTATTCATATTCATAGGTTACATTTTACTAGACTACATATTATTTTACAAAATTTTGAGGTAGCATTTTGATTAATAATATGCCTTATATGGGTAGAATTATCATTCAACAGATTTTATATGGTTATATATTTTATTGATTCATTTTCATCAATTTTGAGACAAATTACATTGTTTACTACATATCATTATATAAACTATATCTTATATATCACATAGATATATTCATTATGAAAGTTATATTATTACATTAGATATATTGCATGAATGCTTGCTTGCATGTGCATATATTTTCTAGTTTTGTCCATCATTTTCTATAGAGGATCCTCTTATTATCATGTTTTTTAGGTCATGTCAATTTGTGGTCTCACTAGAATGGGTATGGTTACTAACTTATGTATTCCATTGCTTATATCCATGATTTCATCATGTTTTTTCTATTCTATGTTTTTAACCACAGTGTTTATCATGCATATTACTATACTTGATTAATGACTATGTTTCCATGATATCTATCATGCGTCTATGGGGCCATGCTAATTAAATATTATAGACACTCCATTTTTATCACTCTTGATGTCAAAATTTCAAAATGGAATGACTTCCCATGATTTCACACAAACTAGTCTGAATTCATTTGTTCATCTAACATACAAGTTTGAATTCACCTTGGGGCATCTCTACATGGGATAATTCACCATATTAGATCTATTGAATTATAATTTTGGTCATTTTATGTAGTTAATTATTCTAATTTGATAAATTCACAAATTTTCCTTCACTGATCAATTAATATAATCGTTTCTCATTCTGTAAATCACTATTGTTATCAAATTCCACACATTGGATTAATTAAATTGATCTTTAATTAATTGAATTAATCATTATTTTAATTAGATTTCTATGAAAATGGAATTATAATTTCCTTTAAATTTTTAGTTCCTCCTTTTCTTTCCAAAATGTACCTTCATTAAAGAAAGAATCTTGAGATCTTATGGGATATCCTTTTGTGAGCCAAGAAATTTTCTAAATGAATTAATATGAAATATTATTTTCTACACCTAATTTTGGAGACAAGATGAAGGGCCTATTAACCATTTTGGTCACTGTGGAAGAGCACTATCTGAATTTAGGTCAAAGCTTTAAGTTCAATGGGGAAGGATTATCAAGATTGAGTTGAAGTTCGATGAAATGGGTTAAGGCATACAATAAATCAAACTTCATGTTTCAAGGTTTTGGTCTTCTCACATTTATTTTTTAATGTATTAGAGGGAGAAAAGACTTAAAAAATGTTCAAAGTTAACATTCACACTTTTTGGAAAAAGACTAGTTCAATTTTTTTTTAAATAATATCTTTGAATGCTATACAAATATTGTCCAAAATGTAGGTCTTGAAAAAAGTGTATCATGACTCATCAAAATAACTATTAAAACAATTTTTTTTGTGAAGGATTAGGCCTTCAAAATAATTTTTCTATTTAATTCAAGATAGAAAAAGTCACGAAGAAGGAAAAGGACTTAGCACATTTACAAAAGAGTCATAACTTTCATAAGAACAAAAGTTTTGCAAGAACAAATATTTTAAAAACTAAGGTTGTGAAAGCTAAGATCTAATGAAACTTAAAAGACTAAGTTTGGTACAAGGGTTATGAAAACATAAAATTTGAAGGATTAGGTATTCAAAAAAATTATGAGTGTGAGGATCCATAAAAAAATACATAAACGCTAAAAGCTGAGTGAAGTCCATGAAGATAAAAGCTCTGAATAACTACCATGTATACTAAAATTTATAGGAGCCAAGCAATAAAAGATTTTTAGGGTTTTTTCTAATGACTATTATAGGAGGTGACTAAGTAAATTTTGATGGGACCTTGGTGACATCCTAATAGTTTCTTAGGTTTTTATTCATATTAGGGATCTGATTTGATCAAATTGCTATAAGTGATAGCTTAATAGAGAGTCTTGATAGCTTTACAATTGGTTTTTAAGTAAGTTCTTAGCATTAATCTCTTGGAGTCAAGCTCTCAAGTTGTTAAAATCATTAATATTTACAAAAAATCAAGCACCAATCATATTACACCATGTGGCATGTGTGAATTTAGGTGTTAGGTTCCTAATGAGTCATAAGTTGTTAACAATGTTAGTGCCTAGATCTAATCCTAGGTCAACATATAGGCATCTATCAATCAGAGCTCCTCTTGCAATAATAGGCACATAATGACACCCTTAATCACCTAACTAATAATAATCCCCATGGATATGACCTCCTATTAGACCTTAGGGAACCTTATCACTAATGATATCCTACCATGTAGAGGTGACATACCTTGAAAAAATAGTTGCAGGAGTTGTTGGGCCCCTAACTCTAGTTCAATGGAGTTTTCATGCCAACCTAATATCCACATCGATACATCTAAATATTTGGTAAGTGATTAAATTAATGGTTTTGATATACAACTATAGGATGTAGTGCAAAACATGTGTTAGCTAGCTAATATCTAACCATTTGCAAGATAATCAAGACATCAACAAAGATATGAAGAAATGTGGCAAGTGGAATATGGGAGTCACAGGATCATGCAGTTGACAATTATGATAATATAACTCTAACTTAGTGATCATGTGAAACCTCCACCCTAGAAAAAATGCTCTTAAATACCTATATAAAGAGCTTAATCTAGAAGAGGAAAATGATAGATAATTTCAATGACTCCCTAGCTTAATAGTTTTGGAAGCACACCCTGTAGAAATTGTTTTAGTGGTCATTAAGGCTTAGATATAGAATGGAGGCCACCTTGGATCTAAGTGTATGTTTAAAATTTCTCATGTAAACCTATGTGGATAGTATCTATTTTTATGTAAACTCTCATTTTGAACATTGAATAATGAGTAATGATGTTGTTTTTAAATACATTTGGGTTTATCTTGGTTAACATGTTTTTTAGTATTGTTATGGGATGCAAGTGTTTGTGTTATATTTCACCTTGGTTAACTATGTGATCTAAAGTCCATGTGTTTTTCTAGTTTCACATTTTTTGAAGCCTCATGTAATCGTATAACTAGCCCAATACAGGCATCAATTCCTTCTCATTGGCACTTTGGGTGAGTGTATAAGTCTTGTGCCTTATGTGAATTGATGCCACTATAACTAAGTGATTAAATGTTGAGTACAAAATAAGTTATCCTATACTTATGATGTTTGTAAAAAACCCCAACTAGAATTTTAAAAACATTTTAGTTCCATCACCAGAACCTGTGTTGAATTTTGTTATTGTTATGATGTGATAGAATGATGTATCAAATTTATCTTGAGAATATTGAGCACTGGATGCACCAAATGGAAAATAGTTTTATGTAGAAAAATCCAACTTGCAAAGGATAAAATCCAAAAAAAATGGTTTCAAGATAACCTATATGATGATTAATATAAGGTCTTTTTCTATAAATTACCTAAGCGTGTGTACAAGTGGTTGGTTACATATTCAACCCATAAAATAATAAGTTATGGACAATGTTATGAGTGGATAAAGGAGTGCCTAGAGAGGCTTAGGACCCTATATGTTACCGGGACTAGAGCAATGGATAAATGGTAGAAAGGAGTATTGAATAGCTATGTGACTGAGTTTATAGTATAAACTTATTCATGCCCTAAGGAAACAAGTACCAATTCTTATGCGACACTAAAGGAAAGTTCATGGAGGATTTTGATATAGAGCTCAAGAAACTAATGGTTTATAATTTTTAAACTTTAGTGGTGGAAGGATAAAATACTTTTGCATGTGATCTTCACAAAGGTGAAGAGGGGCATGTGTAAGTGAGGAGTGATGGAAGGGGATGAACCAATTAACACTTGAGATCTTAGAAGGAAATCCTATAATAATAGATGTCATTGAATGATGGAGGATATATAACCTAGAAGTGCTAAGAGGACCTGTAGTGAATAGGAAGGGCATGGGGAAGGATCTTTTAAAAAATAATAACATAAATATGAGAGGTATAATGAAGTGATGAACCAATCTTGAAACTTGACAGGTGTGGAATTTATTGAGTTCTTGTAGAATTTGGTAAGTGTAGATACACTTGACATTCCTACCCACTTTAAATTTATAGTGCATTCTCATGCACTACATCCCCCACTTGAAGATAGTACAAAAGTGATTATTGACCCTACCAATTTCTTAGATCTTAAACATTTTTTAGATTTAGATTGTAGATTTGTTATTAAATAGATTATTCCATATAAGGAGGTGAGTAAAACTACCTCTAGACCATTAATCACTATCTCACCATAACATAACATGAATGCAAGCATGCTAACATAGACAATGTCAATAATGTAAGGTCAGAAACAACCCCCAAGAAATGTTTCAAGGCCACATATGAGTAAAAAAACATTGATTATATTGTCTAAACTGGTAAGAATGATGGGACTAGTACCTAACCTCAAGTCCAAAGGTGCTAAAGGAAACCTAGTGGGAGGAGGAAGTAACATCCCTAGTGGAATAGGACTACCACCAAGATGTCAGGCATTGATGGTCAAGTGCCATAAGTACTAGACACCCCCTACAGTAGATATACTATGAAATGGCTATGCTCCTCCCAAAGTATTATGATATGGAAAATGTTATATAACATGTGTTGAAGTGTGAACTATAATGGCATATATGAGACATAACCTAGTTGGAATGAAAGGCTACTCAATCTTCAACCACTTTAATTGATTTTTCCCACACCTGGTATAGTAAGTTTGACCCCAACCAGGGCATGATTGACTATGATACCCTAAAGAATGCATTCTTGAAGGAGTTTGACATCTTAGAGTTTAAATAATAGATCATCATTGTGTTGAAATAAATTACCCAAGGACTCATAGAGAGTGTATGCTTATATGATGCATAGTTTAAAACTCTCTTATCAAAGTTACCATATGATAAACACCCTTCCCAACATGTAAAATGGTTCATTGGGGGGATGTTCATGCCATTTTATAGGAAACTTTCCATGGAGACTTATGTAGACCTTCAAGAAGTGCTTGAAGCTACACTCAAAATTGAGGTAGTTAGAAGTGAAAAAATTGAGATCATCCCATTTATGGAGATACAAATTACATATATGGCATCCCAAATCAAAAATATCAGTGCTAGCTCTATGGATGACACTTGAAGTGGACTATGGTGCACTGAATACAAATTAGAAAGCCATAATAGAACTAACTACCTATGGAGGAATGTACACACTAATTTTAAGCTACAAAATCCATCAATAAGTTCATAATGTGAAAAAAATTCCTTTATTACAACATGTTAGCCAAGTGAACACAACCATATATTATCATTTGTGCAATGTCTACACTCGTATGACTACTTACTATTGCATGATTGATGAAAAACATAAAAATATGGAAAGGGGTGCATGATAGGATAAAATAGCCATGAGAGGTAAACAAACAAATAGAATGATGGATATGGTCAACATAATGTATACTTATAGATGCATCAAGACACCATAGGGTGAGGTGGAGGATTTGGTGGTAGAAGGTTCCTACCATGCTCATGTTATAAGTGTGGCTCAATAGAGAACTATCAATATGACTACACTACACATCCCAATTATGGGTATTTTTTAGGGCCCCATAAGGTCAAATAATGCCCTAATCTTTACAAAAAGTTCACCCAAGAAAGACCTAGTGTAGACAAGGGTGTAGAGATAATAAAATGAGAGTAGAAGATGGAAAAATGGACCCTAAAGGTGCAGGCTACATGCATATCAGATTTCAAGGTGTATGAAACTACTCAAAGTGGGTTCACCAATTAGTTGTAAGATGTGATAGTACCTAAGCTATGCCTCGAGTATGGGGATAAGGGTTAAAATGAATGCTAGTTTCACCTTATCCAGACCCAAATCACCATATGCAATAGGCTATGAGCATAATACAAAACTTGTAAGTGGAGTTCCAATTAGTGTGGGACCTAGAAGTGAAGGTGCCATGGCTAAAAAAAGTAGGATAGTTGAGAGGCTAAAGTATAAGAATTGATCGAGATAATTTACCTCTTATAGACTAAGGGTATGCTACCCCTATTGAAGAATTTACTCCTAGAACATGTAGGCCAAAATCAAGTTGAGGTCATCATGTCATGCATGGAGAGGGCATAAGAAGTTTGATATACTCATAATTCTACATATAACCAAGAACTTCTGGTGGATGCCACTATTGATCATTAGTCTATCTATGAGGTTATTATAGACATGGGCACCAAGGTCAACATATTGACAAATATTTATTGGGATAAAATGGGTAACATAGCTTTGAGACCTTCCCCTCATGTGTTCTTCATGGCCAATAAGACCCAAACATAGCCTATCAATATTTTTAAAAATATGGTTGTAGATATCATAGGTTCTAAATTTTAGGTTGACTTTAAAGTCATAGAGTTAGCATAACAAGAAAATTACTTTATGCTTCTATAAAGGTCATGGTGTTATGAAAATAATGCATATGTGTGATTCAAAATGTGTTACATGACCTTTGATAATGGAAAGGAGAGAGTATTCATACCTCTTTCAAATGACCAAGGACCCCCCTATGTCGAGAGCATGGATATTGAAGTTGAAATCATCCATATATATACCATCATATTACAAGGCATTGAGACCCTAGAGAAAAATAATGAAGGAATCCTCTCTTGGGAGGATGGATAGTTAGGCTTAGAAAACACAAATGTTTCTTACAATATATGGGTCAATGAATCATATGAAACCACTATCCAATGATACTATTGGGTATAAGTAAAGGCACCAAAACCAGTAAAGATAAGATGGATATAGATTAATCACACTCATAAAATATGTATCCCTTTCACCAAGAAAAGGGGAAAAAGAGTGTTCCAAATCAATAAGGGAAGCTTGATACACTCCCAAGGTATAAAGGAGGTAATCCTGTAGAATACTATGTATATGATATTGAGTCGTGCATAACAAAGGAGTTAGATAGAATGGGTACACTAGTGTCCACATTGAAAAGCACTACCATTCATTGGTGGGAAGCACAAAATTCTAGATTGAATATTTGGTAGGATGTAAAGAAAACCATTTACTCCAAATTTTGAAAAAGCAATGAGGAGTTAGACATTTTAGCCTAATTTAGCGGTTATGATTCCATAGAACATGTATGACTTTATGAAGAAACATGGACTATTTGTGGTGAAAATTCCTTGATAAATCTATGGGTACACACCTTATGTATAACCTTAAATACTTGGTCATGGGCTTCGTATGTAGTACATGATATGCAGCACAAAATAATAGATTTAGATGCCCTTAATGAGCATTATTTTCATATCTTCTCCTTTTCTTTGCAAAATATTAAACTAATTGATCCTTTACAAAGAGTTTAAAGGTTAGTGTTTCAGGACACTGATATATTAAAAGATCACCTAAGGGACATGTTTTGAAAAAAATGGTTAACACTCCTAACCTTCTTTCAAGAACAAATTCTAAATAGTGACTCTAGTGATAAAGATGATGACACTAGGAAAGCATGCAACTATAAGAATTTGGTAGGAGGTAAGAGGTTAGTGTGCCAAGTTGAGGATGGAACCCCAAAAGAAGAAAACACTACCCCTATTTGGGTAGAGATAAATTAAGGTACTATATAGGTCATGGATTCACACCAAGATAAGCATGAACCTTACCGAGTGTTGTTTAAAACTACCAAGGTAGATATCAGCGTAGAAGGGGAACATAAAATTCCCAATCTAGAGACCTATTAGTCTCAAAAAAAAATGGTTTTTGTTATTGATCTAGTGAAAAAATTCTAAGACCTATTCCCATGAAACTATAAGGATATGAAAGGTTTCCATCAATCACTTGAGAAGATGAGAATCAAACTAGTCGACATCATGAGACTAGTCAAGAAGTAGCTCTATGGAATGAACCTAAATCTTTGTATTAAGGTCAAAACTAATATTGATGACATAAGAACTATAGGAGTTATCTACCTAGTGTATGAGTTTGAATCAGTCAATCCCATAGTCATTAGAATCAAAAATGATGGGTGCATTCAAATTTGTGTTGACTACAAGATGTTAAACATTGCCTACATGACCAACCCCTTCCCAACTTCATTCACTAATGAAGTATTAGATGACATCACATATTAAAAAAAATACACATTTATTGATTGATTTTTTTGTTATCATCAAGTCTAAGTCATGAAAGAAGACAAGAAAAAAACCACCTTTATGATTGAGTAGGAATGTTTTACATATAACATGATGCCCTTTAGGGTAAAGAATGCACCAACAGTTTTATCCTGGGTGGTGATCACTACATTCAAAGCCTTTATTCACAAGTTCCTTCAAGTGTATTTAGATGATTAGATAGTATATAGATTAGTAAAATATCAATATGATAATTTGTACCTAATGTTTGAAAGGTGATGATAGCTATAAATCCCTTTTAATCTAAAGAAGTGTATTTTTGTGATACCATTTGGCACATTATTTGGGCATATCATCTTCAAGGATGGTCTGCTCATTAAACTTGATACAATTAAAATCATCCTTTATATTCAAAACCCATCAATTTAGAAAGACATACATGCCTTTCTTGTACACAATGGATATTAAAAGAAGTTTATAAGGAATTATGCTAGGATTGTAGTTCCTCTAGAAGAAATATTACAACAGGATGGCCCATTCTATTAGGATGAAATTTAGGAGGATGATTTCAAGACCCTAAAGCTAAAGCTAGCAAGTGCATTGATACTACAATTTCATAACTAGGTAACTCCCTTACATGTCCATGTGGATGCTTCTGGTACCATTTTAGTCATATAAAATGTGAAAATTACTAGTTTGAGTGTGGCTTATGACACCCAACCCATAGGTCCCTCTTACATGCTCTCTTGACCCTTTTAAGCACCTATTTATTGATTTCTAATCATTCGTATACTTATGGAACCTCATTCTAGCTTAGCTAAGATCTATTTTCCATGCTTATTCCATTCCCCCTAGTCTCATGCTTATAGGACAATAGCACCTAGGTTGGAATATAGAATTAAACCCTAGGGTGTCCCATTTTCAGTGGTCCTATCCAATCACATTTAAAGCCCAGGTGATCATTTTCTCTTGATTCCTCTTCCTCATTTTGTTGGCCTAGAAGGAATGCATTTAACCCATGACCAATGGTTTTCTATAAAATCCCATTCAAATTTTATTTAGAAGAGGTTGGAAATTATCTTAAAAGGAAGCAAGAATACAAGTAAGACTACTCAATCATATTTCCCTATTCTCTGCATACAACCATCCAACATAGCCATAAGCTTATTCAAACCCTCACACCAGTCTGTAACTACCTCAAACACAACTATTTTAGCATTTTTACATCTTCATTACACTATTTCACGAAGCACATCAAGTGGGAGAACTACATATGGCTTGATTCCTCTTCAGAGTATTGGTATGTAGTCAGTGTGCCCATACAAGGGGTGTGGATACATGTTTAGTGCATCTTACACACACTAACCCCCCCTCTTTCTCCAAGTTTCCATTCAAATTCAAGAGAAAGGAAAATTTAGGTTTGGATATTAAATTGTATCTATAATGAGTTTCATTGATAGTCAATACTTTAAGTTTCACAAGCAGACTAACACAGGGGCAATGTATAAAACCCAAAAAACATAGATATATGTGACTAGTTTGGACAATAGTAGCAGGACTTGGATTATAGAATTAGACCTCAAAGTTTCTTATTTTGATGCTCATGTCCTTTCAATGAATTAAATCTAGATCTTGATTTGTGATAGTGTTCTAGTACTACATAGCCATTACCAGCTTCTATCTCAACCACCTCAATCCTATTTAAGCTATGTTACATTTATCCTCAGTTATTACTATTTTTAGAAAGATTTACATTAAAATCAAATTATAAAAATTAGTATCCTAATCTAATTTAATTAACCTAGACCCTTAACTAAATAGGAAAAAGGCTCCAATATTCCCTAAATAGTTATATCATTTGGTGAACTGAACTTACTTTGTTTGTGTACAAAAACCCTAGGGTAAATTCCTTATTGATTTTTAAAATATTTTTATGATTTTTTACTTGCATATATAAATCAAAAATTCAATTTAATTTTTTGAATTCCATATTAATTTAAAATATATAGATTTTTCTTCCAAACCCTAGTTGTACATACTAGGTCCCTTTAAATCACATTTTTCCATTATTTTTCTAATTTTTTACCTACATATTTAAATTAGAAATTAAATTTTATTTTTAAAATTCCACTCTAATTTATAATATATATAAATCAAAAATTCAATTTAATTTTTAAAATTCCATAGTAATTTTTTTTTAAAAAATATTCTTCCAAACCCTAGTTACACATACTAGGTCCCTTTAAATCACATTTTTCCAATATTTTTCTAATTTTTTACTACATAATTAAATAATAAATTCAATTTAATTTTTAAAATTACATAGTAATTTAAAATATATATTTTTCTTACCACACCCTATTTTCACATATTAGGTCCCTTTAAATCAATAATTTTCTAATATTTTTATGATTTTTTACCTAAATATTTAAAATAAAAAATTCACATTTTAATTTTAAAATTAATTAGTAATTTTAAAATTAATTTTTTTTAAAAACATAGTTATATATACCAAGTCCTTTTATTTTCTTGAGGTATCACCTTACATCTAAAATCATATTTCACATAATATCAAAAATACATCTTACTTATTTACACATATTTTTTGCATTTCTTGAAAATAATAAGGATACCTTACTTGGTCCTATCATGTACATAAATGATAAATTTTACCATATGTTATTACAAAGCTTCATTATTTGCATTGCATTATTATTTTTAATACTATGGGATGATATTAAGAAATTCATTGTTAAACATAATAAGATACATCTCCTTCAAAGCAATGTTTACTTATTTTTAATACAAGGTTTCATTACTCGCTTTTTATCTCTCATATGGAATTTTTTTTCAAGTTTATGTTTCTACACATATTATAAATATCATAACACATGTAAAATTTTTTCATGCATTAATGCATAATTCCATTCTCTATATCCCTTGTTTTCTATCTCTCATGTGGAATATTCTCTATAATCATATTGCTATACAACTTATAACTCTAATGACTTATTTAACATGCTATCTATATACTATGTGTAATTTAATCAATAATAAAATATATACATACTTAGAGGATCCATTGTATATTATAACAACCACCTGTCAAGTTTTAGTGTCATATCTTATGCACAGGAAATAATTTCCTTCTCCTCCTCTCCCTTAAGAGGGTAATAGCTACTTTCCCTCTAACTAGGTCTATGAAATCACCACTCCAGAAGGTGAGGTAGCATATGCTATTATTCCTAATGCATACATTCATCCTATAGCTTCTTCAAATCCTCTTCAACATATGTGCTTACATGTTCAATTGAAAGTAATTAGGGTTTGCACTTGTGAGACTCTAAGGGATAAAATCACCAGTATGAGAAAGTTAATTTCATATTTACAAATTCAAAATTGACTATTACATGACAAGATAAAAACATTAGAAAATTAAATTATAATACAAAAACCTCAAAGAAATGATAGTGTCACTTATGTATATGCACCTTCACCTAGTCAATTTGCTACAAGCAATGTTACATATCAAAACAAGAAATCACAATAACGTAACTCTATAACTAGTGATTCAAAAAGAATTCAAAGATAAAATAAGAATTCAAGTAAGGTAATAAGGGAAATTATTAAATCTAAGTTCATAAAAGTACCTCCTCTACATCCAGTGAAAAGATCCAGATATTATTGTGTATATCATACAATGCATGGGCATCACACCGATTCATGGTTGTCATTAAATAAACACATATAATAGATAATTTATAATGAGGACCCTATGCAAGATAAATCAATCAAGAAATCCATAGTGACATAGGAAAACATTCACAAAGGGTCAAATTCATAAACAATACAAAATTGGTTACCAAAGCATAACTTAGAATAACAAAATGAATAAAAAGAAAAATCAAAGCAACAAACAGTAGCATAAACATAGGTAAAGCATGAAAAAGATGTAAATCTACTTTTCCAAAATGAGGCTCAACTTTCAAAGCAGTATGGGTTTGGTCAGAAATATCTACAATAGTTTGATTATTAAGGTTAAGGGTTAGGCAAGCATGCTCAAGGAATCACTACTCTTATTATATAAGTTGATAATGTTTGTCACCAAGGTTTGGGATATATTGAACATCTTAAGGGAAATCATTCACAGACAGAATTTATCAAAGGAAAAGATTCAAATACACCAAAAGTCAACACTAGCATTCCATTGGTTTAGAATCAAGATGATAAGGATGAGTGGAACAATACAGGTTATTATGATTTCCAAGATACCAATAATAAATCCAAATATTTAGAGTCATATTCACAATCATTCCCTCATGATTCATAATCATTCATAGTTCCTCTATTTTATATATGACACTATGATAGGGAGTCTCTCATGAGACTCATCGACTAGTATCATTTATTTTCAGTATTTATTTTACATAATTTTTCAAATTACATGTATATAACTCCCTTTAAAATCCTTTTACATAGTATCCTTATGATTTATTATAAATTTATAATATCGAAAAATACCAAAAACAATACAAAATTTCAAAATATAAAAACATTCAAATATATTCCAAAATACCAAAAATAATATAAAATTTCAAAATACAAAAACATTCAAATATTCAAAAATTTGAAAACATTTCAATTGTATGCATTATACATGCCTTACATTTCTACTACCATGCTAGACTTAAATTTTTTGTTTTATGTTATTTTTTGTCAATTTATCTACATTAACATGCTTCACTTGATCTTCTTTGAGTGTGTGCAGTGACTTCTAGGTCCTTGATTACTTCACTTTAACAATTGAGGGGGCATCCTACTTATATATTAGAGACATACATCAATATATTTACCCATAGGGGGCAGCATTATTCATGACTACACCATCTAGGTTATGTCATTCCTACACCACGCACTCTAGTTATCATATTGATGTACATTACTTACTAGCTCACATAGATTACTCTATCAAAATTCACTACTATATAAAACTTATGTATTTCTTAGCATATACCTAGTCTTATACTCCATGTCTTGCATAATTTTATTTCTTTCTTTCATTAGTTAGATTTAATTTTATTTATAGTATATTACATACCTTCCTTTATTGCTTTGCATAGCTAGATGTTATTGTATTTCTCAATTCTTGTTTTGTCTCATGTATGTGCCTTAAGACATTTACCAATGTTCTCTGCTTCTATTCTTATGTGTGCCTTAGGACATTTTCTAATGGACTTTACTTTTACTCTTCTATGTGCTTATGGGCCTCATGATAACCTTGCTTGTTTCCATTTGTATGTCTATGTGGCATTTGAACATGCCTTGTATACCTACTTTCTAGTTTGAGTGACATGTGCCCATGTCCCTTATTTCCTTGGCCCCTTGGCCACTCTTATATGATTCTTATTTATTACCTTATGTGCTTGTTATTTATTTTCTTATCACTATATGCAATTCCATGATACACATCATGTATTATCTTTCTTTCTTGGATGCCATGATGGACATCATACTCCATCCCTCCTTGACAACTAACAATTAACACTTTCAGTTCTAATTCAGTAAATTGCACATGCTATTACATTGTTATATCTATCTATGAATACCACTATTTGATCTAAAAATCTCCAATATAAACCATGATATGTCCTGATATCTTATCAATTATCATTTGTTATATCATGTATTTTACAGCATAACACACTTGTAGGGATATTTTTTCTAAGGGTAGTCATTGTAGGGTCTTTATTCCTACCCTTAGAAGAGGGGGAAATAAATAGGGGTTTATTCATATAGATCAGATCTCCTATCAATCAAAAAATTAGTTTTTAGAACACTTAAAACAACAATCAGAGGTCAAACTAGGTAGAATAGACTAGAAAAATAGTGATGATTCTAGAGCAGTTTTTAGTTTTAACAAAGAACAACAGTGTCAAACATGGATAATAGCACTAAAAACTATGGTGTAATATTTTTCGTACTCCTATACAAACAAAAACAAATTAAATTTTATATAAATAAGTAGAAAGGTAAGCTAAGCTATAGTTTTGCACATATAGACCAGTTCAGATTCAATAGTTTTAGTGAAGTTTTTCTTATAGAATCTAGATATAGGGGCATCATGCATGACATGATGTATCTTTTAGATTAGGTAGTTGGTATAACTTCTAGATCAGAGTCCATGTTATAAACACTAGTGATTGGAGGTAATGTGTGTGACACATTGGTCTTCTTTTATTTCCATGTTTAGCATATTACCCAGGCATTCTTAGTAGTTATGTGTCTTACTCCATCTATATGCGGTGGCATCATTTCAAAGTGGCTTTAATATAAGCCTAACATCCACATTTATAAGTGGATTTCATATAATCCTATGTCTCAATTTTGGAGTGGCTTTCATACAAGCCTAATCTCTACCCTTTTTTCCAAATTGGCTAAGATTGGCCTAGTTTATAGTACACATTCAGATATCCATGCCACATTGTCAATATTTTAGAGCATTTATGGGATTCAAGATCCACCTCATATGACACACATTCATACCAGTACTATTTTATAGCTTCACTTCATGGGACAATGATGGATCCAAAGGTCTAACTAGCCATTGTATTTTTGAGCCACCTACTCAGAGGGATTGGACACATAGTATAAACATTGATTAACATATACATGATCACATATCTTCACTTAGTGGGTGATGATGGAGCCAAATGGATAGCATTTTCATTCTTGAGCCATTCTTAAGGAATTGAGTACTCAGATTCATTCATGATATTACTCTTGGTATAGTACATACCCAACATTATTTAGCATCACTCAACATCACAATAGGTTTTGTATTGGTTCATGTACCTTATAAGGTGTATTAATTTACTTATCTTCCTTTCTCACTTACCAATATTTGTGTGTTCTTATTTTAGATATAGTGTATCTAGTAATAATTGATTTACACTTAATTTTATTTTGTATATTTATACTTCATAACATGCTCTCTCTATACACACACAACATCACACAAATTCATTAGCTTCACCACTGTAGGTAATTTTATGATTTATATTTTTTCTTTATCCTATTATTCCACTTTATTTCATACTAGAATAAAAATGGAGCAAATTTAGTCATATAAGATGTGAAAATTGATAGCTTGAGTGTGGATTATGACACCCAACCCATAGCTCCCTCTTATATGATCTTGTAACCTTTCTAGGCACCTTTTTGTTTATTCACATTCATACATAGACTTATTTAACCTCATTATAGCTTAGTTGGGCTCCATTTTTGATGCTTATTCCATCCTCCTAGGTCTCAAGTATTTATAGAATAATAGCACCCATGTTGGACTATAGCATTGGACCCTAGGGTGTCCCCTTTCCATTTCTCCTATCTAATCACATTTTGAGCCTAAGTGGACATTTTTTCCTGATTCCTCTTCTTCATTATGTTGGCATAGCACAAATGCCATTAACCCATGACCAATATATCTCTATAAAATCTCATTCAAAGTTTATTTATAAGAAGTCGGTAATTATCTCAAAATCAAGCAAGAATACTCAAGCATATTTCCATATTCTCTACATACAACCATCTAACATAGCTATAAGCTTATTCAAACCCTCACACCAATCCCTAACCACCTCAAGCACACCTAGTTTAGCATTTTTACATCTTACTTATACTATTGCATAAAGCACATCAGGTCAGAGAAATACATATGGATTGATCCCTCTTCAGAGTATTGGTATGTAAGTAGTATGCCCACATAAGGGATATGGACACATGTTTAGTGCACCTTAAACACAATAACCATCCCTCTTTCTCCAAGTTTCCATTAAAATTCAAGCGTAAGGAAGATCTAGGTTTGGAGATTAAATCAGATCTATAAGGAGATTCATCAATAGTCAAGACTTGAAATTTCACAAGTGGACTAATATAGGGATAACAAACAAAACCCAAAAAACATTAGATATTTATGACTAATTTAGATAATAGAATCATGACCTAGACTATAGCACTAGACTTGAAGTACCTTATTTTTAGTGCTCTTATCATTTCATTAAATGAAAGCCAGATCTTGATTTATGATAGTGTCCCAATCTTACACATCTAGTACTAGCTTCTATCTCAACCATCTTAGTCTTGTTTAAGCTAAGTTACATTTCTCCTCACTTATTACTATTTTTAGAAAGGTTTAAATTATAATCAAATTATACAAATCAATAGCCTAATTATCCCAATATTATTTACCATTTTAATTAACTTAAACCCTTAACTAAATTAGGAATAAGACTCTAATATTTCTAAAATAGTTAAATCAACTACAATCAGTGCTATTCTCATACAACCAGGTGAAGGAAAAATGGATCATATTATTTATTTTTTAAGTCAAAAATATACCAAGGTATAACAAAATTACACCATGATCGAGTGCAAGGTGCTTATCATGGTCTACACCTTGCATATGTTTAGACAATATATTATGGCAACCCCATTTATATTCTTTACTAATCAAGAGGCACTCTAGTATTTTTTGAAAAATCCCATTTTTTTATGGTCATGTCTATTAATGGATCATATTTTTCCAAGAGTTCGAATTTTCTATTGTAGTCAAGCCTAAAAAGCAAAACTGAAGCCCAAAACATCTTTATCACATCAACTTTAGAGATACGACCATACCAATTGAAGATGATATGCCTAATGTTTAATTTTATAGGATATAATGCATCCAAAAATACTAAGTAGAGATCACTACATTTTTGATCTCTAGATCAATGCCTTAGGACATGCCAAGTAAAGAAAAGAAGAAGATGATAGTTCACACCACCCCATTTCAACTCATTGGTGGGTAACTATATCATTTGGGCTATGATGAGATAATACACTAATGTTTCCTATAACATGAACAATACATAGTATTTCAAGAAGTGCATGCAGTGATTAGTAGATTCCATTGTGTTGGAGACTCCAACATATAGAAATTTATATAATTAGGCTTGTGGTGGTTGAATATGTTTAATGATTAAAAATAATATGTGAAAATTGTGATTTTTTCCATGAATAGGCAAACCAAACCACTAGGATGAGATGTCCCTCATCCCTATCCTTACATAGGTACCATTCAAAAAATGGGCCATTGACTGTCACTCCCACTATAAGGAGAATAGGCACAAGGTACATTATAGATGCTATAAATTATTTTAGTAAGTGGATAGAAGTGGTTCCAATAAAATATTATGCATCTATGATAGTAACAAGATTCATTTGGGAAAATAGTATCAATAGGTATGGGTTCCTACTTAGCTTGACTATCGACTGTGGTGCACATTTCATCAATAAAATAGTTCAAACCTTATTGTTCGAATACATGGTGATATTCCATAGAATGACACCCTACCACCCCTAGGCTAATGGAACCATAGAATTATTCAATAAAATACTAAGGACATGCCTAAAAAAAATATTCAATGTTGGTCATAAGGATTGGGTTGACCATGTATAAGCTATCTTATGGGCCTATTGTATGACATACAAGCACCTAAATAAGTTTACACCATTCCAACTAGTGTTTGGAATAGAGGCCATTTTACCTATGGATTTCCTAGTTCCCATATTATACATCATGTTTATAAGTTGATTGGATAACCAAGATTTAGTAAGTGCATGCCTAGAAGATTTAGAGAGGTTGGATAAGAAAGCCTACCAAAAGACATGCCATGATAAGAACATCAATAGAAAAGTTTTTAAAAAAGGTGGATTATAATTTTTATATGATTATAAGTACCTAAGACACCCAAGTAAATTAGAGATCAGGTGGATGGGACCTTATGTCATCCACAACATCATGGACACTCATACATGAAAGATACACATGTTGACTGGTGAAATTCTCCCCAATAATTTTAATGGAAATAGATTAAAATTATACCATAACTATAATGTCACTTTCACCCTCTAATTCCAAATTTTTGGTAAAAATTTAGGGATTTTGTATTGTGACCATAATAAAATTAGTGTGAGCCAAATCTTTGCCTTAAGTTTTTTTTTTTAATTTTATGTTATTTGAATAAGTGTAGCACTTTCAGGCCCATAATAGAACATTCCTAACACTTACACTCACATAAATCTAACCAAGTTAGTTGTGTCTAATCACTTGTGGCTAGACACCTAAGTTTCTGGGCACATGTGAAGTCTACTAGGCTAATTGAATTATAAGTATGATTTGATGAGTAAAATGCACATGAATGTGTTCATGAATAAGAGACCAAGAGTATATATTAAATCACTAAATAAATATTATAAGGATTTATATGAGGTAGGAGAGGCCAAATCAAGCTATAGTAAAGTGCAAATAAATTGACTAAGATAGTGAGGTACACTTGAAAGGAAGTGTAGCACTAGAGAATAGAGGAAACTTGAGAGGTTAAATCATGAACATGTGAAGTGCTACATCCAAGTTACTAGAGGAAAGTGAGGGTCATGTCATGATGAAAAAATCATAATGAAGTGACCATTGTGATATTTGGTACCCACCCAATATTTGGTGGAAAGTGACCATTTGAATTGCCTATCACTTCCTTGAAGAAACTATTATCATAGTTAATACTATAGAATGATGATGGAAAAACAAAGATCTACATTAATGAGAATATGGTGGTGGACTTTATAAAATTTTATAAATTTTATTATATTTCAAGGATCTCAATGATGCCAACCATCAATTTGATATATGATAATAACATATAAGGCTAAATTTGGTATAGGTAGGTAGTTTACTTGTCATTTTCAAGAGATCAAAGTAAGGAGCTAAAGCTACCAGAAACATAAAACACTACTAGAGAGAAAATAAGTTCCCATGGCCTCCCTAAGTGTGAAAATAAAATAAAATATGAGATTACATTTTTCCCTAAGGTTACGATGAATAAAATGGATGAAATTTTAAGGGCATACAAGAAAATAGAGGTTTCATTAGGAAAACTAGTCTACCATTGAAGGGGTAAGAACATCAAAAGCTAAACATGCACTTATATTTCCAATAGTTGTGAAGTAGAACAAACACCATTTTGGGATTCATTAGGATCAAGCAGTTATGCTTTCATAGTAGCAAATTCAATATGGGGAAGAAAATACTAAGCATAAAAGTGTTAGAAGCACACAGGGATGCAAAAAAAGTAAAATCAATGAGAAATACAATTTCCATAAATTTTGAGGAACAAATGCTAAAGTGAGTTAGAATTATAGAGATTGATCCAAATATGAGTAAAAAACTCACCTATCGATAAATGGAGTACCCACCATAAGTCATGGTGGGGGAAAAGTGGGTATCCTTTACCCATGTGTGTAAGTTGAAAGAATTCAACCATAGAAGATGAATAAAGATTAGATGGTGGATATAGGTAAAAATAATAAGGTAGGACCCATTATATTTTATTTCTCCATCAGAGATAATTTATAAACCATGGGTGCAACACAACTCTTTGACCTACCAAACTTCAATAAGCCAAACGACTGGTACATTTCCTTTTCTCATGGGTATATGGTGACCAATTCTATTTTGTTAGACATTGCATGAAAATTTATGTAATCCACATAATTAGAATCATAGGGATACCTTATGTAGGTATAGATATAAGGGAGATGATGGATGATGATGTAGAAGTAGAGAGGGTCTCAAAGCTCCTAGGTTATTACAAGCCAAGATTTTCATTCCCCATAAAATATATTTAGGACCAATGAAAAAGGGAAATAGTATAATTGGTAAGTTCCAAAATTTTCCTTGGAATTTGGTGGTAAGACATAATTAAAACCTTCCTTTACATTTCCCACCACATGGCACAAGGAATTCTTTTTAGCATCTCCAAATTTATCATAGAATAGATCATAAAGAACACAAAGTAATTCCATTGGGCATGTGAGACTTTATGGTGGGGATATATACTTATCCTAATGGTGATGGAAGATATAGGTGTCAAATGGTGATGATGACCACCTATGGGTGTTTCCACCAAATCATGAATCCCCAATTATAAAGTACCAAGACTACATCTTCTCCCTAGTAATTTATAGAAGTACAAAACTAGAGTGTAGGGGTAGTTTAAAAAGTATGTCAAGGCCTTTATAAAGGAGTGGTACATCCCACAATAAATCCCTCAATAACTCATGGGAATTAAAACCTTCACCATGTTGCAACACTTTTATGTCGTGTGCTTAACACTCATAGATAGAAATATTTTAGGTTGGATCTAATTGCCTTATGTATTTTCAGCCAAATACTTCATGGTAGTGCTTAAGAGGATCCCAAATTTGAAATAAATTGATATCTAATCCAAGACCATGAATTTTTATAGGAGGATGATGAGGCACCAATTTTTTCACCTCATAGCCAAGGTAACCAAGGATAAGGAGGATGATAGTGACAAACTTGACATCCATCCCCTCTAAAGGGTTATAATCAATGAGAGAATTTTTAAATTATACTATGAGATAAATCCATGAAATAAGGATAGATACCTTATAAAAGATGATGATCACCCCATTGTAATTGGTGATTAAGGAAAGGATTCACCAAAATTCTAGTCAAAGTAACTCTAGAAGAAGTGAGGTGAAAAAATAGAGGAAATTATGGAATAAATATAGTAGAAGATAGCCTCCAAGGGACCAATCATGCCACCTATGCCAAATAAGTTCATAACATTCAAGAAAGGGTGTGCTTTTTCCATAAAGAATCCAAGAAAGACAAAGGGACTTATGGAATTACCTACCAAGACCTCTACAAACATGGAGAAAGAGGCATCCCTATCTCCTATAATAGAAGATGATATTGAAGAAGATAGGGAAAGGACTTATATCCTATAAATAGAGGAAGGAGAAGAGGATATTAGTACTAGAAACATTTAGGAAGCCTTACAAACTAATGTGGCCATAGTGCTAAAATTAATTGAGGAAATGGCAATCCTTATCTCTAGTACAACCTTGTTAAGTATCCCACCAAAGAAAATAGTGCTGGCATCCAAAGATAAGTCTTCCATAACAACCCCCAAATATATTGAGGAGAAAATAGTGGCCTAAAAAAAGATGGTACTCATTGAGGAAAATATAAAGATGGCTTTGGCACTTGAAGAAAACAAAAAAATTGACCATGAACAACAAAAGCCCAAGTTGGAGATGAAATCCACAAAAGTAACCTCAAGTGTAGAAATAGAAGTAGAGATGGTCAAAAAGGCACCAAGTGGCCCTAACAGACAAGTACAAGAAGCTTTTAAGGCACACCAAAGTATTGAAGGGGTGTCTAGACCAAAAGAAGGTGATATTGGTACCTTAGAGAAATAAATGGAGACAATTGAGGATTATCAGTAGCAACAAGATGACCCCAAAACTAAAGGTATAATACTTAAAATAAACATTGAGAAGCACCAAGATGAAGAAAGAGATGAGGGGGAGAAGTCCAATGAAGTAACCCCCAAGGACCAAACAAGTCACTCCTTGAATAATCATACTAATAGAATGATGGCACCACTAAAGAGGAAGAAGTGTACATGTAGGAGAAGGCCATCATAGAAAAGGGTGATAGAGAGCTCAACATTAGAAAAATGGCATAGAAGGATTATGAGGACAAAGATTTATACTTGTATGAATCTATGCCCCCATAATCTACCATGACAAATATGTGCAAACAAATTTCATTTGCAATGGACTATTACATGTATGAGACCTAATTTGAGGCATCAAAGGCTATAACTTTGAACCTAGATGATATTGAGAAAGGGAAATAATATCTTCTTATTGACCCAGGGTATAATAATCCATTCCAATTTAGGAATGCACTAATAATAATGGCCATAGAATTAATAAACCAAAATGCCATAAATGATAATAAGGTGAGGAAATTGAAGAAACTCCTCAAGGCAACAAAGGAGGAAGCACAAGCCATTATGTTCAAATTACATATTTTTTATTACATCTAGGCAATTAATCCATCTATTTTGACTGAAATCAACACCTTAGATATATAAAAGGTTGATAAAATTTTTGTATTGGTGGAGTAAATGATCCCAAGACTCCAACCCATTCCAACATAAGAAGAAAAAGAAGAATATAAAGACCCCAACATCACACTAAATAATGATATATTAGATAATATCTAAGAAGTAGAGGATATTTTTTCAAAGTTGAAGGAAGGCATATAAATAGTAGATGTAATATTCTTAAACTTATCCAACTAAGCCTTGATGATAGATACATTCTTGAATCGAGAAAAATATGAGAAAGAGTAGCTGATGGAAAAGGTACACTATGCAGGAAAGGAAAAAAGGTCATGGATCATAGGAAGACTAAATGTATTGAGTAATTAGATCAAGGATTAGGAGAGAACCTTAGAGTAAATATTTCACACCATGCAGACTAAGTCATATGAATAATGGGATATTTTGGATGGAAGTGTGGCAAAGGTGCAAGCCAACTGAAAAGCCTTCCAAAAGGAGTTAGATGAAATAGATACACTTATTCTCATTATTAATTCAATCTAAATTTATAAAACCATAAATTAGATAAGGATAGTAATAAATGGCTTTGAGGACTTCAGTGTAGAGCTCTAAGAGAATGTGCCTAATTTTTGCACTCTTAAAATTTTGACAACTTAGTTTGAGGGTGGACTAAATTTTTTGTATGGGGTAATGTTTGACCCTTAACTCTAGTTTAATGTATTTTTCACTCCAAAATGATATCCACATCAACACATCTATATATTTTGGTAATCGATTAGCCTAATGGTTTTGATATCTAGTTGGAGGATGTAGTGCAAAACATGTACTAGTTGGTCGATGGCTAACCATCTCCTGGATAATTAGGACATCAATAAAGATATAAAAAACATGGTGAGTGGAGTGTGAGAATTGTATGATTATGGATCTAGTAGTTATAATGACATAATTCCAACTCATTGCTCCCATGTAGCCTCTACCCTAGTAAAGATGCTCTTGAAGGCCTAAATAAAGAGCTCAAGCTCGAAGAGGAAAAAGATAGAGAATTGTAATGAAGACTTGGAAGAATAGTTTTGGAATCATACCCTATAGAATTTGTTTTATTATCCATTAAGGCTTATATATAGAATGGAGGCCACCTTGGATATAATTTTATATGCTCAAGTTTACCTATGAAACTCTAGGCTATGGATAGTATGTCTTCATATGTAAACTCTCATTCTAGACTTTTAATAATGAGTAACAGTGTTGATTTTAAATAAATTTAGGTTTGTCTTGGTTCACATGTTTTTTAGTATTGTTATGGGATGCATGTTTATATGTTATGTCACACCTTAGTTAATTATGTGATCTAAATTTCATGTGTTTTATTGGTTTTGGATTTTTTGAAGCCTTACACCATGGCACAACTATCCCAATACTGGCCCTGGTTCCTTCTTATCTATGCTTCAGGTGAGCCCATAGGGCCTATACCTTATGTGAATTGATGTTAGTGTATCCAAGTGATTAAATTTTGATTGAAAAATAAGTTATCCTATGTTTGTACTTGTTTTTATAAAACCCCTACTAGATTTTTAATAATAGGAACACCCAACAAGTATGAGAGTGATAATTAACACTTGGTAGAACCTAGATAGGAGAATGAAGGGGAAGACATAGCTATTAATTTCAAAACCCATAACAAATGTAAAAAATCTATGTCATTAATACACCAACCTAAAATTGATTATTCATATGGTCATCAAGACTGTTAAAAAATATTTGTAAAATCAAATCATAGTGGCTCAAGGATCACATGATTATGAGATGAATGGATCAAGAGGAGTTTGTAGTTGGCATACTGAATTTAATTAAGCATGAGTCTATAGGATTCAATGAAACATGACCACCATGACAAGATCATGATAGGATAATCTTAAAAGTAGGCATGGTGTAGAAGTCTACAAGGAAAAACATTGAAAGGAAGAATGATGAAATTAGGACAAAATTTTCCAAGGTAGTAATTCCATGAAATCTAGAGTTTCATCCCTACACATGGAAGTTTACAAATTGAGCTTTGGTCATTTGAGTGATTAAATTTTTGTTGATACACAACTAATGAGAGAGTGTGTTGATCTTACAAGTTCACATTTGATTCAATCATCATCATAACTCAAAGATGCAATTGGGATCCCAATTAAATTTGGTCATCCTTGTCTAATTTACATAGAGATTATATGTCTTGAATTTTGATATTCATCAAAATTTATTAGCTATATTTATAATTATAATCAATGGCATATGGGTTTTAAATTACCTATAAAGACCTAGGTATTACATTGTAAAATGGTTGAAATTTTTAGGCATAATAATATTACCAAAATCCTCCCTCCATGAGCCCTTTATTTCCTAAGCCTTGTATTTTAATGATAGCTAAGTTTACCTTTCTCAATTTTATTGAATTATGTGTGTATTTTGTGGTTTGTTAATTATTTCATGTAGGTAGTCTTCATCCCTATCATTTTTTCCATTCCCTAACACCTCTATGTAGAATTTAGATCTCTCTCATAGTTTGTATTTTGTGTACACATAAGTCTATATAGATTCCACCTTTGGATCATTTTTCATCCCTCTTAGTGTTTATTATGTCATGAACCTCCATGTGAATTACTTATGAAATTAAATAATCCATTTTATATATTATGTGATATTTCCTCATCCTCTGTAATTTTTAATGTGTTCTTCAAGGCCTATAGAGATGTTCTATCTAATCTTTGTGTATCACCATGTTTCATTTCAGCAACCCCTCTCCCTTTTTCCCTAAAAATATTTTAGATTTAGGATTATCACTAGATTTATTTTTATCTCTTTTAGTCCTACTTGTTGATCTAAAATCAGATGCATTTATATTATAAGTAAGCCATCATTATCCTTAGGTTCATCCCAAAGAGTGAAAGTGTCCCACACCTTAGGAGATGATCTCATTGTCTCACTGAACCATCTTCCAATTCAGTGGGTACATAGTTCAAGTGATAATAATTTCTAGCACACCCAGTGGGACACATCAAAGATTTAACTAAGAATTTGGTGTTATTCATGGGCAATAGTTTTGAAGACACTCTACAAAGTAGCTGATGACTCCAATTATTTCTAGTTTACAAAGATCAGTGCTTCATCTATATGCTAAGAAAAATGAGATCATTTTAAATAGGTATTGATTTTCATTTCATTAAATTATCTAAAACTTATTTAAGAACAAGAATTAGAGCATCCTTATCTCCTCTTAGGAGAGTCAATGGCTCAAAATAATCATTACCAAGAGCTCATTCCACACCTCCTTTTAGTAGGTTGCCCAATCTAGAGGAAGGTTATTTCTTATTCCCTTCATGGATTCCCAAATAAACAAGTTGTTTGTGAATTTTAATGGAGGTAGTCTAATGGCCCTAGCTTAGTATGATGACATTATATTTTCTATACTTAAAATATTGTAATATTTTACAAGTGGGAAATTGATAACCCCCTTAAAACACATACAATATATTGCTAATATCTACTTAGTCTGTAATGTCACCAATGATAACATAGTAGTCAAGTTATTCTCCTCTTATTTAAAAATAAATCCCCTCCAATGGTATAGGAGTCAGACACCTAATTGCATTCATAGTTGGGATGAGCTAGGAAAGAAATTATGCAAACAATTTTAAGACAAGAGTGACCAATTATCTTTGATGGAGTAGCTTAATATATCCCCACAGGAGTTGATTGTTGATTTTAATTTCAAGTTTTAGAGAGTCTAGGATAGAATATTACCTTTGTTTAAACCATCTCCATATATTGCATTCTTATATTATGTGAGTGATCGAGATAGTGATATAGTTACAATGGTATAATATATGAGAGGAGGATTGCTCCTTAATTCATATGAAATTATTGTAAGGGATAAGAATTATCTAATTTAGGTTGGAAAAATTATTCCCATACCTCCCATTCCTCTCTTTCCAGAACCACCACCCAATCAACCTACTGATAAACCTCCATTGGCACCTATTACTATTATATCTAGCCTACCAACTACATTTACCACTCCTCCTAGTGAATTAATTGAATTCAAATCATTATTTTAGAGTTTTGGGAATGATCTAGTATCCCTAAATAGGTATCAATCCAAACATTCTAGACCATACTAGTCATTTAATCAATCTTATCAACATGCTAGGAATCCTTATAAAAATAATTCAAAAACCCAAGGCCATCTCACTTACTCTAAACCACCTAATATGTGAAATTCTAGTCCTACTAGCACATTTAGAACCCTTTTTCCCATTGAAAATAATATAGTCTAAGATAAGGAGTGGTTTTTTCCTTGTAATCAGCCACATAATTAGGCTACCTATACAAATAGACTGTTATACCAAGCTTTGATGGTGTAAATTATATCATAACCTTAGGATAAGATAAAGGAATCAACTTCACAAAGGGAATAAGTGTGTGAAGAGGCCTAAATGTAGATGGATGAAGCCATTTTGGTAAATTGGTAGGAGAATGACTTAATTAGCATAAATTAGAACCAAGTATCAGATGCAATTAATTATCATGTGGATTATAATACAAGGTTTAAAAGAAGAGCATTGGAGATATTTCATCATCATGAACCAATAAAGGTCTCTCCAACTACCACCCAAGCTCAAATAAATCTACGTATTCAAAGGGAGAATCAACCTCAATCCAATCAACACACTAAGGAGGAGGTTGTTATCTCAAAGTTTTAGATAAAAGGGATTCAAATTACCTTCAATATAGTGGAGTAAATGAAGGGAAAAGTTATGCGTGACTATATGGGAGGCCTTATCCATTCATTCTCAAAGTAATTTCTTACAATAAGCATTAGAAATATTTCATGCTCATCAACCAACAAAGGCATCTCCAGCTGCTTCCACAAGATTGTGTCAACCAAAAAAGGGTAACCTAGAAAAATGAATAACCTACCACCATTTATATGGTAATAACCTTATCTATAACTTATGATTGATTCAGGTGTAAGTATCTCAATCATTCCCAATAATATAGATAATATACTAGGCATAGAGTATGCCCCAATTGTAAAAGGAATTACTCAACTAGATGGAATAACAATTAAAATTGTAGGGGTTATTAAAGGATTAAACCTTACCTTGCATGCATGTCTGAGACTCTCCATTACCCAAGACATCTATTGTATATATTTTCCTCCCTTTTTTAATTTATCTTTCAAGAGACTTCACTATAAAAATGGATGGCTACTTGTCTTATGACATCTAACATATTTGTGAAGACTAGATATGGAACCAAGGTAACTATCAAGGTTGAGTCCATTTATAGAGATCATATAGATCCATACTCACCCAATTCCATTGGCATGACCTTGAATATAGTTCAATCCTACATGAGACTTCCACACTTTTAGAATAATTTCCACATGTAGCAATAGATGACTACGCTAATAAGCATTATGGATTTGGTCTATACGATTGTATGAAGGAAATATTAATAGGAAATTACCATATCCTTGAGGATGACTCTATTATACCTAACCTCATAAAGACCCCAAAATACCATGAAGTCACATGGTAGTTGTTCTTTTATGGCTCTATAAGTATAAATAGTGTATGTACAGGCATTTCATGATCTCTCCATAAAAGGAGAGATACTTTCATGCATATAGATTATAATTCAGTTTCACCAACAAAGTGGCCAAATATGAAGCATTGATCTAAGGACTCCTATTGGAATAAAATAAATGAATTAAGACACTTCAAGTGTTTATGGATAGAGATTTGTTTATAAAGTAGATGAGAACCCAAAATGCATCTAAAAATAGTCTGTTAAAATCTTATAAACATAGAGTTTAGGACCTCATTGAAATCTTTGATGCTTTCAATATAAAAACTATGCTAAGGAAGTAAAAATTTGATGCAAATAGACCTACCATAGTAGGCTATCAATATGAATCCCTATTAATGTTATGAGAGATTCATGACAACTTGTCAAGTTTGTAGTTAGACCTATAGTGCCTGATAATGATACTAATTGGCAAGTGTTAAAGAATGATGCATAGATCATCACTTTTCTATAAGAGGAGGTATAGTTTTTTACCAAAAACTAGTTAGAGTTATAGATACAATATGAGGATAAAATCATCCAATTAAAAGGAAATAAGTTTCACTAAGGATTGGTCACTCTAGAGAACATCTTCAACTCTGATGATCAATTCAAAGGTGAGAAGAGGAACATGATGGTAAAGAAAAATAATTGTGAGCAAGTTGTCATCTCAATTGGTAAGATCTTGAACATTGGAAAGGTATGTCCTCATTTTCAAAATAAAGGGTTTATTCACCTTTATAGAAACTATGATGGTATATTCACATGGAATTACTAAGATCTCAAGGGTTTTGACCTAACCTTGGCCCAGCATACAATCAAGTTAGACCCTAATGCCAAGCCAGTTAGGCAAAATCAAAGACCTATAGACCCCAAATTAAAAGTTATGAGGAAGGAACTAACCAATATTATAAATGATAATATTATATTTCCAATCAGACACTCCTATTGGGTACCCAATTTATCCCTAATGAGAAAGAAGAGTGGAGAGATCATGTTGTGCATGAATTTTAGGGACCTAAATAAAACATCCCTCAAGTATCACTATCCCCTTCCACCCATGGAATATATATTATAAATAGTAGTATGGGTTGAAAGGTTTTCACTTCTTTATGGATACTTAATATATAATAATATATTGGTGAAAGAGCCTGGTCAGTTCAAGATAGTCTTTACCACCAAATGAGGCACCTATGCATATAGAATGATGTCTTTCAAACTAATCAATGTTGGTTCAACCTTATAAATATCTATGGACATGGCATTTAGGGGATTTATTAACTATATTATCCTATTTTACCTTAATTATATCATTATTTTCTCTAAATATTTAGTTGACCACTTGGATCAGTTGAGGCAAGTCTTTGATAGATGTAGAGAGTTTGGGGTATCTTAAAAAACAAAAAAGTGTGTATTTTATATCCATGAATGTTATTTATTAGGACACATAATCTCCAAGGATGGATTATACATTTACCCATAGAGATTATAAGCCATCAATTCCCTTTCTCTATGAAGCCACAAGAAAAGCCTCCAAAGATTTTTGGAAAGATAAACTTTGTGAGAAGGTTTATACCAAACTTTTCTTCACTAATCAACCCACTTACCTCTTTTCTCAAGAAGAGTGCCACTTTCAACTTGAAAAGATAAGGTAAAGATAGATTTGAAGGAAAAAAAATAGAAATATCCCAAGCCCCCATACTTATGAATCCACACTATGGCAAGTATTTCATCCTCTATCTTTTGGGAGGAGATGAAAGCATATCAATAATCTTAGTAGAGAAAAATAGTGAAAAAATGGAGAAGCCTATTACTTTATTTAGTCAAGTATTTAAGGTTCATGAATTGATATGTGTGTGTGTGTGTGTGTGTGTGTGTGTGTGTGTGTGTATATATATATATATATATATTCATACAAAAATAAGTGTTGGTTATCATGAGAATATTAACTAAATTGAAACACATGCTCTTTAATAACACGATTCAACTGATGGTATCACATCCATATGAGAAAGAGTTTCTATTGAGTAGAGATATCAACAAAAAAAATAGTTAATTGGATCACCAAGGTGATGGAAAATGGTATTGACATAAAAATAAATAATCTCATAAAGGTAAGAGGATTGTGTGAGCAGTTAGAAGCTAACCTAAAATTTGAAGGTAAAATAATCCTTATGTTGTAAGAAAAACAACTAATTGATCAGGATCCTCCTATTTTTTAGACTCAGAACATGAAGACCTTTTTCTAGTTAGGTGAGTATCTACAACTCCAAAAGTAGACATTTTTAGTTTTAATATATTCCTTATATACTTTTCAATGGTGTGTTATTTATAAAATACATAAATGGATTTATTTTAAGATGTATATAATATAATCAGGTTGATAAGATCCTTTAAGAGTTCCATGATGGATTATCAAAAGGACATTATTCACCTAGAACCACTATTATCAAGATCTTGAGGGATGGTTATTATATTCCAAGTATTTTCAAATATGCTCATGGTGGGTGATAATTTGTATAAAATGTGCCTTCTTCATATGAAAATAGAGTATATCAGCTCTTTCACTTTGTCTAATTAAAGTTGACCATCCCTTCTATCACTGAAGTCTAGATTTCATTAGAATGATCAACACCCCCTTAAGTGTTGGAAACAAGTGGATTATAACTAAAACAAACTAATTTATAATATGGAAAAAAGTAGTAGAACTCAAAGGGGCAAATGAAATATCCATCTTAGATTTCTAAGGGAATTGTGACTAGATTTGGTGTTTGAGCCACCATTATCTCAGTTAATGCTATGCCTTATATTTTTACCATAGTTAGTGAGCAGGAAATTAGAAATAACATTTATTTGATCACTTCCTCAAATTATTACCTTCAAGGTAATGGTTTTTTTGAGTCAATAATTAATAATGCTATCTACATCATCAAGCGAATCATAAATGAGAATCAAAAGACTTGGTACGCATAGCTCAAAACATCCATTTAAGTAGATAGAATAATGCCTAAAAGAGTAATAAGTAATAATCCCTTCATGTTGTTATATGTAAGAGATGAAAATATACATATGTCACTTGAATTACCATCACTAGAACTTGCCCACCAATTTGAGCTAATCAAAAATGATCATATGATGGTGATGCTAGCTAAACTAATGGAGTTAGAAGAGAATAAATTAAAAGTGATGCATAGATTGGAGATTTAAAAAGATTAGATGAAGATAACCTTTGATAATAAGCCCACCAATATAATTTTAAAACAATGAGACTTTGTTCTCAAATGAGACATGGATAGATTGAAAATTACGAAGCACACAAAGTTTGATGAAATATGGAGTGGTCCTTATGTCATCACAAGCTATAAATAAGCCAATAATTTTGAGACCTTGAGATTGAATGGAGAAGAGATATGGATCCTAGTTAATGGGATCCATCTAAATCACTTCTCTTGAATTTATTTTCAATTTGTATATAGTAGCTTAGTTGCATTTTATTTCTTCTAACTGATGTGACATAGTAGTTTAGTAGTTTGTTTTATACGTGATTTTGTATGATTATTTTGTTACTTGATTTTTATTTGTGTTGAAAGGTGAATCTCAATTTATTTATTCATTAATAATACAATCAAGTTATATCTAAGTTATAATTTTAGATATGAAATGTTTTAGATGCTTCTAAGACTCCATGTCCATTGGATTGCTTCAAAGGTTACTATATTCCTGCTAAGTAGGCAAACAATCTATATAGGTCATCAAAATGTTAACCATTTTGGGTTTCCATGGAAGAGAAACATATAAATTCAAATTAGGGCTTTAGGGTCAATAAGGAAGGCTTCTCAAGGTTCATTCAAAGTTTGGTTAAATGGGCTTAGATATAAATGGAATCAAACTTTATGTTTTAAGTTTTTTGTTCTCTTCACATTTCCTCACGAATGGATTAAAGGGAGAAAATACTTAGCACATATTCAAATTTGGCCTTCACACTTTTTGTATAAATACTATTCGGAACCTTTTTTGTGAACAAAAGTTTTAAACACTTCATGAATATTGTCTAAAATTTAGGTCTTCAAAAAAAGTGTGTCATGACTAGTTAGAATAATTATTACAACAATAATTTTTTTGAAGGCTAGCTTTTTAGAACAATTGTTCCAAAAAAATTCAAGATATAAAAATTAAATAAGAAGTAAAATTACTTATAATGTTTACAAAATATTCATAACTTTCACAAAAACAAATTTTGGAACTTTTGTAAGAACAAATCTTTTAAAGACTAAGGTTGTGAAAGCTAAGACTTGACAAAAATAACAAAAGACTAATTTTGGAACAAGGGTTATGATGATAAAAAATATGAAGGCTTGGGTCATAAAATTATTTTTGAGATAAATATTCATATAAAAATTCATGAATGCCAAAATTTGAGTGAAGTTCATAAAGATAAAAGCTTTGAATAACTGCCACATATCTTGAAGTCCACAAAAGCCAAAAAATAAAAGATAATCATTTTAGGGTTTTTTCTTGGTGATCATTTTAATAGGTGAATAATTAAAATTTTATGGGACCTCAATGATATCCTAAATGTTTCTTGGGTTGTCATTCATAACAAGGCTCCAATCTAATTGAATTTTGACAAGTGGTAGCTTCTCAGAGAGTCTCAATAGTTTTACACTTAGTTTTTAGCAAGTTCTTGGCATTAGGATCCTAAATTCAAACTCTAGGAGTGTTAGTATTTTATAAATATAAAAAACCAATCATATTTGACCATGATCCATGTGTTATTCTAGGTTTTAGGCTCTTGGGGAATTATAATTTTTTAGTAGTGTCATCACCTAGAGCCAATCCTAGATTGACATGTAGGCACTTGTTAGCCAGGGATCTTCTTGAACTGACAAGTGCATAATGACATCTTTAGGCACCTAAAAATAATAATCCCCCAAGGATATGACCTGATATCATACCTTGGGGAACTTAAGCACTAATGATAGCCTACTATGTAGAGGTGACAAAATCTGAGCAAATAGCACCAGGAGTGCCCAATGAGTATGAGAGTGTTAATCAACACTTGGTAGAACTTGATAAAGAGAAAAAATGGGAAGAAATATATAATAACATCAAGAACCATATAAAATAGAATGATTTGACACCATTAGTGGGCTAGCCTAAAATTAATGGTCCATCTAGATGCCAAGATCATCAAAATCAAGATTTATAAAATCAGTGTGATGGTTCAAGGATCACATGATTATGATATTAATGGATTAGGAGGATTTTATAGTTATAATAGTGAATTGAATTAATCCAAAAACTATAAGACTTAATTAAAATGTGACCATAATGACAAGATTATGATAAAAACATCTTAATGATAGGAATGGTGTCAAAGTCTATAGGGAGTAGCATTGAAAGCCGGAATGATAGAATTAGGACAAAATATTCCAAGATAGTAATTCCATGAGATATATATATCTACATTCATGTACATAGAAGCCTGGAAATCAAGTTGTGGTCCTTGAGTGATTAAATATTAAATATTTAATAACTAATGAGAGAGTGTGTTGAGTTAACAACTTCAATTTTGAGGAAACCATCACCATGCCTTAAGGATGCAATTAGGATCCCAATTAAATTTGGCCATCCCGATCTAATTTGTAGAGAGATTATATTCTCAAATTCATATATTCATTAAATTTTATTAGCTATATTTTTTATTGTAATCAATGACTTGTGGGCTTAACATTGCCTATACAATCTTAGGTATTACATTGTAAAATGGTCAACATTTTTAGGCACAATAAAGCTACAAAAATCTACCCTCCATGAGCCCTTAACTTATTGAGCCTTATATTTTAATTAGAAATGAGTTTTTCTTTCTCCATTTTATTACATTCTATTGTTTGTTGATCATTTCCTAAGGATAATATGTGCACCTCTCATTATCATCCATTCCCTAATACCCTTGTGCATAGCTTGGTTCTCTCTTGTAGGTCAGATATTATGTTCACATAAGTTTATATATATCTCACTTATGGATCATTTGTCATCCCTCTTAGTGTTGTATTACATCTTGTTCCTCCATGTGAATTAATTATGTAAATGAAGCATCCATTTTAGATATTATGTGTTATTTCCTCATCTTATGAAATTTATAGTATGTTCCTCAAGACCTGTAGAGGTACTCTATGTAATATTTATGCATCACTATTTTATATTTTAGAAACCCCTCTCTTCATTTTTCTCTCAAAATATTATATATTTAGGATTAGCAGTAGATTTCATTTTATCTCTTTTATGCCAACATGTTGATCCTAAATTAGATTAATTTATATTGTAAGGAAGTCAACCTTCTCTAGAGGTTCATCCTTAGGAGAACAAGAGTCCCACACCTTAGGGGATGAACCCATTATATCTCTAAACTATATTATAGTTCAGTAGGTGCATCATTTGAGTGACAATAAGACCCATAATAAATCTTATGGTATATTTTAAGAACATTCTCAACCCTTCATCTTGGAAATAAGATTAAGGGTCCACATTTATTATCCATATGCTTTCTTGGGAATGATTATATGCGCTTCATATTAGAAAAAATATGACGGTCCCATAATGACTCTCAAAAAAATATTATGAGGAGAATCCTCCACCCTTCATATTGGAAATAAGATGAAGGGATCATATTAATCATTATTTAAAATTTTAAAGATCCATCTTTCACCCTTCATTATGAGTAAGAAGAAGAACTCGCATTAGTGATCCATGTGTTGATCCATGTGCATTATTGAGGAATCAATTACAACCATTCATCTTGGATGAAAAATGAATGGTCCTCATTAATCCTAATATATTATAAATATACCTTTGATATTTTCTATATCACATGCTTAAAATTCATAGCAAAGCTCTACCATTTTATCATGCTAACTTGCTCATCAAAGGTCATGATTATCGACTCAAATTCTCAAATCATCAATGAAAGATGGTTCATTTTGGGACATTAACATTGATAATGATTGCTCAAACATACATACGATCCAAATCATATGCAAATATGAGGTTCCAATAAAGGTTTGTATGATATTATTTTAATCCTAACATTGTTAGATAATCTTTATATGCTCACAAGGTCTTAGGTTTAAATAATTAGTCCTTCATGATTCATTTGATGATTTTAAAAATATTAAATGAGTAGAATTAATTTATTATATATTCTAACAATACATATGTCACACCCAATGGGTCTAAACAACCCATACCCTTATTTTGAGCCTATGTAACAATCTTCCTTTACTAAAAATCTGGTTATTTTGGCTCATTTATGTTCATCTTTCCCACTATTTTATGTCTTTGTGTACCAAAGAATTTTATTTTTGAAAATGATGAAATGTCACTATCTTTTGATCATCATTAAAATCATCATAATAGTTGATGAATTTATCTATGTTCTCTATTTTCTATTATGTTATATATTTTAATGTAAGTTTAATAATTAGTCAATTCATGTCCAAAATAGTGAAATTGTTAAAAAAATCAATGAAATCATCATAAAATTGGTGAAATCACTCCTAGATATCACACAGTCTATTCAACCTATTAATCAGTGAAATTATCATAATTTCAATGAAATTAACTCCTATTTTAGTGAATTTGATTTTTTACTCTGCTTCTTCCCTACTCTAAATTATGGTCAAGTTTTATATTTGGTGAAATTGATGAAAATTTCAATGAAATCACCCTAATAATCAACAAATTTATTTTATGTTCTTTGTTTCTTCTGTATTCTAAAGTTTTGTAGGTTTTAGAATTAGTGAAATCATCATCATTGTTACAAAATTATTAAGAAATCAGTGAAAACATTCCAAGGTATTTTTCTATTAAATAGTGAAACTACTTTATTAAATAGTGAAATTGATTTATCATTGGCTAAATCAACCTATTAATTGGTGAAATCACCTTTTAATTGTGTTTTTTTGTGTTCAATTATGTTTTATGCAGGTCTTTGAAAATAGTGGATTGGCCTTGCTAAATGACAATTTGTATTTGTGTGTAAAAAAATGAGAGTTAAAAATACATATAAAATCAACTTCAATCACTTGCCAAAGACCCACTAATCAAAACTAATTACGTTATTTTCTTGTAGGTTCCAATAAGGATGTGGCAATCCATTCAAACATATATTATGTGTTGAAATTTCCTTTAGTTCTCTAAAAATGAATTCATTTCTTGATGTTAGTGTTTTAAAATGAATTTAAATATTTTGATTTAGTGATTCTTAAAATTAATTAATTCTTTGATTTTGTGCTCTAAAAACACATTCATTTATCTTCATATTGCTTTGAATTATTTGTTTACACATTAGCTTGTGTGTCTTCTACAATTCTTTCACACCTATTCTCTCCCCTTTGGTAGCGTGACTCAAAAACATGGAAGTAATAATTTTTATTATCATAAGAGACTTGCCTAATATGATCTAAGTTTACTCTTAATGGGATATTATCAATAAAAATGATAATACCTTTCATTTTTATTTTGGCTACATGATTGGGGTGTCATTACCTTCTCATAAATCCTTAGGGTGTGGTGACTAGGATGATAGTACCCAACATTTATATCAACCCCATTATCTAATGGGGTATATAAATTGAGGTCACATTAGTGGTATATCAGTTGAAACATTCCTCAAATCATGATTAAATTGGTAATACTTCACTAAGACCCTTACAATTGAAGTGGTCTCAAAGGGACTATACCCTTTAGTGAATGGCTTGGTAGATCTTGACATTCAATTGAAAGATATTTTTTATGCTGATGTACTATAAGTTATATTTAGACCATATATAAATCCCATGAAAACTTTAGATTAAGACCTTTTTTCCATAAAACATTCATTATCACAGGGTTGTAAAAGTAACTACCCCCAAAGATATCTTTTACGTACAAACCTTTTGAGAGAAGCATGGGATTAAAACACCACCAATAATTAAAATAATTACTTTAAATAATATTAAACTTTTAATCCTCTCTCAAGGTAAGTATATCAAAATAATCAATGAATGTGGATTAATCCCATGTTAGTTAGTAAAGTAGGGTCATCAGATTGAGTTTTTGATTGATTGATTATTGTGTCAAAACTTGTCATAATCTACATACATATTCCAAATGAGGCATTACTCTATCCATGTTCTAATTCAAAAGTATACCATTATATGTCCACAATTTTTAAATGCATACATTTCATACCTATATGGTCTAAAATTATACTGTTATATTGTCCATGTGAATTTGGACCCACTCCAATTGAATTCTAATTTCTAATTTCAAAATAAATTTCCAAATCTATTTGAAGTCAACTCAACTATTCAGGTCTAATCTTGTCAACTCTATTCAAAATATTTTTTTCTAAACTTAACTTTGTTTTGAAGCCAATTCCATTTGAGTTAGAAATTTAATTATCATTTTTAAAACAAGTAAAAATCTAATTCATACCAACCTAACCAAAATCACACTTAAATCATGTTAAATTTGATCAATGTCCACCAATTCAAATCATCCAAATTCATATCCTTATATTTAAATTTAATATCTTATACCTATTAGTTAGGAACAATGAATTCATGACATCCATCCTTTCTCTCATTTTAATTCAGTCCAACATAGAAGTATAATATGAGATTAAAGCACATTCGATCAAGTTAACCTTAATCAGGGGTAATCTAAATCAAATCACTTCTAATCAATTCTTCCCTATTTGGGTCCAATTCTATTTTAATTAGGTTAGTTATACCTTTCTTGTGGCAAATTTCAATCCAATAAATCCCCTTGTATGTATCCTTATTTAGGGCCATCCTTTGATCAATCTTTTATTACCTTTCCATTTAATTCTATGGAATTTACACAATATGAATAAAAATACATGTTTGACAACAATGATGAGCTCCTTTATGACTCTTAGAAAAATTTATTTGATTGCCTAAAAATTTTGATCTAACAAACCTATATTCTATCCTAAGTAGGAGTAATCATACTAGTATAGGGGAACCTATTTCATCATGTTTATTTAATGACTATCTAGGTTTTAATCCATAAAAATAATGTCAATGACTAATTCCAAGCCCATTTCTCAATCAAGATATGATAGCCATTTATTCTATCCAAATATTTTCAAGTCTTACCTCTAATTTTGACACTTTATCCACTTATCGAGTACTTACTCTAGTATTGGAACCACAACAAAATAAAAAAATCTAATCATGTCTTATTATTTCCCCTCCAAGAGCTATCAACTACTTAATATCCAATTTCATCCAAGTCTAAGTATCACTCAATAGGTATATGCCAAGATCATTTTGTTAACCACAATCATACTCATTCACTTTCAAATCAAGATCAAGACAAATCACCCATCTCTAATTTTCTCATTAAATCACCCATATTTAATGATGCATCCTTTGACCATCCTCCTCTCTTTGATGAGCCTTGATTTGATGAATATCTCTATGATTTTTCACCTATTTATTATGAACCCTTATTTGATGAGCCCATATTTAAAGAACACATTATTAACTAGTAGTCTATCTTCCATTCACTATAAACATCCCTCATTTTAGAAAATTCATTCATCTTAAACATTTCATTTCCAAGCAAAAGGTGCAAAAGGTACTTATGGACAATACAATTCAATGCCTTATTTTTGTAGACACATTTAAATTAGAAATAGGTTCCCCTTTGGATCTAACATTATTATCAACATCAACCTCAATGTCAGGTTTTATTTTATAACCAATTTCAAAATTAGGTTCCATTATAGAACCAATAATAGATTTAGTGTTAAAAATAAAATCAACATTAGTATCAACATTAGGTTTAGATCTCCTTGAATTAGAATTAGCTTCTGAATAAGAATGAATTAGTGGATATCATAATATTGTCTATACACTTCTCTCAAATCCAATTGAGTCATATAAACTTTAGAATTAACATACATTAGTAGATGTTATGACATCAACTACATACTCCTTGTATATCATATAAAATTTATGATCCTTCTACAATTTTTGAGGAACTTTCTTTCAATGTCAATGGAAGTTCTCCTAGTATCCTATATGAAGATTGTGTTGAATTTTACACTTCTATTGATGCTACACATACCTTTCACATTAACTAACTTAGGCATTATATTGACATCTATCCACCCACAACCATCAATTGGAACCAATAGAATCACACATTATTTAACTCCTTCCATGGCAACATCTTAGTGGAGTAAATTTTGGGAATCTAAGATAACATTCAAGTAAAAAGCAATCTGTTAGTGAAACATTGTTTGAGGCGCTAGGGGACAATCAAAGTCTAGACTCAACATATTTTAGTGAAACCTTATTAGAGTTTCGAGATAATAACTAAAATCAAAAATCATAATTCTTTAGTGAAACCTTTCTTAAGGAATTAAGGGATAATCAAAATGAATTATCAACATCCCTTAGTGGAACCTTATTCAAGGTGTTATTTGACATTCTAAATTAGAGTAATTAAGAAAAATTTGTTAGTTAAAACCTCTTTTAGGTGTTAATAACTAATCCAATTAGTTCCTCATTGATTTATGAATACATTATTAAATTTAATATCAACCCCACCATAACCAAAATTAGGTCCAATCTAGAATCAACAATAATGTTTGTGACTAAACATCCCAATATTTATTTATCCTTTAACTACTATACATTCCATGGTAATCCCATTATTCATTCAAGACCTATAATGGAACCTAATTTTATAAAATTCATTCATCTTAAACATTTCATTTCCAATCAAAAGGTGAAAAAGGTACTTGTGGACAATACAATTCAATGCCCTATTTTGTAGACACATTTAAATTAGAAATAGGTTCCCCTTTGGATCTAACATTATTATCAACATCAACCTCAAGATTAGGTTTTATTTTATAACCAATATCAAAATTAGGTTCCATTATAGAACCAATACTAGATTTAGTGTTAAAAATAAAATCAACATTAGTATCAACATTAGGTTTAGATCTCCTTGAATTAGAATTAGCTTCTGAATAAGAATGAATTAGTGGATATCATAATATTGTCTATACACTTCTCTAAGATCCAATTGAGTCCTTTAAACTTTAGAATTAACCTACCTTAGTAGATGTTATGACATCAACTACATACTCCTTGTATATCATATAAAATTTATGATCCTTCCAAAATTTTTGAGGAACTTTCTTTCGATGTCAATGGAAGTTCTCCTAGTATCCTATATGAATATTGTGTTGCATTTTACACTTCTATTGATGCTACACATACCTTTCACATTAACTAAATTAGGCATTAGATTGACATCTATCCACCCACAACCATCAATTGGGACCAATATAATCACACATTATTTAACTCCTTCTATGGCAACATCTTAGTGGAGTAAATTTTGGGAATCTAAGATAACATTAAAGTAAAAAAAAATAACTTAGTGAAACATTTTTTGAGGTGCTATGGGACAATCAAAGTCTAGACTCAACATATTTTAGTGAAACCTTGTTAGAGTTTCTAGATAATAACTAAAATCAAAAATCATAATCCTTTAGTGAAACATTTCTTAAGGAATTAAGGGATAATCAAAATGAATTATCAACATCCCTTAGTGGAACCTTATCCAAGGTGTTATTTGAAATTCTAAATTAGAGTAATTAAGAAAACTTTGTTAGTGAAAACCTCTTTTAGGTGTTAATAACTAATCCAATTAGTTCCTCATTGATTTATGAATACATTATTAAATTCAATATCAACCCCACCATAACCAAAATTAGGTCCAATCTAGAATCAAAAATAATGTTTGTGACTAAATATCCCAATATTTATTTATCCTTTAACTACTATACATTCCATGATAATCCAATTATTCATTCAAGACCTATAATGGAACCTAATTTTAGAAAATTCATTCATCTTAAACATTTCATTTCCAAGCAAAAGGTGAAAAAGGTACTTATGGACAATACAATTCAATGCCCTATTTTTGTAGACACATTTAAATTATAAATAGGTTCCCCTTTGTATCTAACATTATTATCAACATCAACCTCAAGATTAGGTTTTATTTTGTAACCAATATCAAAATTAGGTTCCATTATAGAACCAATACTAGATTTAGTGTTAAAAATAAAATCAACATACACTAATTTTGATATTATTTTTAACACTCCCTAGAAGCACTCTTTTTCAAAGAGACTATGAAGGGATATTTTTTATAGGTTTGGAGGAAGTAGAATCAATGGCCACAAATATTGCAATAGCATCAATACAGTCTACATCAGTAACAAAATTCTAATAGAGAAACTATTCATAATCAGTATGGGTTAAATATCAAGTGTTCAACATTGTACATCTTATAATCATTCATTAAGTTGTGATTTCTAAAATATTATAAAAATCAATAACAAAATTAAAATAAAGTGATAAATAATTCATCCAATGATGAAAACCATGTTTTTGGCACCTTTGGAAAGTACCATGATGAAAACTAGGTTTCTAGCATCATGTGTAAATAATTTTTTATCTACAAGTACCTTAACAATTGGGATATCTATTAAGGTCAACATACCCCCATTTATGGAAAACAAGAACACTTATTTCAAATTTTGAAAATGTGTACCTTAAAATTGAAAAATCACATGATCAAAGTACCACTAGAATGATTGGACATATTATTTATTTAAAGATCATTCACACCTAATTTGGTTGGCATATTTTTTCATAATTCTTATTTAATCTTGCCTAAAAGTGCTAACATTGGATCTTCATGTTTTAGGTTACAACTCTAATGGAGTCCATTTGGAATGGGCAATGTCTTGGGCTCCATATCTTAAATTTAATATGATATATTACTAACCTTTGGTCTATTGAAAATCAAATTAAATTCATGTTTAATCATCTTTAAAAACTCATTCAAATTACCTTATCTCAGATCCTTTTAAATCAAATTCAAACTTGGTGCGAAAAATCTAAGCAAGAATGATTAATCATGGCACAGGATTAGTTCTATTTTTATCCTAAGGTTTGGTCATATTTATTAACATGACCAAACCTTAGTCTAAAATTTTTATGTTTGGTCTCTTTATTTTCTTGATCTCCCTTGGTTAATTTTATCACTAGTAAGGTCTAACTAAATGAAGGGTCCCGTTTATTGTAGACTTAGCCTAAAATCCTTACCCTAAAGTTATTTGTATTTATTAATACAATAAACCTTAGATTAAAACTATATGTTGTGTATTTTATTATTTGCAAGGTCCCCTTTATTATGTCTAAAAACCTATCTTAAATATTTTATCCTAAGGTCTTACCCATTTTTATTAATACAAAATAAAACCATAGTCCAAGAACTTTATTCTAAGTTATTTATTTTCTTGATCCTTATTTAAATATCATTTTCATCTGTAGGATCAATGGTCCACATTTTCTTGGGAAAACAAGATCAATGGTGCAAGATTAAAGTTTAAAAGTAAAATCCCCCACCCTAAGCTAAAGTTTAAACATCTTCCAAAGATCAATGGTACGTGTTTGCTTGGGAATGACTGATCTAATGATGTATGTTAAGTAAAAACATCAACAGAGCTATAGGACAAGTGAGAAAGTGACAAGTGTCACAATCTCAAGCAATAAACACTTAGAAACCAATGGCATTTGACCTTATGGATCAAGATATAATGGAGTAAGTTTTCTCAAATGAAGATGATTGGATAGTGCATAGTAAATGTTTAAAATTCAAAATCCCTGAGGATAAACATGAACATGACACATGACATATCCATGATCCATAAATTAAATCTCAAGCATCTTTCAAATATCAATAATACATAGATCAATGTAAACATTTTGATCAATGGTTCATAGAGAAGGAGGCATAATTAGGTAGATCAAGATTGATAAAGCATGATTGATCCATGTAGTCAATAAATATGATGACATATCAACATTTACATTTCAACAAAGCTCAGAGAGAATGTGGAATTAATAAGTGTCATAACCATGAGGAATGTAGCTAGCATCCAATAGAGATCAATCGTCCACATTGATTTGTTTAAGGATGATTGAATAGTACGAGCAATGGTCACTTTTTAAATATTAACAAGCAAAATGCCATGAAAATGCCATAGGGATACCACATTGGAGACACATAAGTACAATATGCCAAGTTGAAGATTTTGTAGACCTGAGAAATGTAAGGGTATAAGTACGCAATACAATTAGGATCTAAGTCACAAATCTCACTCAAGTTCAAATAGTTTCCACCATTAAAGTATTATAAAAGCCTTTATGAAAGCCCTAACAAATTCAAAAACCTTGATTTGACCCTGTGCTCATTATAATCAAACCAATGAAGTCAAATTATCACTTGTATAAGGATAATTCGATCCAAAATTGAACTTTAGACTACTATCAAGAAATTGAGAGAAGCCTACAGCCATGGAAACATAAAAAAGTGTTTTCAAGAAAAGATGTGGAGATCTATCTAACTTTAAATATAGAAGAGAGGGTTTTCAAAGACACATAATTTGATGCCACATCTCTAAATAAAAGAGACAATAATTGGTTGAACTTATTTTGGACCATTGAAAACCAACAACCCATCATAAGAGAAGAACATGTCTACAAGGAGGCTCTACTACAATGATCAAGGTCATCTTGCAATAGAATAAAATTTGAAAGGACAAGCCATCTTGTCAATCTAAGAATATAGATTCAAGCTACATGAGGACACCATTATTGACCTATTCAATTCCTTAAAGTTAGACATAATCAAACAAGAGTAAATAAGTGAGAAAAATTGCATGGCTATAGGCCAAGTTGGCCAATAATAGGATTCAAGCTATCAAGTGAAAGACTTGATGAAATCCTTGACCAAGAATCAAGCCCATATATTCAAGATAATTATCTTATCCCATTTAAATATGGTTATGGATATGTTGGTAGTTACAATCAAAGCCTTGATCAGATGGTCCAAGTAAATGGATGACATTTCTAAGGACCTCAAACAACAAGAAGATAAAATGATATACATGTTGGATAACTTAATCAAGTAGCCCACCTCACTTAGTCCTTTGAGCTTGTTGAAGTATGTTCACTAATGTTAGGTTGTCATTGATGTCAAAGAGAGCATGAGATAGTAATGCATTAATGACAAAGTGATCATATTAATGGTTTGGAGAGATATGGCACATATACAAGTTTGTAAGGATAAATTTGAAGTTTTGAGGCATCAGTAGATGTCTTGGTGAAGCTCTGGTGTGTCACTTGATCATTTAGAACTAGAAACATGCATCTTCTAGCTTAAGAGAAGCCAAACTATCACTGAATGTCATGTAGCTATGGATGAACTAGCAAGTTTGTGCATTTATTTTTGGTACTTAAAAAGTCAACCAAGGTCAAAGGAGTTCATAGAGATATTAGCTATAGTGTCAAGAAGGTCCCATAAAAATTTGGACTCTCGAAAATTTTTTTTATCAAGTTATAACCTTGCAAACTATGATGGGCTAGAGACCATCAAGTTTAACTTCATTGAAATCTAAGGTCATTCAAAAATAGATCTAACAGTGAGCATTCATCATCCAGATCTTAATTCAATGATACACATGAATCCAAATTTTAAAATGTACCTATGATTAAATTTTCCAGTGACAAGTGTATCTATATCATTGATCTAATAGAAGATCAATGATTCATATGTGCTTGTACTAACAAATATTGATGGTGTGGGTTGAGTTAAAATTAAAATGTGTAGAAGGCATGAAGATCTAGAAAGTGTCATGATTGTAGGAGCTATGATACAAGATAAATGATGATCATTATAAGATAAATATCAAGCTACTAAAATAAGATCTATGGTGTGTATTTATCCATAGTTTCCAAAAATCATGAGATGAGGTTAAGGTGCTTGATGTTTAACAATTGCTCAGTAACCATTGGAATTCAAATATTCAAATTAATGAGGGAAAACCAATGTTTAGTTTTTGGGCTATATCTTTTGATCTAGGATGAATTTACTAATGAAATAAAAAACAAAGTTGTAGAGGACTTCAAGGAACATCCAAAAAACCCAATTAAAAGGTTTGAATGTTTGTATAGTCAAAATTATGGATCTTCAAAATTGATTATGTGTTTGACCATGTTTTTTAAATTACCTAATAAGGATAATTGATTTTTTATTGATAGTATTATGATGTTTTAAGATGATATAACAATTTTTAAGTGTTTTATACTCAATGAGGACCATCTGTGTGGATTTTCGATGTTTGACCAATCCACATATATTATGATAAAAGATTCAAAGTTGAATATCTATCCATTCATGGTGCTACTATATTTATAATATTATTCAAGTAATTTATGCTTTATCACAAGGGTGTTTTGGTGGGATAAGTCACCTTAAGATGTCTTAGAGATTATATGGAGTGGACCCATAGATTTGAAATTGATCTTTCATTCTTAATTTGCTTAATAGAGTGCCAAATCGGTGAATAGGTCTCCATGAGACATATAAGGGACACTAAGGCCTAATTTAAAGGCACATCTACTTAATTTCAACCCATAAATTCTATGGTTAACCTATGAGAAGGAATTTTAGATATGTGTTAGCATGTTATATGTCTTAAGGGTTAAGGCATGTCTTATGGCTGAACAAGAAGCTAATATTTATGAAGACTCTATAAATAGTGGATACCAAGGTAATGGTGTGCATACTTGAATGTGTGAAGTGATAGATATTAGAATATAGAGGTGAAGTAAATAAATTATAGGGAGTGTGTTCAGTGGATGAACTGAAGTACAGAGCTAATTGAGGATGAGTGAAGAATACTAGAGATATCCAAAAGGATTTTTTGGATGCATTAATTATATGAGAAAGTTTTAGTGAGTATGAAGAGAGTTTTTATACATTTTTTCTCTAATCATATTGATCTACAATAAAAATTTAGGAGTTGTTTATTTCATAGGTGTTGTGTGGGTGCTCAACATCTAGAACAAGTGGGTGCTTATCCATATTTAAGGTTGGGTTCTACTTGTGAAGTGGTTACTTCACTAAAATGTCTCTTGTTTATGATCATATTATAGGATAAGTCATCCATATGTTTATAGGCTTGAGAGTGGGTTTTATTCCCCAAGAGGGTTTCCCATGTAGATCTGATGTTATGTGTGTGATCTAGCTTCATCTTTCTTATTCATTATTATAAACATATTGTATGATTTATGAATGATTATGTTCATTTATTAATAGTTTTAAAAGATTACAATTAAAGTTTTAAATATGTTGCATCATTGATTCATGACCCCCTCTCAGTGATTGTACCTCAAAAAATTAGTATCAAAATATGACCATATGTATAAGTTTAACCACTTAAAGGTGATCAAAAGTACATTATGGAAAGTTAATAGATGCATGGTTTCTATAAAAATAAATCATAACTATTCAATGGGTCAAATTATTCTTTATAGAGTATAAGGAAGAGGACATAGATCATGTCTTTAGGGTTTGATATTTGGCAATCTATCATGGATGGTTATAATCCTACAACTAGTGATACTAACAAAAAGTTGAGTGGGAATATTTAAAAATATATGAATGTTATCATTTGTGGTCTATTCAAGGTTTAATTCACCAAAGTGATACATTATAAATTGACCAAATAAATTTGGGTCAAATTATAGACTATCTAGGAAGGAGACTCTAAGGTAAAACTAGCCAAGTTGTAGACCTACTGAAGAAAATATGAAGATCTCAAAATAAATAAATAAGATACTATGTAATCATGTCATTTGAGGGTTGATGAAGTAGTAAACATGATAATAAGTCTTAGAGAGGTGATTAATGAAGCCACTGTAGTAAAAAAGGTATTGAGGACTCTTACACTCAATTTTGATTCAAAGGTTTCTATTGTACAAGAAATTCATGATCTCACTCAAATGAAGATGGATAAACTACATGGCATCCTGACTACCTATGAGATGAGATTTGATGAGGATAGACCTCCTAAGAAGGAAGCAACCTTCAAGTTTATCAAGGATACAAAAGCTAAGAAGAATAAGTTAAGTCTTGAAGATTTTGATCTTAATGAAGATCAAATTGAACCTATTATTTTAATAAAATTGAATGTAGGACCAGGTAAGTATGAAGTAAAACTTCCTTTCAAATGTTTTTCATGTGGTAATGTTGATCATTTTATAGATATACGTCCAAATGGAGACAAGGTTGAACATAAATAAGCTCATAAGGAATCTAATGTGGACGATAATAAATTTGAGGGTCCTAATAAGTAAAAAAAGCTATTTAATAATTAAAATGAAAAGAAGGAATCATACAAAGGTAGTAAGAACCTTTAACATGAAGAAGATAGTAACTCATTTTTGGAAGAAGAAGTAAACACATCTGACAATGATCATTCTTTTCATAATGAGGACATGGAGACATTATTCATGGCTCTTAATGATGATGAAGGTGAATGTTCTTTAATAAGATATCTTTGGTGAAGATAGATCAAAGGAAGAAGATGAAAAAGTCACTCTTGAAGATAAATATCTAGATACTATGAAAGAAATGAAGATACTATACAGAAAGAACAAAAAACAAGATTCCTTGATAAAATCCTATGGGGAAAAAATTAGACTTTCTGAAGTAAAGTTGATTAATAAAGTCAAGGATCATGATGAGATCACAAAAAATCTTGAAACTTAGGTTTGTACTCTTGATGAAGAAGTATATAATAAGGATTAAGAATTTATCATCTATCAATCAGAGATAGAGTCATTATAGATGAAACTAAAACAAGTTATAAACAAAGATACAACTTATGATTCAGATAATAAGGATGAATTGATGAAATATCTTGAAGATATAATGATTGAGAAGAAAAGGAACAAAGAGATGATGTCAAAAATCAAGGACTATGAAGAATAGATTAGTGTTTTTGAAGCAAGATTGAATGATGACACAAGAGAACATGAATATACTATCAAACATCTCAATAGTAAATTAAAAACTATGTCTACAAGGCCTAAAAACCAAAGAAGATGAGATACTAATGTATGTGATTGAAATTGAGACATTAAAATATGAGTTAGATAAGACATCTTGTAAGGTGAATTCATTTGTGAAGTTTGAAAAGATCTAAAATGATCTTGAAAATTGTATAAGTATTCAAAAACATGCTAGTGACAAATTTGGTCTTGGATACAAAGAATAACAAAAGCATGTAACTCAAGACAAGATAAAGGTTGATGTGAACAAGGACAATCAAAATTTGAAGATCAATCATCAATCAATGAATGAAGGTATTGGTATAATGAAAACAAATCAGATTATATGACCAAATTCTATGAGGTACACAAATTTCAATGGTCATTTTTACTCTTACAATTAGTTTGGTCATAGGTCAAAAGATTGTAAAATATCCTCAAAGAATGAATTTACATGGAATTATGAGTAAGACATTAGGAAGCATGAATAAAATCATCAGTCAAGACAATCAATAGGTTCACAAGGAAAGAATGACATATTTTACAAGTGTCAATGAGCTGGTCATATTTTAAAGTTTTATAATATCTTTATCAGGAGACTAAATGATCGGGTACATGAACAAATTCATGAAACTATAAGGAATCATCATATGTCTAAATCACAAGGTATGTACAATCTAAGAAATATAATTTGTTTAAAATTCCATGAGAAAGGTCACATAGCAAGGTTATACAAGAATGATCAGTATTATACTTTAAATATTAATCCTAACATGAGATAAGGAGTCATAATGAATGGAGGCCTAAGAAAGTAAATGAAAAATAGGCTCAAAATGGATTTATTTTCCAAGATATAACAAGGAACAATTTTTATTATCAAGGAATAATCCTTATTTTCCTAAATGGACAAGGAAATCAAGAAGGATCCTAAGATAAAAGAAAATACTAAGGTTGATAACTCATTCAAATACAATCAGAAGATGAGGAAGGACTGCAAGCCAAGTGAGAGCATGGAGATATGGGAATCTCTTGAATTTTAGGATCTTTAGTCCCTCCATGACAAGTAGGTATTCCTACCTATTCTTCTTAAGAGACATATTTCTTATGTCTGGAAGCAAGTGTGTGTGCTCTAGGTGATGATTAAAATACCAATCAGTTCAAATATGTGTATGATGTAAGGAGAACATATGTGAATATGCTTCAGTTATGATTGAAATGTGAAAATGTCTACTATAGTTGTGAATTCAATAATAATGGCATGATAACTTGATCAAACCAAGTCATGTATCTTGACAAGGTATTAAATATTCTTCAATGAGCAAAGAGAGCTTATGAGTTCTATAGGTAGACAAATCCAAGGATAAAAAAGCCCATGTTCATATTAGTGTATGTCAAAAAATATATGACATGAGATAGATCTTGATGTAAGGGGAGCTTTCTAAGCTCTATGAGTAGTTTACCAGGTCCAAGGATTAGAGAATTTCAACTTTAGATTTATTAATATAAAAAGGGAAGCAATTATTTGATATGCCTAAAATTATGTATCCTAAGCATCTTAATAGTAATTGAATGTATACATATTATTGAAGAATGATTGTTGACATGTTGAGGAAGAAACCATTTGTCATTAATTTCAAAGAGGGAGAAAGATCAGAATGAGAATAAAGAAGTTCAAATAAGAATAAGTCATTCTAAGGGAATTTTACCATCAATGACAAAGGGGGAAATTGTTGAAGCATGTTCATTGATGTTAGGTTGTCATTGATGTCAAAGATAGCATGAGATACTAATGCATTAATGAAAAAGTGACCAGATTTATGGTTTAGAGAGGTATGACACATATGTAGGTCTGTAAGGACAAATAAGTTGTGAGGAATCTATAGATGTCTTGGTGAGGATATGATGTGTCACTTGATCATTTTGAACAAGAAACATTCATCTTCTTGTGTAAGATAAGTTAGACCGTCACTATACATCATGTATATATGGATGAACCAATAAGTTTGTGCATTTATTTCTAGTACATAGAAAGTCAACCAAGGTCAAAGGAGCTCATGGAGATATTGTGTATAGTGCCAAGAATATCTCCTAAAAATATAGACTCTTGAAGCGTTTTCTTTCTCAAATAAACCTTCAAAGTTAACTTGTAGACTATGATGGGCCAGAGACCATCAAGTTTAACTTTATTGAAATTTGAGGTCACTAGGCAGTAGATCTAATAGTGAGCATTCATTATCTAGATCTTGATCCAATGGTGCACATGAAGTTAAATTTTCAAAGGTACCTATGATTAAATGTGCTAATGATAAGTGTCTCTATCTCATTGATCTAACAAAATGTCAATAGTTCACATGCATTCGTACTAATAGATATTAGTAGTGTGGGTCAAGTCAAAATTCAAATGTGTAGAAGGCAAATAGAGATTCCAAGTGTCATGATCATGGGAGATATGATCTAAGATTGATGATGAGATTTGAAAGATAAATCTTGAGCTATTCAAAGAAGATTGATGGTGTGTTTTTTCCCATAGTTTCTAGAAAGCATGAGATGAGGCTAAGGTGCTTGATGTTTAATGATTGTTCAGTGACTATTGGAATTCAAATATTGAAATGAACAAGGGAAAACTAGTGCTTAATTTTTGGGATATATCTTTTGATCCAAGAGGAATTTATTGATGCAAAAAAAATCAAAGTTTTAGATGAATTTAAGGCACATCTAGAGAGCCTAGTTAAAAGGTCTACATGTTTTAATATTCAAAGTTATGGAACTTAAAAATTGAATATGTGTTTTACCATGTTCTACAAGTGACCTAAGAAGGATAATTAGTTGTTCTTGATATTATTTTAATGTTTCAAGATGATATAACAATCGTAAAGTGTTATATACTTAATGAGGATGTTTGTGTGGAATTTAGAGGTTTCACTAATCCATGTTTAGTACAAATTTCTTGATGCAATCAAAAAAAATTGTAGAGGACTTCAAGGCACATCTAGAAAACCTAGTTAAAAGATTTGGATGTTTGTACAATCAAAGTTATAGAGTTTCAAAGTTTACTATCTATTTGTTCATGGTGTTACTATGTACAAAATATTTTTCAAGTAATTTATGCTTTAGTATAAGGGTGTTTTGGTAGGATCAATCACTTGAAGATGTCTTAGAGATTATATGGAGTGGACCCATATAGTTTAAAGTGATCCTATGTTCTTAATTTTCTTGATAGACTACTAAATGGGTGAATAGGTATCCATGAGACCTATAAGGGCTACTAAGGCCTAATTGAAATGTGTGGGTGCTTAAGTGTGACCTATATATGCTATGGCCAACTTGTGAGGAGGAATTTGAGCTATGTGTTAGCATGTTAGATGTCTTAAGGGTTAAGTCATGTCTTATGGCCAATAAGAAGCTAATATTCATGAAGACTCTATAAATACTAGAGACCAAGGCAATGCTTTCTAGACTTGAATGTGTGAAGTGAGAGAGAGTAGAATATAGAGATCAAGGAAAGAGATTAGAGGGAGTGTGCTCAGTGGATGTACTAAATTATAAAGCTAATTGAGGATGACTGAAGAAGACTAGAGAGATCCAAAAAGGTGTTTTTGGTACATTACTTATATGAGAAAGTTTGAGTGAGTGTGAAGAGAGATTGTATACATTGTTTCTCTAATTATATTGATCTATAATCAAAATTTTGGAGTTATTTATTTCATAGGTGTTGTGTGGGTGCTCAAGATCCAGAACAAGTGGGTGTTTGTTCATATTTAGGGGTGGGTGCACCTTGTGAATTATGTGCTTCACTAAAAGTTATTATTTTTTTATCATCTTATAGGATAATCAATCCATGTGCTTGTAGGCTTGACAGTGGGTTTTATTACCTAAGAGGGTTTCCCACATAGATCTAATGTTATGTGTGTGATCTAGCATCATTTTCTTATTCATTTTTATGAACATATAATATGGCTTATGAATTATTATTGTCATTGATTAAGAGTTTGAAAGGATTAAAATCTAATTTTGAAATATCTTGCATCATTGATCCACTCCCCTCTCAATGATTGTACCTCTAATAGAGCATTATCATTAATGAGGAGTTCAAGCATAGAACTTATCAATTAATTCAATAAGGAACCAAGGTCAAAGAAAGATGATGGATGGTAATAAGAAGATCATGGACCTAATTTTTTCATCTGAATAAAAGATAGGAGATGATAAGAGTATCAAGTAGGCCTTGGAAAGATATGAAAAGGACCTCGGCAACATAGGAGATCAAGAAAAAGAGTTGTCCATGAGACCCATTATTGACATCCAGCTATTTAATGAGCAACATTATAGAATGAAGATATTGAAAAGAAGGCATAAGGTTTTAATAGCACGAGGGTCCTAAAGTTAGTTGGATTTGGAATATTCTTTTGTAACTAACATTGTATGTTTTAGAAAAATAATATTATTTTCATAAAGTCATGTATAGGTTGTAAAGTGCATTGCTTATAGGTTAGTATATTATAAAAGGTCATTTGTTATAGAATGTAGCATAAAGGATAGTTGTCCTATACACATGTAAAAATGTAATTTTTCATTACTGAACAACATACCTCATGAATGGTCTATATATAGAGGTATTACCAATTGTAAAAGGGGGGAGTTTTTAGAGCCAAAAAACTATATGTGACTTTTGAGAAAGTTAATATAAGCAAGGAATTATAAAAATTGTGTCCACATTTGCTTGTGTGAATTGATATCATGGTTTATATCTCATTTTTCTAGTCTCATCTTCAAATTTTAATGGTTATTATGAATTTTGAATGTACATATTTTAATATAGAATTTATAATATGGGATAATGTGAAGAACCTCCTAAAATAGATTACTTCCTACAACAAATTTAATCAAAATATGTGAAAATAAAATAACTCTTATGAATAACATAAACACAAAAATCTTATATTGATCATAGGCCACTTCGAGGGGGAAACCTCCTTTGAGCAAGCTCAATACAATAAATTCATGGATGCCTTCATTGGGCCTCAACACTTACTTATATACTAACTCTATTCTAACAACTACTACTTCCCTTGTATGTGGGATAATTCAAATTTGCTCTAAGGGATGACTTACAAAGCATATGCATCCATAGCAATTATTTCACTAATACCTACAAAGGTAAGGGTAAGGCACAGGTTCTTAACATCCCCTCCCCCTTAGAAAAATATTTGCCCTCAAAGCTTCAGATGTGGGAATTGTTGTTGAAGCTGGAAGAGGGGTTCCTATGTTGGATCTTCTAGTTGCATGCCATGCCATTGAATTAAGACCTCTATGATGGATCAGGATCAAAGGTGGTGGGTGCACCTATCCAAGATTTCTTCCAACTTGAGAAGGATGGAGCCTTCATTATCAAGTGCTAGTAAAACTATCTGCACTCAGATGTTGGATCCAAGAAATTGCTTCAAATAAGAGACATGAAAGACGGGATGAACTTGGGAGGAAGGTGGAAGCTCTAACTTTTAAGCAACTAACCCAATCTTTCTAAGAACCTTATATGGCCCATAAAACATTGGAGCAAGCTTTTTGGCACCCTTTTAGTTTTAGTGATGATTGCTTGTATGGCTACAGATGAAGGAAGACCATATCACTAGGTTGAAAGGTATGCTCAAAGTAGTGCTAATCAACCTGTTGCTTCATTCAGTTATGTGCCATGTGGAGATTGTCCTACAAGGTGCAGAGAATTTGATCCTAATTTTGGAGAGTAGTGTCAACTACCTAAACTAGTGAGCTACTAGGATTATATGGAAGAATTGGTGGTGGTGCTTGACCATAAACTACTTCATAGGGAGTCATTTTGGTGGAAGTGTGGTATGAGGTATTGTACCACCATTTAACTATGGGAAGCCACTTGGCCCAATGATGTTGTTGTTCTGAAGCAAATCAATGAAGGAAGGTCTCCAAGAATTTTTTGACTATTTCTATGTAGCCATCTATTTATGGGTGGTACCCAGAGCTCATTCTCAACTGTGTGCCTGTGCGATGAAATAGTTCTATCAAAAAATGGCTGGTGAAAGTGGCATCATGATCTGAGACAATTGAAGAAGGAATAACATGAAGATGGAAAATCTAATCTAAGAAAACTTGTGTGACTGTGGAGGTTGTTATGGGTGGTTGAGTGCACAAAAATTACTATATTTGGAGAGGTGATCAACTACAACTAAGATCACTGTCTTTCCCTTAGATTTAGGGAGGCCTTCAATGAAATCCATGGAAATATCTATCCAGATCCTATTAGGAATGGGAAAAGGCTTGAGCAAACTAGGAGTCAATGTGGTTTCACCTTTGTTTCATTGGTAGGTATCACATTTGGCCACCATTTGTTTAATTTTAGCTTTCATGCCTTTCCAAAAGAAGTGTCGATGTGCTCGCTCATAGGTTTTGAGAAATCTTGAGTGCCCTACTGAGGGGGAAGCATGGATTTCATATAAGATGGCCTAATGTAGGTCTAGACTTTGGGAAAGCACTAGATGACCCTTGTATCATAGAGAAGCACCATCCCATGAATAATGTGGTACTACAGAGGGGTTAGTAGCCAATTGATGAATGAGGTGGCATAAGGAGGGATCATTTGCATACCCTTATTGGATAGATTCCAACCATTTTGGAATGGGCATGGATATGGTAGAGAGGGAAGGTTGGTACTTAAAGTTTCTTGAGAGAGCATCAGCCATAACATTATCTTTTCCCTTCTTAGAGGTGATCTCATAATCATAACCCATGAGTTTATTGACCCAAATCTACTGAGATAGGGATGAGACCCACTGTTCCAAGAAATATTTCAAACTATGATGATTAATTTTGATGAAAAAATGATTTCCTAGTAAGTAGGGTCTCCATTTTTGTAGTGCATGTAAAATTGCCATCATTTCCTTTTTATATGTAGACAAAGCTAAATTGTTGCCAGAAAGGGCTTTGCTAGTGAAGGCAATTGGTTAGCCATTTCAGAAAAGAACAACACCCAAGCTGATGCTACTAGAATCACTTTTGATGGTGAAAGTTTTGGTGAAGTCTAGCAATGCCAAAATTGGTGTGCTACACATATCCTATTTGAGTTTGATGAATGCCTGATCAACTGTTACACCCTAGTGTAACAAACCACTACACCAAAACCTTGAGGTGTTAGTGAATTCTGCCCACCAAGACCATAACATCCTACCATGCTTTCAAAGCCTAGACTCTGGGCTAGATTTATGCCTGTACCACTAGGATTCCCTATATATATGAGCCCTAGATGAACACTGCCATGCTAGCATAGCCACCTGCTCTCTGACTTGAACTTGGGTGGAGGCTCTGATACCACATATAATGAACTACTACACCAAAACCTTAAGGCGTTAGTGAAGTATGCCCACCAAGACCATAACACCTAGGTGAAAGAATCCTTCTTCAATAAGGAAGTCAAAGGAGCCGCAATCTTTCCATAATCTTTGATGAGCTTGTGATAGTATCTTGTTAGGTCTAAGAAACCATGAAGGCTCTTGAGGGTGGTTGGTCGAGGCCAATTATACATATCACTAATTTTCTTTTTATCCATGTGAACCCCATTAGCTAAAACAAGGTGCCCTAGATATTTGATTTCCTCTTGACCAAATGAACACTTGGATTTCTTAGCACATAATTAATTGTCTGGTAACAGTTGTAATGCCTTGCCAATATGTTGTAGATGCTCAACCCATGTGTAGTTGTAGATAAAAATTTCATGAAAGAAAACTAAAATAAATTGATGGAGAAAAGGCCAAAAGATTTTATTCATGAGTGCTTGAAAAGTGGAAGGGGCATTTGTAAGGCCAAATGGCATGACAAGGAACTCATAGTGACCTTCATGCATATGGAAGGTTGTCTTAGGAATTTCATCAAGATGCACTCGAATTTGATGATAGCCAGAATGCAGATCTAACTTGGAGAAGAATTTGTCCCCATGGAGCTCATCAAGAAGCTCATTGATGACAAGAATTGGGAATTTATCCTTGATAGTGAGGTGGTTAAGGGCTTTAAAGTCAATGCAAAGGTGCCATGACCCATATTTTTTGTGGACAAGAAGCATTGGGGAGGAATATGGGCTGGTGCTAGGGTGAATAACTCCAAACTTGAGGAGTTCCCAAACTAAGTTCTCAGTTTTAGTCTTTTGCGAATGGGGGTAATGGTATGGTCAGATGTTGGGTGGGATGTTTCCTAGAAGGAGAGGAATGCAGTGATCTTCAGGACATGAAGGGGGAAAACCTACTTTTTCTAAAAAAATGGTTGCATCCTTGTTGAGTATGGATTGTAAATCTATAGGGTGGTTAGTAGCAGTATGGGGCTAGAGTTGAATGGAATGCAACTATGCAATGACCCCATGTGAGCCTTTCTTTAAAATTTTTTTCATGTGATGAGAATTGATGATGCTTGCAGATCCTGGTAATAACCCTTTTAAGGTGTGATTTTGACCATTATCTATGAACTACATCCAAAGCTCAGATAAGTCCCATAAAATAAGTCCTAATGTGAGAAGCCAATATGCCCCTAAAACCACATCACACCCTCCTAAATGTAGGGCAAACATATCAGAGTGAAAATTATAATTGCCCATTGTAATACACACATTTTGACACTTCCCTTTACATGGCATTATGACCCCATTAGCAACTATGAATTTAAAGCTAGAATAAGGGTATATAAATCAGAGTGCCACCTTAGCAATGTGAGGATCAATGAAATTGTGAGTATTGCCTGAGTCAATGAGGATTGTGAGAGGGATATTTTTGAAGCACCCTTTAACCTTCATGGTTTGGGGAGTGGTGAAACCTACTAGTGCATGCACTAAGATCTTAGGTTGAGTCTCTTGAACTAATAGGTCCTCTTCAGTGCTAGGTTCTTCTTAAGCATCTTCAAATTCTAGAATATCAGGCTTGCTGTCCTACTTTGGTGTTGACTCCACATCTAGAAAGTAAAGTTTTTATTGGATGCACTTGTGACCCTTAAACCATTTGTCATCACAATTATAACATAATCCTTTCTCTTTGTGAGCCCACATCTATACCTCAGTCAGGTGCTTCATTGGTGTGGTTATGGTTGTCTACTGATTCACTATGTTCTTTAATGGTGAAAAAGTGGGAGGTCAACGTTGTGTGGAGAGTTTATCCTCTACTAACTTAGCCAGACCCAAAGCATCCATCATATTTTTATGTTGAAACATTTTTACCTCTAAGTGGATCAGCTCTCTGAGGCCACTATCAAAGTAGCTTTTGAAGAAGTCATTTGACAACCCTTCAATGTGATTAGTGAGTTTTTCAAATTCAATATGATATTCATGAATAATACATATTTGATGGAGTTTGGTGAGAGCTCCTATGAAATCCTTGAATGTTGAGGGACCAAACCTACCCAAAATTAAGGATACAAAATTTGACCAATTGGGTTCATCATTTGTCTTGAGATACCAATGGTACCACTGAAGTGTTTCTTATTCCAGATGAAAGGAAGCAATTGGGAATTTATTTTCCGAATAAGTATTGTGGAGGTTGAAGAATTGTTTAGCTTGATATATCCATCCTGTAGGATTTGTACCATTAAACCATGTAAAGTCTAGATTAGGTTCATGTGAGAAATTAGAAGCAAAGGAGCGATGCTCTGAAGAAGACTCCTCCTTCTGCACTCTATTGAGCAAGATGATATTCTAGTGATTCAAGCCATGCATCATATCAGTTAAATTTGTAACCTGAGATTTCAATGTGGTGATTTCTTCCTCCATGATTTTTGTGCCTGCACGAGTGGTGACCATAACCAGTTGTTAATAGTTGTTAATTTTTTGGAGACTTTATTTTTTTTTGCTGCTATTTTTTTTGTTCATTTTTTTTTGCTATTTTTTGTTGCTATTTCAAAAACAAATTTTATACAACTATGTAGTTGGAAATATCCTCAACTATGGATATGCTATTATTTTCTCTCTAAACTTGATAAGTTGGATATGGACCCCAAGTTTGCCTGGCTACCTAAAGGATTTTTTAAAATTATCTCTAACCACCAAAGCTATATGATCAAGTACCACTCTCCAAAAATTTATAGCCATAGGTTTACCCCTTAACGACATCTTTTGGTTTACGTCATGGGTGGGAACTAGTCAATCAGGATGGGGTTGTCACCCTTTTCACTGGCAGGTCCTCTTAATGGGCTAGCTACTTTGGAGTTCCTGTGGTACTCCTCATAATTAGTTTTAGGGCTTATGCCCAAGAACTTCCCATAGTTAAGTGGATGGGTATTTACCCAATCCAAAATGATAGAACCTGTAATGAAAAAAATTCTTGCCAAATTGGCACAGCTCCTAAAAAGCCCTACTTCAAAAAAAAATTGCTCCAAATCTACCCACAAAGCCAATAAAGCACTTTGATGACAGATGTGAAGAACCTCCTACAGTATATTGCCTCCTACAATAGACTTAATCAAAATATGTGAAAATAAAATAGCTCTTATGAATAATAGAAACACGGAAAGCTTATAATGATCACAGGCCACCTCCTTTGAGCAAGCTCAATACAATAAATTCATGGATGCCTTAATTGGGCCTCAACACTTATATACTAACTCTAATCTAACATTTACTACTTCCCCTGTATGTGGGATAATTCAAATATGCTCTAAGGGATGACTTACAAAGCATATGCATCCATAGCATTTATTACACTAATACTACAAAGAGAAGGGTAAGGCATGAGTTCCTAATAAATAATGTTAGATTTGTTAAAAGTTCTTAGGTTTACCTCACTTTTTTTACTCTTCTTACATCTAGGCTAATGCTATTTTTTTTTAGGGGTAAAATTATTTAAGTAAATCTTATTCTTATTTGCATCATTTCATACTTTCCTTAAATGTATGCATGATGTGTGATAGGATTTGAGATTATACTACTTCATGTTACACATTGGTTAAATGCATGTTCAAAAGAAACTAGAACTTTGTCATACTATTTGAAGCAAAGATCAACAACACTTCTCTTTTTTTCTCTACCCTTATTTTTTCTCCTTTTTTATCAGTTCATCTTAGAATAGCTTCATTGTGAATATTCATCTTAGTTTATCTTTAAACTTAGTTTTGAGTATAATTCACTTCGAATAGCATATATCATCTTCAAAATCAAAGATTAGCTATTAGGTCATGGTGGCTCTCAACTGCCAACTAATATAAATTTGTGAAACAATCGACCTATTTTACCTCTATTCCACAAAGGATAATAGGATTATCACAACCATTAACTCATGTAATGGATTCTTAGAATTCAGAAATGATAAGTGTTTCTTAAACACTATATGAACCCACTAATACATTAGGTGCATCAAAATGGGGAAAAATTGGTACTAGAAGGAGGGTCAATTAAATCTTTGAAAATTTGCAACATCTGGGCTAATTTTGGTGAATGTTTTCTAAATATTGATGTATTATTTACATATTTGTGTTTCTTATAGCACATTTGTGTTGTATCCTTGTTTACATTGAAATTTATTCCATTCCCATCATAATTACCATTTTACCTTGTTGTAAACCATCTTTTTATTCATCCTACCTTAGTCTAATTTTTCCTTCCCATCATGATATTAATAATAAAGTGGAATTTGTTCTAAGCCCTATTTTGGAAAATATCTTGGCATATCCTCTTTTCAACACTTTGATGACTACATATCTAGCTCCCACATAACATGGTACTTAGAGATTCATTATCTACTTATCATCCATTATTATTCAATATCATCATTCCAATCCTTTCACTTGCTATTCAGTCACATTCTAGTGTTAGAATAGATTTTTCCTTTTATTAGTGATCCCTTGTGCATATAATGTTTCAAACACTACTAAACATTCTAAATTATCATGCACTCACTATTTTTGAGTTCATATTTCATTCTTTCATCATTTTAAGAGTTTAACCATTCTATCTCAAACATTCATTTCTTGTCTTGATCATACTTATCATTTTATATGCCCAATATCCTATTAAACTATAATGGCTTGATGTCTAATTTGGGCTATGTAGGAATCACTCAATATTCTAAGGTTATCTTAGCCATCCCTTATCACATGCTCTTGATGTTTTTCAAGCATTTATTTTACCATTTTTTAAAGATTATTCCTTGTATGATCTCACCCTTTTGTGAGTCCTCTTTACTATTTTTCTTCTATAATTTGTCTTCTTAACTTGTCAGTACTTTTCTTCTTTCCCAATACCTAAGAGAACTACATTTTTCCTAAAGTCCATAAGACTATGTAGGTAGCATCCACTTTCATGATAAATTTAGAGTTATCTCATCCACGCCTTCCTTATTATTTTATTCCCCTTCCCTAGTCACAATTATTTTGTCATACCCTTGGTCTCAAAGAGTAACACCTTATTCTCACACACTTCTTTCTAAAATGAATGTTTATTTACATTTACTTGTGTGTTTGTGTTTTTATTATTTTTTTGCTTATTAGTATGCTATTTTTTACTCAGTTTCTTTAATTTAGTGAATTCATTTTATTACTTAAGTATTTATTACTCATATCATGATTTTAAGTTCTAAAAATAATGTATCTAAATTATAATTAATTTAAGTGCAATATTTTTTACATTTGAAGCTTGATTTTCCATATCTTATTTTAATTTGTATACATTTTCATTTTGATTTCACATTTATGCATAATTAAAAAAAAATATCATGATTCATTTAAATATTATGATGTATATTATCATGTTCAATATTAAAAATCAAGTCTCAAGTACTCTACCAACAATGTTCAACTCAAAAATATCTCTATCCAATCTAAGACTAAAAAACATCATGATCATTCACATCAAGATCATCAAATCAATTGAGCATAACATAAATCTCATAATACACTAATATTAATATCTTTACTAAATCAAATTCATATTAATCATGTCTAATCTAAGTATAAGAGACATAAGAAAATAAAATAAACTTCACATGAGATAACAATTAGATTCATGGATCTCTTTATAATCATTTCTTCCTTTCACAAGTCCACTCATCCAAAAAAAATCCTAACTCTCCCCTTGAGGGGTCATTTAAAGATTATCAAGTTCCACTTTAGGATACATTTGAACTTATTTGTTACTAATTTTAGAAAAAATTATTAGATTCACTATCTGTTAATTTTATTCTATGATCATTTTAATAATTTTTTAATTATTTGAAAATTTGTTGCTTTGTCTACATCTCATAATGCCTTCTCAAAAAGGGACAAATGTAGACACTCCATTTTTATCACTTCTATGTCAAAATTGTAAAATCGAATGACTTCCCATAATTGCATACAAACCAATTTCAATTCATTTGTTCATCTAACATACAAGTTTGAATTCACCTTAGGACATCTCTAGGTGGGATAATTCACCATATTATATTTGTTAAATTATCAATCTAGTAATTTTCTCTTGTCAATTATTATACTATTATCAACTCACTAATTCCCCTTAACTGATCAATTAATACAATCAGTTTCCCTTCTCTAAATCATTCTTTTTATAAAATTTCCCACATTGTATTAATTAAATTAATTAATCATTCTTATAATTATAGTTATAATAAAATGGAACTATAATTTCCTTTCAATTGTTAATTCTTCCTTTCCCATCCAAAAGGCATCTTCATTCAATAAATAACCCTAAGATACTTTGGGATATCCTTTTATGAGCCAATAAATTTTCAAAGTGAATTAATATGAAAGATTATTCTCCAGACCTAATATTTGAGACAAGATGAATTGTCCACAATGAATCTTTTGAGATATTTTAGGAGCATTCTCAACCCTTCATCTTAGAAATAAGATGAAGAGTCTACATTGATTAGCCATGTGCTTTCTTGGGAATGATTAACCACCCTTCATCTTAGAAATGAGATGAAGGGACCACAATGACTCTAAAAAATATATTATGAGGATAATCCTCCACCCTTAATGTTGGAAACAGGATGAAGGGTTCATATTAATCCTTCTTTTATATTTTCAAGATCCATCCTTCACCCTTCATCTTGAAAAAGATGAAGGGATCAGATTAGTTATCCATGTGCTGATCCATGAAAATTATTTAGGACTAATTTAAAACCATTAACCTTATAATAAATATGAATTAATGAATAGGATTTAGTTAGATAATTTAAAAGACAATCTTTTCTTATGGAGATAACCTCTAGTAGCCTTCTTGAGGCACAAATTTCCATGTTATGACCAATTGGTAAGGATTCAATATATATATATATATATATACACACACACCCATTATCAAATTTTTTCAACTCTAAAAAATTTAAATTATAACTCTAAATGCAAGATGTTATGTTTTCAAGTTTACAGTCTGTTTAGGCCTTTTCCTTATAGCCCTATTAAGGCAGTTATTTTTGCTTCTTTCTATACACAGAGAGTTTCACATAAAAAATATAATTTATAGGTACTATTAATTAATTACATAATAATACAAAATTTTAGGTTCTGACTCTAAATAAAATTACACTAATTCAACTCTTCTCTTTAGCAATTAGACCTCATGTTAGGTTTCCTAGGCCTAGAATGGAAATTTGGATCTCATAGGATCCACACATGCCAAAAATAAAAAATATTTATTTATTCACATATAAAACATAAAACCCATAAATTATACCAATTTTTAAGGTCTGGTTCAATCCCTAGATAGCAAAACCATGAAACGGTTTTTCCCCTTCACTACCTTCCATACACAAGCCTAGTAGGAGTAATTTTGAGTTTAAATGAAAAAAATTAAGTTTTAATGGATTATTAAAATTTTAAAATGTATTTTAAAAATTTATTAATAATCATAAAATGATAACCTTACCTTTTCAATGACAAAAATAATCAAGATTGACAATTTTGACCTATAACATGTCTTGTTGGTGAGACCTGTTCAAGCTTGTTTGGGAAAAATTATGAATCTTGAGAAACTTTCATTATTTTATTATGTTTATAATAATTAAAAAATTATTTTACCATTAAATAACCCTTATAATTTTCTTTCCATGGAATATCAATCTAAATAGAATGCAAAATTTATTCTTTAAGACTCAACCTACTATAATAAGACATAATATACACAACTTCCAACTGATGTTTTCTCACTTTATTATCAAATTAATTAATATTTAATATCAATATTAAAATATATAATAAAAAAATATCTTAAATATTACTTATTTTTCCTTGAGATAAATAAACACATCAAAACTTGTGATTTTGCATTGAAGAGACTTCAACTTTGTGAATACACAATATGTATGAGATAGTCTTCTTGATTTGTAATTTTCACCTCATTCTCACCTCTTGGATACTTGAAAATTATTTATTACCATTTAAATTAATCTTTAAAAATCATTATATATGTCTTATAAATTCTCTAACTACTCATGGACCTCCAACGTAGTTCTCGAGGAGGTTTTAAAGTAAAATTTGCAAAACAAGAACAAATGGCCAAGAAGACAAATGAGGTAATTAATGCTAATAAAAATATTAATATAAAATTTAAAAAACTTATTACAAAAATAATAACTAAATAAACACCTAAAAACCACTAAAATTTAAATAAAATCCTCTTAAATGAAAGTTCCTTATTAAAAATTTTGAATTTGAATTTTAGTGGGAAAATGCCAAATTCAAATTCTATCCTACTTAAGCTAACCTAAACAATTTTAAATGATTAAAAATGACCCATAAAGCATTTATAAAAATTTGAATAATCTATATGACCCATAAAACAAATTGATCAAGCTAAAAATGATAAAATTAAAATAAAATCAAAGGAAAATTCAACCTTGGAGTGATGTTCATACATCATGAAGGGTCCTAATTAATCATAATATGTTATAAATAGACCTATAATGTTTATTATTTCACATCCTCAATATATATAGATAATTTTTATCATTTTATCATGCTAACTTGTTCATCAAAGGTCATGCTTGTCCACTCAAATTCTCAAATCTTCAAAGAGAGATGGTCCATTTTGCGGCATTAACATTGATGAATAATGGTTGAAGATAAATCTGAGCTAAATCATACAAAAATATGAGGTTTCCAATGAATTTTTGTATCTTATTGGTTTAATCTTATCATTTTAGCTAATATTTATATGTTCATGAGGTCCTAAGTGTAGATCATTAGTTTTTCATGCTTCATTTGATGATTTGTAAAATATTTAATGAGTAGAATTAATGAATTATATATTATAACAATACAAATATGTTATCATTTCTATGTAAAACCCAAATTGGGGCATATTATATCATTTTTTTAACATTATAGTTTTTCCAATTTTTCTTTTCATGTGTGGGCATCATAACCTTTTACATTGTACATGATATTCTACCATCTTTCCTATGCTCAATAGATTATCATACATGATACATATAGTCAAAAATAATTTGTTGGTATCAGCTATATTCAAATTTTAGTGGAATATATTTTATGATATTGATGCTTTGACTATATTATTTTCCTAACATATGATTATTTAACACTTAATTCTAATATGAGTCATTTTAGCACAAGACTTTTTCCCTCACTCGAAATGGGGCACATATATGTCATATTTTAGTTTTTTTTCAAAATCGAGTGAGCTTGAGTGAAACTGGTCTAAATTAAACAAAATTATCTACTTCATTGATCAAGGAGTGAATTGGGTAGTAGTGACACCTATATAAATGTTTATTATGTTTTAGTTCATATCAAAATTCTAGTTATGGAAGTAATTATTAAATTATTTAGGGATAAAACCAACTATGTGTATTCATTCCTATGCTCTATTTTCAAATTTTCAAGTTTAAAATCTTTAAAAAAATAAAACTTCAAATATATATCATTATCATTGAATATTTTTAATAATTGAAACTTATTTCAAGTATATAAAAAACCCCAAGTGGATAGAGGCTTATCGCTAGTGTGTGTTGAAAACCCCTTAATTCTTCCTTAGGTAACTTGATGTGTGTGTTTAAAGTTATTTTAATTTATAATTTGATAGAACATGGATTCACTCATTTTATTATGCCCATGTCAAAGTGGGGGCATTATATAGACACTTAAATTTGTCATAAGACCATTTTTCCTAGTGTTTTATTCCCAATTTATCATAATTTTCAAACTTGTACATATTAATATGTTTCTAGGTCAATTTTAGCCTCACTTAGTTCCCCATGTATCCCTTGAGCCTAAAAATCATTGTCTAACACATATAATAAAGTATATTTTATCATCCTTCAATTATAAGTCACCTATTATCATTTTCTACCTTGAAAACAAATATTGGTTCATCTCTAGGTTAAACCCATGCACTACATGGGTCCATCTAGGTCAGAAATGCACCCTATGTGCATATGTCCATTAAGAAAGTCATTAGAAAAAATGTGAAGTTCCATAAAATAATAAAAATAATTATATTTATGGTTATATAAAATTCTTAGTATATACTAATACATATTCATATGACTTTTGGAAATAATAAGTGACTCCTAAATGCATCTAAGTTTTAGTACTAAGGCATATCTAATAAATCCAAACATTGGGCAGTCTTTGGTGACTCCATAAAGTACCCTAACCCTTATGTACAATGTTACCAATGTTCATTATAAAATTATTAGGTTAGTCAATCATATCATAGGCTCCTAATATCATCATCAATCCATTTTGCATACATAAGATTATATCACTTTCAATCACATGCATATCTACTTAGGACCCAATGTTAATTATGAAGAATATTTATGCCTATATCATTCATAAAACACATCATCAACTAGGGAATAATTTATATTTGAAACCCATAACATTTTTCCATTTATTATTTAAAATAATAATAATAGACACAAGTTCTCAGCTAAAATACATGTGACAAAAGGTACTCCATTTACAAATGTGTTTTGACATGTAAAAGTGTTGGCCTACTAAAAAAATTTATAATCTAAAATTAAAGTTGTATTATCCAAAAGTATTTCTCTATTGAAAAGAGGTTTGGATTCATTATCTAAGGTTAATCTCCCAAGTTCTAATTAACACAAAAATTTGTGATTATTTACCCATACATGTTTCATTTTTGAAAGGGTTATCTTATAATATATGTTTATAATGCCATAAGTAATTCCAACAATTTTTTATAATTGATCTTAAATATATAATCACATAATTTTCAAGGTTACATATTATGATTTCCACTTAACTGTGATAACTCATCTCACCATAGATACAATGGTTATAAATCAACCAAACAAGGGTAAATCCTACCCAAATCTAAACCTTAATTTCCAACCTAGGTTTCCTCAAGATTTAATAATCCAATATTTTTTCCATCCTAACATGTATTCAATTTTATCACAAGTTTAAACATCTAAGAACAATGTTCAAATTCATTAAGGGTTCATAATACCCATAATTTGATTTAATTATTGGTCAAAGTATCAACATTCCTTAAGATATTTTATCATTCAACAAGGGATATTAATCTGATATGAATGTAAATATGTCCAAAATTATTTATTTTTACTATTTAAAAACATCCTAAAGACTTAAAATTAGGTTTCAAATCCACTTGATGTCTTTGGATTATCCAAGATGAAATTTTATGAGTTTCCTTAACATAAGTTTAAGAAAATGCATTCAGTGCAAAAGAGGGTCCTTTGATCCTTGTATGGTACACAAATGATAAAAAAAACTAAGAAGTATCCTAGACCACTTGTGATAATCATTATCATAATATACTCACATGGGGATTGACCATATAATTGAAACAAGATTCAAAATCTCTAAGTGATAAATTAATCACAACACATAAATATGACATTCAACCATATAGTAAATATTTTACAATCAAATATCAAAGGCATTAAAAATTTAACTAAGTTACTAATTATTTTTACTCACTTCATGATTTCCATTCTTAATGGTGTAAGGATATCTTTATAGGTCCAAAAACTCTCACTATATTGTTTCTTTTCTCTAGACTTATAGCCTTTCTAATAGGTCTATTTACTATTTTCAATTGGGATAGAATAAATATCATATTTAGATGATATTAAATATCAATCAATTAATTAATTCATATATTATCATAATAATGATCAGTGTATATATCTTAATGTATCTCTCATTTTTTATAAAAATGCAAAATACTAGTTCAATTAACCCTTTTCTAGGCTTAAACATAATTTTGAAATATATATTCATATATTTATAATATTATATTAAATTCTAAGACTTAAAATAACTTTATTACTATAATAACCCATAAATTTTCATAATTATCTAATGATTATTTTTGAAGATATTCAACTTTTCGTGAATGAAACCCTCAACTACACATAAATCGATAAGTCTATAAAACAATATCCTCTATATCTTTATTTATATAACTCATAAATAATTTTAACCACATTTATTTGTTAAATAAAATAATATATTATTTTTATAAAAACATTAAGTCACTTGGATGGGTGATTCACAAGTTATGGCACTTTTTCCAGGTGAAACCCTATCCTAGGGTTTAAGACCAAATTACAGATTTGAGAGCACTAAAATTGATGGATATTGATTTTTAATGATGTTAAAAGGATTAATAAACTTGTATATACTATTAAAAACATTATATTACTATTTTAACCATTAATAAGGTGTTCAAATCCTATAAACATGCTAAACTTGTCTATTTTCTATGACTGTAACACCCAAATTTTTAGAAATATTGTGTTTAGACCTATGTCAAGGAAGAAATTAGTAAAAAATCATGTATAAAGATTTTTAAATCATTAATAACAAAACTTAAACCATTTAAAATAATATATTGTCAATTAATAACATAATAAAAAGCTCTTTTTTATTCAAATATCTCCAACTTCATATGCAGACCTACAACTCTCCATTAACCAGTGTCTATATAGACCTACAAATTTGATTTTATGATTTATTGAGATCCTCCTCTAATGGTTATACTCTTATAACTTAACCAAAATACTCATATTCTTATTTCATGCACCACATATCTCTTTGACTGACTTATTAACTTATCAACATACCTTATTTGGTCTTGTTCTACGTTGGATTCACCTTGTTAAAGTAAAAACTCGAGTTAAAAAACAAATTATAGTAGTTTTAGAGTTAAAATACATGTATTAAACATTATTATACCCTAATTATCATTCACATATGGACCATGACTTCTAAAATAATCTAGAACACCTCTAAACATAAGAAATAAATTTAAAATTTTGAATTTCTTATTTTGGTGGGAAAATTGAAAAGACTCCTAAGGGACCTAAAAATGACTAAGGAATCCTAGAAAAGGCCTAAAATTAACCATACCTGACTCCTCAGACCTCCTAATACCATCTACAAACACATTTTAATCCATTATTTATAATTTCTTGTAATGAACCTACATTACTTAAGGCTCAATATGAATTGAAATAATAGACTTGTGGTAACATATTTATGGTGATATGGTAAATATAGTTTTCAATAAGATCATAATATGCCTATGTTTCAAAAATTATTTAGGTTATAAATTATAATCCTATCAAAATAATCTCAATTACTACTAAACAAGTATATCCCTCAATATTTCTATGCAATCTTGATAATTTTAAGAAGACTAATAATATTTAAAATTTTAACCAACTTATATAGGCTACCATAATTTAGGTAGTTAAAAGATATATCATAATATATGTTAAATGGTGTACCCTAATAAAAATATGTATATGTAAAAGACCCGAGTGCTTATAATCAACATAACATAGATTTACTATCCATGTCTCATGAAAGGAGCTAGATTTTCCCAACTTTAGCATACCTTTATCTTAGTGTTACAAGATATGCCATATATTTCCTATTCTAAGGTTTCTCACACAAAAATTTATTAAATGGGTTTACCACCTATACTAATAATTTTGGTACTTTTGTCACAACCACCTTAATAATATTCTAATGTTTGAATGATAAAAAAATCTAATGAATTTTTTAAGTCCAATCCATATGCCTAGGGTTAATTTCCACATAACTTATAACAAATATTATTAATATCATGATAAAATAAAACTACACAAAATTTTACTTATGAAAATAATCATCAATCTATTAAAGGTAAAACATAAAATATATAATGTTACATATTTAGTTATCATTATATATCCATGTATTTTAGGTATATGAGGCTCCATAATATATTCAAATTTTATAGTTGATCATGTAAACTATAACTATGTTTATCTCCATGCCATGTCATCAACCTCCCAAACAAGAACATATGTTATCCTCCAAATCCATAAACATCATAAACTATAGTTAGCTGGGTAAATATTTTAAGGTAGTTAAGAATGGAAATAACACAAACATAAAAATAAAAATACTAATCTATATTACATATATTTAAAGACAACAAGAATACATATTTGTGTTAAGCATAAAATAATTATTATTTTATTATCATTGAATTGTATATATACTAAGGATCAATCCAAATAGAGTGAAGCACAAAAATGCTAGTATATAAGATGATTAATGAGGATGAAGGATGATTTAATTTTGAAATAAAACATATTCATTGATTTTCAAAGCATACTAATCACAAGCCACTACGTAGAATGTACCCAACTAACCAAGTAATTATTTATTTTAAACCCTTTGTATTAATATTATCTTAATCAAAGCAAAGAGTTATTCTAAACCAATTATCCTCTGAGGTTAACCATAATAAGTAAAAATTATTCCAATTAACTAATATCAATCTATTTTCATTCTAAAATAAGAGGATTCAAATATGGGGTGAAATTTTTTATCATTTATAGCCTAAGAGGTCATGATATTTTGATAAGCCACTATAATTATATGTAGTAAAGTTTCAATCTTAAAATATAATATTTTTAGTTATACCATAGTAAAGGAAAAAATTTCTTCACCTCTAAATTTACCCTCATTTGTAATTGTATCAATATGTAGATGTGTTTATATTTAAACGTGTTAAGAATACTCTTGATAGATTTAATTATAGTGTTTTTTAAATTCAAATTTAATGGTTATAATATATACACAAAATTGGTTTGTTTATAAGGCCTTAAAGTCATTAAAATAATGTAATTGACTTGTTTAAATATAAACCTCAGAACTTTACTGACATCCTTATAGCCTGTGCATTGATGGGCACCTTCACCATAATTCTTTGAGCCAAGTTTATTCTTTCAAGTGGCTCTTGCTCTCCTATTTTATTTGCTCCACCCAAAAAATATAATACATCATATCTCCCCCAATTTTTTTGCATCCACTAATTTATAACTTTATTTTCAATATATTATCCTTATTCACCACATTCACTCTTTTCTACTAGCATGCTTTTAAGAATTTATTATTTAGATGACTAAAATAGGTTGGTAATTTTCTTTTAATAGGTAAAATAGGGTTTTATAAAGGGCCCAAACCATTTTACACATTCAAAGAGAGAAAAAAATACAATAATATCAAAACAACTAAAATATAAATAAAATTAGGAAAAGGGAGGCCTAAAAAAGAAAATATTGTCAAAATATAGGAAATTGATAGCCCATAGACAATAGATAGCTTAGTAACAACAAATTACAAAACTATGGTAGATTTCAGTTGCTAAGAATCATTTATACCTCCCATTATTATTTTAATAACTAAATGTGTTCCTTAGTAATTTCTTTGTTGTGATCCTTGATCTCTTTATATTTACATTTAACTTGATTTTTTTCACTCTTTATAATTTATTAGTGACCCTCCTCAATCCTTTTATTCCTTCATTAAGAATCTTAATAATTTTTGCACAATTATTGATTATGATTATCCTTAATTGGATTGCTTTTTTGAGACCTTATTTGATCAATTCTAAATTGACTTGATCTGGTTCACATTCTTATTGAGCTACTCCATATCATTCTTCAACACACTAACATTTTAAGTCATAAACCACATAGATTTATTGAAGGGTATGTTATCAATATATTGAGGAAGGTCACCATTCATTTACAACTAAAGTTGTCCAAATATGTTCTTAAGCATATGATTTTCCACCATATACCAATTCATTATATAGTGGTGGAGATGGGAGGATTTCCTAATAGATGTGATTTTATCGTACAAAATCCTTTAATTGAGGTATTCCTTATCCTCCTCCTAAGTAATACCCTATGTACCTTACTCCATATACTTGCCTTGGGAAGTGATGAAAGCTTCACTTAATGTCTTATGGGTTCCTTCAAAAGATGAAGGGATAGATGGATCAATATAAGGGGGTTGATGAGGTCCTTAGAATTGGATAGATCAACAATAGACTATAAAACTTAGGTTTATTAAACATTTAATCCTTGTTTCTCAACAATGTGACTCCATATTCAGATTTCCTCTTAGGGTTATATGGATTCCAATCGATTTCAGAGTCTTAGCTTCACCCCTAGAACAAGTAGGAGCCTAATAAAGGGGCATCTAGTCTTCAACATTCTCTACTAAATATATTCTAAAATTAGAATTTAGGAATTGGAAAATTTGAACAAAAATAGAATAATATTTTGATGAATTGGAGTTTCATAATTACTTAATTTAACATCAAAGACTTATATTTCCAAAGACATCAACAAATAGAAAGTGATGCTTATAAACTTATTGTGACAAAAGTGGTTTAAAAAGGTAAAATGGTAAGAGAAAATCCATTTTTATCTACCTTCAAAAGTCGTGTGCCTCATAATTTTGAATAATACCTCATTCCAAGGGGATAGGAAGGAGTCACATAGGTAAGCACCTTGGAAAGGGGTGATTTTTTATTTTCCCTTGATAGAATATTTCACATTATCTTCTTTATACCTACTGTATTTTAAATATTTGGCCCCTATTTTGGACATCCCAATGACATGAGCAATGTTACCTTCAGAAAGGTTGAAATAAATAACTTTGACAATGATTATGCTTACCTTCCACAACTTGGTAAACTTTGTAGACATAACATGGTTAAAAGCTTTAAATATTTATATAAAACTGGTAAGACCCCATTATTTCAAAATATTCCATATACTAGGGTGCTTCCAAACCAATTCTAAATACTCAAGTTTCACTCTCACTCTCTCCCCACCCATAGATTATTTAGGGTTCTCCTTACAAATGGAAAGACTTGAATCTCTTTCACTAACCATTATAGTGGGTCTCGACAAGCCATTTTCAATAATGTGATTAAATCCCAACACAAAATATCATAAATATTTGATATCATTTATCATCATTACAATCTTTTGGGAGGGGAAAAGGATTTTTAACATGCATGAAAAGACAAATTTTATAATTGGCATAGTACTTATCTTAAGATAGAGTGCTTAGAGTATGTGAATATTAATATGGTAGCTAAATAATGAAATTGATATCACAATATTTATCTAAGCTAATCAAAATCTTGGTTATATTAATGGAAGGAATCGTAGATACAAAGAGGAAAAGGTAAGTGGCTATAAAACTATCACCAAAGGTCCTTCTTAACCAATAAAAATCTAACATTCAAGCACCTAAGTAGTTGAAATTAGTTATAATATTATTCACTAAGGATTTGAAAAATTGAGTAACATAGGACATGAAATTAAACCATTTTTCAAACCCTTAGATAGATGTATTAGAATTATCAAACCAATATGCACCTTTAATTACTTCTATATAAACACGACTAATAGATATTTTCTTGAAGGTCCCAAGCTCATAAGGGCATCTTTTGAAATGTTCTTGATAGTCTGGATGGGGGATTTTATCTTGAAAGAAATTAATGATATTGAGAGAGTCTCCTTTAACCATTAAAATTTTGACATTCAATTCAATATCTACTTGAACCCCCCATAAACCATATTTTTCCTCGCCAAAGTGGTTAGTTTGAATACTAAGATAGCTTGTGTAGGCTATCAAAAGGTTATATCTACTATCCATTATTACTTCACCTCCATTAGTTTTCCTTAGGTTTTCTTTGGAATCTTCATCAAATTTAAATTTAACCCATCCATTAAGTAACTCTATTTAAAAAAATATTAACTTCTTAATTTACTTTTCTATAACATTAAAGGTTAGGAGGTTCCAATTTAAAAGTATCTTATCTTTATAATTTTTGACCCTCTCTATTTTTTGTATCCTAATCACATTAAATTTTTATTTATTTGCTTCAAAAATCCAATAACCCAACCTATAAGTGTTTCATTTATTATTTTCTAACATTCTATGGTTTTTCTCCCACCACAAATCCCAAAAAACATGTAGGATGGATATTTTTCAAATCTTCTTCAGATGGCTACTTAAAAAGGGATAAGCTCATTGAGTGACGATCTCCAATATTGGTGAAGGTATAAACCATTATAATTTAAATTTATAAAATATCATCTAAAATATTTTAAATGTAAAGGTAAAATGAAACAAGAGATGACAAATTAACTCAACATCACTTTTGCATATAACACACCTATTTAGGATCATGAAATATCTTTTATCCAATTGTAATGTGTTAATATTTTATTTTGGAAAATAATACAAAATAATAAGTTAAATTTTTGGTTAATTTTTTTTATCAAAAATAATTTCCCAAGGAAATCCATCTAAATATGAATTGAGTGCCAAGTTATAGCTAGTTTTAACACAAAAAATTCATCCATGGAAACCCATAGTAACTCATAATCTCTTCCAAATTTATTGATGTGATAACATTTAAGAGTCTAATTTAATGACCTTATCTTGGCTATATATTCTTGGGTTGATTAATTATAAACTAGGTTTTTCCATGATTTACCAGTTGGGTAAACTTCAATATAGTCCTTAACTCTTTCCCCTATATCTCTCTTAAATCTGATATGTCAAAAATCATACAAATTGATAGAAATCAAGGGAACATTGATTATCCAAGTATCATCCCAAACAAATGCTTTATTACCTAGATATATATTTCATTTATTACCTTTCCAAAATAATTTCTTAATGTTAATAATATTATTCTAAAACTAAAACCTTAAGGTTTCTATTGACAAGATCTCTCAATCTCATTGATATCCAATTAATTTGCCTTAATAATCTTTATCCATTGATTCTATTATTTCATACATCTACAACCATTTTTTACATTAAGATGTTTATTTACAGTTCACACTTTTTGAACCTCAAGACCTCCTTTTAGCTTAGTGAGACACACCTTATCCCAAGATACTAGGGATATAATGTGTCTCTCTTAAGACCTAGACCATAAGAATATATTTTAAATTTGTTTAATTTTATCAAAAACTTTCTTTAGAATCCTAAAGATTGGCATGAAGTGCATCAATAGGCTCTAGAAAGAGATTTTAAGATGTTGGAGTTTTCCTACTTGACTTAAAAGACAACCTTTCCATTCTAAAATCTTATGTTAGAATATATCAATCAATAGATTATAGATATTAGATTCCATACTTCCTTTTAACATAGGCCTTTCAAGGTATGAGGCAATGATATATTTCACTTAATAGTGCAAAATCCTAGAGATTTTATTCTATCAAGCCACATGAGTGGTGATGAATTAAATCATGTTTTGTAAATGTCAATACACTACCCTAAAACTTCATCATAATATTTCAACATTATATTTATTTATTTTGCCTCTATCATTGATACCTCTCTTTAAATTATAGTATCATCAACAAATTGCTAATGATAATTGGGTCCACTAAAGAGGCAAGTTTAAAACCTTTAATTCTACCTATGTTGAGAACTAAATCAAAAATCCTTCTAAATACCTTTACCATGATGATGAATATCTAGGGAGATATGAGGTCTTCTTCTATAAGCCTCTTTCAACAACAAAGAATCCAATAGGGGATCCATTAATAAGGATTAAAAACATGGAAGAGGAGATACATATGGAAATCAAATTTCTAAATTTGGATTGGAAGACAAATCTCTCAAAGACCTTATCAAGGAAGATCTAAGACACCCTATCATAATATTTATTCATATCTAGTTTTATTAACATCCCTATTTTTCTGTTATCCATAAAATAAATAACTTTGTGAACTATAATAAAAAAAATTGTAATATGTCTGCCAATTACAAAATCATCTTGATGGGGAGAAATGATCCAAGGGAGGATCCAATATAATCTCAAAGTAGTAACCTTAGTGAAAATATTATATATAATATTGCACAAGATGATGGGTCAAAACTTTGAATTTGCTAGTTAATGTTAGAGGTATAATCACTGAGAAGGGGTGGTATATTAGGGATCCCAAATAATACAACTTTAATTATGATCTTTACAAATTACTTAATCATTTACCAAATACATTCATGAAGCATATACAACATTCATAGCAATGAGCAAGAGAGACAATGTAAGATCAATCTCATAACACATAGCATATGTGAGAAACCCTATTGGGGAATAAAATCCACTAGAACCTAAAATTTGGACTACTATCCTATGAAAAGAAAGTTCCAATTTAGACTAGTTGTAACTAATCAAGGAACTATAATCCCTAGTTAGTGAGATACCAATCTCACAAGGTGCTACCACACTTATCTAGTTGAACTACAAGAATAACCAGACCTTTTAGCAAGTATTACCTTGCAAGGAGGATACAACCACCTTAGATATTGAGCTACCAAAACAACACCTATAGAAAACTTCTACCTCTAAACTGATGTCAATAACACCTGATGATGGATCTCAACTAATCTCTCTTCTCCTTCACTAACACTCAGTCTATAAGAGCACTATTCTACTAATATAATTATGACCTATAGATCATAAAAATAGCCTTTAACACATACTTAGGGAGCCATACCCCTCCTTCACTCCTTGAAACACACATAAGATACTCTCTACTATCACTCTTTGGTCTCTCACACACAAGTCTAGAACCCATCATCTTTGGTTGTACTATTTATAGAGAAAACTTGATCAACACCATCTTGTTTGGCCATTACGCATATCTTAACCCTTAAGACATCTATCATATGAAGGTAAGGCTCAATATTATATACACAGGTTGGCCATAGCATCTATGGGTCACCCTTAAGAAGATACACCTTTTAAATAAGGAACTTTTAGCTCTTATAGGTCTCATGGAGACCTATTCATCCATTAACACTTCCTAAAGTAAAATAATAACACAAGACCACTTTCAAATACATGGGTCCAATCCTTATGTCCTCTTAAATATCCTAAAATGATCATAGTCAACTTATCTCACCTATACATATGCTCAAACAAATCAAACATGGACCTTATGTACACAATCACCATGAACAAACACATAATCAATTTTTTAAACATTATTCATACTCAAGATAGATTTATCACACCTCCAAAATACACATTGATCATCCTTATGGACTATAAATACTACCCAATATCTAATTCATCATGAGACATTGAAACAACACCAACACAAGCTCGAATATCCTTCTCAGGTCACTCGAAGAATAAATAAGAAAACACAATCAATTTTGGAGCTTTATAACTATGTCTGTCAACACTTTTAGATCTTTAAATCTATATTTCTAGATGTGACTTGAAGTCTTCTACAAGGTCACTTTTTACTACATCAAAAAATCCATCTTCTATCAAAATATATGATCAAAATATAGACCTCTAGTTTTTCCTATGTAAAATTCAAATATTTGAATAACAATGGTCAAAATTAACCTTCAAACATAATGCTCTAATCTCATGGACTCTCAACTCATGATCAATCTCATACCATAAATCTTGTTTGATCTTTAATACATAGACCACCAATCTCAAATGTTAAACCATAGTCACTTTGACCTCATCTCATGTCCTCTAAATTTTTTGACTTAATGTGCTCCGTCGATCTCTATGAATCAAGAAGATCAATAACGATCAATGCTCACCATTGATCAAATTTTATGAATGTTCACTTGCTATTCGATCATTATCCTATACCTTTGCTTAGATGTTAAACATCATGCATATGTCCTTATCTCACTACATCCTAACTCCTTGGAGAAAACATGCACCTTTGATATTGATCAATATTTAACACCTTCAAAATGACTAATTATGGGGAACCTATCAATATGCATGAGTAACCATTTTTTCACCTTATTAACTTCTTCTATGCTTACTTTTAGGATCTCAAATTTAGACTACATAATATCTTCACATAAGATAATCCAACCATATGACATAATGTTCCTAAAATTCTTGTGTGTGAGAGATATAATTCCATTAAAGTGATTTATCATTAAATTTTGTCACAGAGCCAACCATGTCCAAATCTGCTTGAGAGGCTAGTTTTGATCATCTATAAATTTTTTCATGCTTAAATGTATGATCTCAAACTTAATGAAAATCATCTATGCTCAAAACTAAACAAACCCATATGATCATATTATCTTGACACCTTCACACATGTAAGATATAACACCATCAAGATTTTCTCTTAGATGTTTCTACCACACTATAGAATTGACTAAGTATGGGAAAACATATTCAATCTACCTAGGAACCCAACTTTGCATATACATATATTTTGATGAACTACATCACATGATATATAAATGATCATAAATAAAATAGGTACAAAACTAAACAAAACCATATGATCACCTTGGCTAAGTACGGGAAAATAGTGAATTCTGATTAAGAAGCCAAGTTTTCACCCTCTTAACTTTGGCCATGATTCAATGCATGACTTTAGATCTGGTATATAACAACTAGGGACTACATTTATCACAAGCATATGACTAGCTCCACTTGACTCACTCCCACATGGCAATGGTGATGTCAAAAAATTACCAACTTAGATTTTATACCACTAGACCCAAAGTGTCTATATGAGAACTATGCATTACTAGATGAATTCCACTTATACACACAAGCTCTCAAATCATGTATCACATCTTATAGGACCCCTTACACATGCTCAAACCTCTATACTCATCCCTAATCCTTTCAATCTATGTTAACATTTAAGATCAACTATGCCACCTTTAGGCATATAAGAATAAACACATTTACACACTTTGTCATACAAAAACAAGCACATTGCACACTTTTTAATTGTCACATAGACTATCAAGGTATTTCATTCACTTCACTAGAGAACATCTATGACACCACCATGACATCATCATGACAACTTTACAATAGATAAAACCTTTTAGGAATTAGTAATAGAAAGGTTTTTTTTATTTTTCTTAATATTTTCCTAGAATCAAGGAATTTATTTATAACTATAAACAACTCAATGTGCATGATTTCCTAGAAGTTTTGTAAAAAATAGGGGAATACATTAAAACATGAGGCTTTTTAATTATCCATTTAAAGCACAATGAACTTTAATTCCTCCATAGATGGAGAAGCTAATAGAGCATCATTGTTATTCTAAGATATGATAGAAGGAATGGAATATAAGATACCTCTTTTTATCTCATTTTTTTTAATGAAATTACATGAGAGTAGTCTTTTGTAAAATATTAATGCTTCATCCTTTATTTCCTTATTGTCCTGCTTAGAGTTCCATCAGATTTAATAATTTATTTAATTTTGATTGATATTTTTTGTGTCTCGAGATGAAAATATGGAATAAATTTGAATTTATTTCCCCCTCTTTTATCTATAGAGATCTATAATTTTTTCTCTAAAAGGTCTCCTCTTTAGCATACAATGAATGGTATTCACTGAGTAACAAGTTATCTTTATAAAAAATATCTTGATTCATTCCATTAACCTAAAATTTTATTTCAAGATTTCCTATCTCCTTTGATAATGTCTTCTTCTAAACAAATATGTTCCTAAAAATATCTCTATTCCATTTCTTCAAATTAACTTTACCATTTTTCAACTTTATTAAAGACTCGAATATGTTTGAGACTTTCACTTCCAAATTCCATCATTTATTTAATTTCTCTTTCAAATCCTAATATTTAAGCCACATGTTCTCAGATCTAAAGGGAGTATTATAATTTTTTTAATGTATATCTTAGTTAAGCAAGAGAGTGTTGTGGTCTAGCCCTATTATAGGGAGAGAGGACAAACAATAGTTTTATGCCATGATCCAATCCACGAAGATTAAAAATTTATATAGTCTAAATTGGATTGATTTTTATTTATTCTTATCTTATTTGAAGTGAATCTTAATCCACTGAGCTCAATGACTATAAAACCACACTCAATAATGAAACCAACAAGATCCTCCATACTATTTGTGAAACTCTAAGAGCCACCCTTATATTCTAAAAGAGATAAGAGAGTATTAAAAATCTCTATCTATAATCCATTTAAACTCTTTATAATACATTATGAACTTACTCAATTCCATCCATAACTTCCTTCTCACTAAACATGAATTAGGGGCATATATATTGGATGATATCTAAGACAATTTGTCATACTTACTAGTAAAAATAATATAAAGGTGATGGTTGTTTTTGAAAAGGACTTCCCCCTCAAATAACTAAGAATCCCATAATGTTATTAATACACTTTAGGTGACATCCAAACTCATGAAATAAAAAGAATATTTATTTAATATATTATCTTTAATGTTAAAAAAAAAAATTATCTAACAACACGGTTTCTCAAGTAAAGTGGATAACTAAATAGGTCTATGTTCTTTCCTATAGTTTCTAACAATCCTATGTTTATTAGGGTTAGTTAAACCTATAATATTCCATGAACTTATTTTAATTTGTGAATTTTACCTAATACTTTAGAATAAATGATCTCTAATTTTCTTTGAATTATGTTTTCCACTTCCTTTATCAACTCTCTATCCCTAATTTGTTTTTGGTTATAATTAAATGGCACTAGCCTAACTGATGTGGCCTTTAATTTAATTTTTGGAATTTTCTCATAAATTTTTCTCTATGTTTATTAAATGGGTAGGCTAGGAAAATCTTAATAAAATTTAAAATGTTAATGCTAGATAATATAAAGCATGCCCCATGTTGGAACAAGTTAAAACATGAATCATAAATCTTTTGATTAAATTTCAAATACATTAAAGTATTTCCAATAATCTAGTTGAGTGAATATATAAAATAAAATAATAATTGATTTCATCCATCCATTATTTACTTTAGGGATGGCATAATTTACCTTTCCCCAAATAACTATAATTTTACAAACTCCAATGTAATGTTTTGGGAATATTTAACCTAGTAACAGGCTATCATTATACCTCTCATTTAACCAATAGATGGATTGGTGTCATTTTATACAAGGGTGAGTGTCCAAGGCTAGATGCACTGAGACTATTAGATATTGGAGTTTATAGTTCACTATTTAGGGGGTTTTACTTATGTAGTGGTATCTAAATCCTAATAATAGTAAATAATATTGTAACTCTATTTTATATAAAAGTAAATATTTAAGGTTTATGAGTTAAATATTTCCTATTAGAAATGACACCATCAAGATTCAGAACTTAAACACCTAGTATAAGACATATGGCATCCTCACTCGACTTGCCAACCTAGGTAGGACAATGTGATATTCCAGAATGTGAGGATGTTGTATATTATCACTTAAAATGCTTCTTGATAGATTCTAAATATGGATATAGGTTGAAAAACTTTACTTCCTATGAAATTAAAAGACACACTCTTTCATAAAGAAAACTCACTTGTATTTAATTGAAACAACCTTCACATTTAATGGAAACACAATTGTATTAAAAGGAAATTCACATTGTTTGGAAAAATAAATTCACACTTGCATTGAAAAGGAAATTCACACTTTTATTTGAAAGGAAATCACTCTTTACTTTGAAGGGAAATCACTCTTTTATTTGAAAGGAAATCACCCTTTACTTTGAAAGGAAATCACTCTTGTATTTAAAAGGAAAACATACTTCGCACTGAATGAATTATGCCTAGATTTAAAAAATACTTTTAAACTATAAAATAAAAGTACCAACTTATCCTAATCTTTAGAGAGAAGTGGGCCCTTGTTCCTTCCTTATAATAGGAATAGCTTTACTCATTAATGAAAAAGAATGTTGAACTTTATTTCATTATCAAAGGAACACATACATATATGAAAAACTACATTGGAATGTTTCTTCTAATTAACTCAATGATTAAATATTTTACTTTTCTTCTAGAATAATGAGATATGTATTTAAATCAAATCTCAACATCTATTCACATATCGATCTAAAGATATTATATCCAATTTTACAAAACAAAAATATAAATATGTTTGGATCATTTTAGACCATTACTATGAATAGTAATATTTAAATATATATATATATATATATATATATATATATATATATATATATATATATATATATGTATATATATGGAAAGTCTATTTAAATACAACATATATATATATATATATATATATATATATATATATATATATATATATATTTAGAACAACTATCATGATCAATAGGATCTAAGTGGATATCTTCAGAGAATTTTATATAGGTCTTTATAATGCCTTTGAAGCATCTTCATAGCATCTTCAGATTGCCTTCAGAGCATCTTTAGAGTGTCATATCTTCATAACTTGATGTATTCTTCCTCAAATATTCAAAATTATTTCCAAAAGGGGTTATCAAAACCATTTGATGTCTTCTCAAAATGATATTATTATAGGGATGTATTTATGTACATGAAGCTATGCTCATTTCATCCAAGTTAGACACAATAATAAGATAAATAATCAACAATGCATCACATACAAACAAAGGACAATTACATTCATTTCCTACTTAGATAATACCTTAACTATTAAATGAAATGAAATATATAACCAAAAGGCAAAACTTATGGATAGTTTATATTAGATATAATGATATATATGGAATGCTCATCATTTTTCCCTCACACTTTAACTTTTATAAGTCCTTTTGTAAATATGTGGGATAACTAGTCTTCAATCCAAAAGTCCAAATTATAACTATTGGCTGAGATCATAAATCTAAAAATGGTGCCCCCAATCATGATGACCTTTGGGCAAGAATCTATAAACCTTTACTAATTTTTGGAGATACCTTAATTTAACTTCCTCCTGACTATGTCAAATTTTCTAGGGGGACATAAAATATAGAAGAATGGGAGGTCTAAATATAATTCCAATCCATACATGTGATCCTCCTTCATCTAAGAGCTGAGTAATAATCTATGCAATTTCCCTAGCTTTCCAAAGGCTCCATTTGATGGTGGTGGGACTCATGACTTCCCTGTATTTTAAAGCAACAAGTAAAGTCTCCTACTTGGCTATGATTTCATTGATAGAGTTGGTGGAATGTTGGCTCATAAAATCTCTAAAATTTGCCACATTGGTTCTTAATAATTCATTACATTTATTTTTCATGTATATATGGTACATGGGCTGAAAAGCATCATGAATATTATGATCCTATGGAAATTGAGGTCTCATACATAGACCTGTGATGTTCTATAATTGTAAAAATTTATTGTATGTTTATTGCCATGTTGTCTGATATCTCATAGTAGAGATGAAAGCATGCAATTGTGTTTCCCTTACAAATAAATTAACTATAAATATAGACTGATAACCCAATAACATATTAAATATATAGAATTCATAAATTTTATCATGTCTTTTTATAGTAATTTTGATAAATACATCCATAAACATGTGTTCATCTTCAATAATATGAGGAAATATAAGAGAAATCAATTATATCTACCACTTTTAGAATTGTTCATGAAGAAAAAGAACATAGATAGAGGAAGGTATCTTTCATGATAATAATTTTTCAAAAATTGCACAAATATTCTTAATGGAAGTCTGACCTTTTTTTAATTGATTTTATGACTTTGATTTAATATTAACATTCTCTTCTTCCAATTTATAAATTTTATGTTGGGATTTGTTATAAACTAAAATCATTTCAAGGAGTGAAAATGGAAATGAAGGAATAGCCCTTATAGGTCTTTTAGTTTGAATTTTTCTTTCCCTCATCTCTCTCTGCATAGCTTGTAACTCAATAGTCAGAGTGGTTTGCTCTTGTATATGAGTAATTTTTGTGCAATAAATGAATTTTTAATATAAATACCATGTCACTAATTATTAATCTAAATATATTTATCAATAGTATAATTTTATAAATTAACAATTTTCGTATCCTTATTGGTAAGATAATTCTATAAGTAAGTTCTTGAGTTTGGGAAAAGATTTGATTGTGTATTCTAGTCTATTAAGCATTAATTACTTAAGAGTTAATTCTTATACCATAACTTGAGCAACATATTCTTCATGTATTCTTTCTAAATTAAAAATAATTTGGTTCTTACCTTGTGTTAAATGGAGAAAATCTAATTTTTTCTATTGTTGTTGAATGGTTTGTTCATACTGGGAAACATCCATGACATGTTGCAACTCCTCTTCTACATGAGTAGGCTGGGGGAAAGATGAAACTTCTTATATAAATGGAGATTTACCCTTATCATCTACAAAGGGTGAAGGTCTTTTTGCTTATTGAGTTGTAATTTATTCTGCAAGGGTTTCTTCTTCAACTAGAATTTATTATGCATGGATTTCTTCTTTAGCTACTTGTTCAACGTCTATAAATTCTATGGGAGATATTAAGCTTCCCAAAATTTCAACTTCCTATACATCTTTTTCTTCTTCCTCCTATAAAATGAGTTGATGACTTCATCAGAGTTTGAATGGAGGATTAGGATTTTATGATAAAACCCTCATTCATCTTTTATATCTTAGGAACAACATCTTTAGAGATAAAGGCATCAAAGATGGGCCTTCTTCAATTTATGTTGTTATGATGGAATGATAAATAGGACATGTTGGTTTCTTAACATAAATCTGGGAGGATTTATGAAGAAAGGAGGAGCAGGGATTTTTACCCTTAGGATTTTGTAGAAAATGATGCCAATAAATGAGGTTAACCAAACCATGGTGTTTGATGGAATCATTTCCTATTTTTAATTTTTGATGAATATTAATTATCACATGGTGAATAAAAGATTGAATATTTACTTGGTACTCTACTCTAGTGGCTCCTTTCCTCAAGTGAATAAGAAGCCACATGACATCTCCACCAACCATAGTGAATTGACCATCACAGGTAAGATACTTTATGACTCAAAATGTAACATTCTACCATGGTTATGGAAGGTTGTCTCTCATAATTCCCATGGACAAACCTTGTGGAAATTTGGCCAATCTAGGATGGAACTCATTTACTTCAATGAATATTTGAATTAAGTTGATAAAAATCAATTTATCTATGATAACTAAACCCTCCTTAGGAATTATAGAGAGTGAATTTATCACATAGGGATCCACCAGAATGTGATCACCTATAAAAATAGAATGGTCCTCATCAAAATTTTAAAAGAATTCTTACACAATATTTTCCTAAAAACCCTAAAACATTTTCAAGAAATTCAACCATCCTGATGACTCAAAAATATATTGAGTTGATTCATCTTGTAGTAATTCATCTGATGATTTTGGTTCAATTTTTTTATCCTACCTCCCATCTTTAAAGTTATCATTGTTTTCTTGAAAACCTAAGTATTCTATGAAAAATGCAGCTCAAAATTGCATAGGGTATAGAGGAATGTCAAAATTTGGGATATGATATAATAATGGATAGAAGCAATAATGGGTAGTAAATAAAGATATATCATGAAATTATGGAAACAATTATGGCCAAGCACTTTGGAGCATGTAATTTTTAATATCAAAGCACTTTTTCAATCATTATCAATGATGTGGTGTAAGGGGTCATAATTGGTAACACTTGAAGTAATATCTAAAATGATTATCATCACATCATATATTTTAGTGAAAAGGTCCTTTTTAAAACAACTTCATATCAAATCTTTGAATGTAATGATGATGTTGGCTTCATCACATCCACGTGGCATCACCAAAACTTGTCCATTTAAAAAAGTGTTGATTTCCTAATTATCACACATGTATGACATGAAATATAAAATGCCTAACCTTTTGGGAAAGAAATATAATTATACCTTTGTTGTATGGATCCATGTATATCTCTTATAGTTACCATGTGCCTTGTAAGGATAAATAAGTTTGAGAAGATAGGTTAGTTGATAATAATTCATATTTTATTGTATAAATTTCTTTTGAAAAGTGTCATTTATTGGTTTTCACTTTTTAGTATTTTTTTTAATTTTTTTACTTTCTATTTTTTTTTTTGAATTTTGAAGAGATAAGAACCACCATTTATTGGTTTTCAGCACTCTTCCTTTATTAGATATCTACTAAAAATATCATTTGGACTTAATGGAAGAACTAGGTTCTTCCAAAAGGTCAAATTAGTCTTGATTCTACTCAATAAAATATTCCTTAATGAGAGGTATTTTGTAAACCTTAATCTTATGACCATTCACCAAAAGTATCTTTTGATGACCATCAATTGGTTGAATCTAGATAGATCCATTGTTGTAAATAGTTTTGACTAGGTATGGTCATAACCATCTTGTCTTAAGATTAATCTTGAAATTATGAAATTTAGAATCAAATAGAAGTGTCCAATCTCCTTTTTGAAAATTTCTTTCTCTAATGCGAGTATCATGCCACTGCTTTCTCTACTTCTAGATCATCTTGGTTTGAGTGAGCTCATCTATTCCTAATTTATCCAACCCATTTAGTTACATGATTATTTTCTTCTATGTTTCATCAAGATCAATTCCCATATCATCTATTGTCTTCAATGTCTTCAATTCAAAGTATATTCATAATAAAGGTTTCTTTCTATACATAAGTTCATATATAGAGAATCTTGTAATTGTTTTTCATGTTTTATTTTATTATTAAACTACTTTAGGTACTCTCTCTACCCAATATTTTCTATTGTTGTTCACTAATTTGGTCAAAATGTTTTCTAACTCTCGATTAATGACCTCCACTTTCCCTTTAGCTTGGGGATGATATGGTGAGGATTTCCTATGATTTATCTAGTATAGTTATATAAAATATTTGATCATGTTGGACATGATTTGGGGTCCTTGATATGAAATAATATATCTAGGAGCTTTAAATCTCAGCATGATCTTATGATATAGGAAATTTTCAACCATTTCCTCCCTAAAAAAGGTGAGTGCCTACACTTCATCCCACTTAGTAACATAATCAATACATACTAATAAATATTTTTTTATTAATATGGTGGTTTGATTGGTCCAAAAAAATCCAAGCCCCATTTCTCAAATGGTTATAAAATTTTTTGAAGATGGAGAGGCATTTTAGATGATAGAGTAGGATTACCCATCTTTTGGCAAAGATCACATTGCCATACAAACCTTTTTATAGTCTTGTAAAGAGATGGTCAGTAGTAACCTGCACCAAAGATATTATAAATGGTAATTTTTGTTGAATAATGTCAATATCCTAGTTCACTATGGCATGCTCTTATGATGTCATACACTTAATCTTATCTAACACACCTATGAAGTACATGATCAGGTCTAGTTTTTAACAGCATGCCTTTAAACCATTTAAAATGAGAATTAGATTTAACCAAATGTTTTCTTTATTTATAAGTAAATAAATGAGGAAACTTACATTTTTCTAAGTAATTTTCTATGTTTTCAAACTAGGGTATGTAGATATAAAAAATAGTTGATCATCTAGAAAAGAATCCTCTATATGTTCACTTTTACATATAGTGATCAATCTAGATAAAAATTCATCAACAACATTATACTTCCCTAGTTTTTCTATAATGGTAATGTAAAATTATTAAAATATTAATATCCATATAATTATTCTCCCACCTACTATTGGTTTTTTTGTTAAGTAATTAATAGCTGAATGATTTGTATAGATAAATACCTGATAACTAGTAATGTAATGCCTAAGCTTGTTTATAGCATATATAATAACAAGAAATTATTTTTCTATGGTTGTGTATTTATTCTCTATAGGAGTAATATTCTTGTTGATATAATAAATGACATACATTGGTCCATCATCATCTCTTTATCCTAGAATTGCTCCTAATGCATTATTAGAATTATAAGTGTATATATGAAAAGGTTTTTTCAATTAGGTCCTTTAAAAACTAGAGTATTCATGAGTTTATTATTTAATGTTTAAAAATATTCTTGACACTTATCATTCCATACAAATTCATTGCCTTTTGTTAACAATTAAAATATAGGTACAACTAGCTTGTTGAAGCTTCAATAAATCTTTTGTAATATCCTGCATGACTGAGAAAATTTTTAACATTTTTTTGTGGAATGGGGAGATTATTAATTACCTCAATATTTTTTGGATATAATTTTTTCCTTGAAAAGAGATATGATGTCTTAAGACTATCCCTTCATCATCCATTATGATGTATTTCTCACAACTCAAAGATACTTGGTGTTTTTCACATCTGGTAAGCACTTTATCTAAAGTATCCAAAGCTTCATCAAATGTAGTACCATGGGCAATGAAATAATTAATGTACACTTCTATATAATCATTTGTAAGATTAGAAAATATGGCTAACACTACTCTCTTAAAGGTAGTAGGTGTATTGTATAATCCAAAAGGAAGGATTATATAAGCATATGTTTCCTAAGGGCATGTAAATGTAATTTTATCTTAATATTTAGGGGCTATTAAAATTTAAATATATCCATTAAATATATTTAAGAAAAAAAAATATTGTTTTCCTATCAAATTTTCCAAAACTTGATCAATAAAAAATAAGGAAAAATAGTCTCTCATAGTGGCTTTATCCAGTTCTCTATAATCTACACAAACTCTTATTTATAATTATTTTTAGGAAAAATGAATAGAGTTGAAACCCATTAAATATTAGATATGGGATAAATAAAACCAAATTATAATAGTTTTTATATCTCCTTAATAATTTCTTTCAAGGCTAGGTTAATCCTCTGTTGTGGTTGTTTGACTGGTCTAACATATTCAGTGTAGATGTGATGTGTATAGACATTGGGATGTAATCCTTTTATATCACTATAATCCCAAGAAACATCTTTTATATATTCTACTAATACATCAAATACTTTTGTTTATTGCTTGTTAGTTAACCAATTATTGATATATAATAGTTTACTGGGTTAGATTGCAATCTGTTTAGTGCCTAGAAAAATGGAATTTAACTATTTGTATTCACACATAAATGCATTCAATGGACATGTGTGTGGTAGTAACATGTGAAGTGTAGCTACATCCTTATAAAAGGTTTCACTTGTGGAGAGCATATTGGTTAATGGACAATTAAATTCATGTAAAAATGAATTGTGCCCATTTTGAGCCCAGTTAACTATGGCTTGTTGAATGTCTTGTGGACCAGATAACATGTTTGGTAATATTATGACATTATTTTTATTCTCAATAATGGAGGTGGATTCTTCCCATTCATGATTTTACATCTTCATATCATAGCTATCAATCTTTAGAGCTAAGCTACTAGTATTTGGAGCTAAATTACTAGTCTTCAAAGCTAAGTTATCAGTCTTTGAAGCTAGGCTTTTGATCTTTAGAGCTAATCTTTCAGACTTTAGATAAAAACTAATAGACTTTATTAAAAAACTATTAGACTACAGAGCTAAGAATTCTTGGTCTAAATTTTATGTTATTTTCCCTTAAACTCTTAGACATGTTCTTTGATAGTAACCATGGCTAAGGAAGACATGTTATTCTAGTTTTGTTCAGGATAATCCACCCATATTTGATTTCAAAGTCCCATTGAAGGTCTAGCAGGTGGATAGAGAGATATTTGTTTAGCTTGAATTCTATTATAAATGGTCATGTTTCTAGATCTACAATCAAATCATGCTATAATTGTAGCTAACCAAGGTCTACCAAGAATGATTGAATATCTTACCCTCTTTGGTTTACGTTGAAGGATCATGAAATCAATAGGATATTCCAAGGATTCTATGGTGATTATTATATTCTCTATGGTTCCTTCAGGGGTAATAGTGGATTGATCTACCATTTTCAAGATTATAGTGGTAGGCTGAAGCTCTATAAGAGATAAAGACTCTACTATGTTGACATTCATTATGTTTATGACAACACCTATATCTACAATAAAATTTGGAATAGACCTGTTTCCAATTTTCATAGTCATCATAGGACTACTATGATATCCATATATAAGAACAAGTATGTTTTCGGCTAGTAAATTAGCAATTTTTCCTATTACCTAAATTATTTTAGGATATTTATTCATTCTTGTTGGTGATTTGATGCACAATCCTTTAATGATTTGATTCAACTTAGGAATATACTTAATGGATCTTAATAGTGGTATTTCTATCTTCATATATTTTAATCCATGCATCAATTCAAAATCTTCCCTAGTTTTTTATTCCTTAAATCTATTAAGAAATGGAACAACAAGGGGATCTTAAATTATGGTTGGTGTGGTCATGGATCTACCTTTTCTTCAAATGGTTATTATAATACAAGTGATTTATGAGTGTTTTCATAATTGGTAGTTTTGGTTATGGTAATGGGTGAATATCCTATTACCGTCACTGATCTGAGTTGAACACTATTACACCTAGCTGAATTGATTACAATATTACTATCTTGATCAGCTCCATAAATAAGTGTATTTTGCCTATTTTTAGGATTTGACACTTGTTGGGTAGGTAACTATGGTTAGTTAACCTATTTATTAATTAATTATGGATTAGGTTGTGAATGCATCAAATCCTACTATGGAGGAAACCTTCTTTGTGGTTGATATTGTCTATTTAACCATTGAGGTGGTGACTATTATACCCAATGTGGTTGTTGGTTTTGCTATTATGCCTAAGATTATGAAGATTTTTAAGGTATTCCCAACATATATGGCATCCATTATTGAATATCCCATTTTTTTGTTTTTGGTGGTCCTCACATTGGTGGTGTGACTTATCTAGCCCATGGTGTCATCCATAGATTGAGAGGAAATCTTGGGCCAAATTGATTTTGAGGCTAGGAGTAGTAGTTTCCTTGTCTTTGGATAAATTTCACTTCCTCAAATATATTTGTTGATTATTTTACTTAGTTTATTATATTATTAAAGTGTTTACCATTCTTGGTACCATGGTTTAGGTCGCAAAGACCACATACCTCTATTTTGTCTAAAGGATAATCTTTTACAACATGTTTGAGTTGGACAATATATTGATAACTATTTAATGTGGAAGTATTGGATCTTAATTTGAGGCCATCTAATGTGGATGTTAATTTTACTATAATTTCTATCTTTAAATTATAAAATTCTTCCATTAATTAGCCAACTTCAGGTAGTTTTACTAACCATGATTTCCTTATGCTAGGTCTTATCCTGGAGTAGTTAGTACATAGTGTTGAAATTTGATGAAACATTAACCTATTAATATCACATTTTCCCATTAGATTCAAATCATCATGTAAATCATCATATAGCCCTTTAAGAAATATTGTCTTGATGAACTCCCTAATGAGTTGGTAACCACTCTATTTATGGGTAAATATAAACCTATCAAGGTAATCTTCTAAGGTTTCATCTTTATTTTGTTTGATATTTAAAAAGCATTCTTTATATTCTCTAACTCTATAATAATCCTTATATTTGTCCAAAAATGTAGTTTCCATTTCATGCCAAGTGGTTATGGAATTACCCTCAAGGCCCATGAATCATCTCATGGCTACATCCTTCAGTGTCGATGGGAATAACTTTAACTTTTGATTGTCTGTGACATAATAATATGTTTGGCAATGAAACTAAAATTCAAAGAGGAAATTATATGAATCCTCTATAGGTAAAATATATGTTGAAATTTTTTTCATGGAATTTTTGTCATCAAGACCTAAGCTAATTGAATAGAAAAAGGTTTTTTCCTATTGAGGTTGTCGATCAAGGTTTTCCACATGTGCATGTTCATCTCCCATATTTTTTCCCCAACTTTGGTTATCAATAAAATTTAAATTATCTTCTTGGGTGCTCAACCTATGGTCTACCTTAGGAGGATAATATTTTTTGGTAATTATATCTTCTTCTTATAGAGCTTGTGGATCAAATTTGACTATTCTGGAAAGAGGATTTTTAGGATAAATTCTCCTTATAGGAGAAGATGTCCTAAATAGGATTCTTCTTGTAGGATTTGTTTGAGGATGAACCCTATTTAGGAGAGGAATTAGAAAAATTTTGTATGAAATTTTCAATTGCCTTTTTTTCACTTCTTGATCTTTCCATCAAGGATTGGATCCTATCTTATTCTTGATTTATTTGGGATTTATTAGAGATAAAACATCCTTGATAATCTCTTGGGAAGTTCATAAATATAAATATTCCTAGATTGGTTTTATGTTTTTGAGTTTTATGAATGTTTTTGAATTTCCCTATATAACTCTAATATAGGATCTCACTAAAAATTATTGATGATTTTCCTCGATAATGAAGCCGAATATAATAGGCTATCATTATACCTCTAATTTAACTAACCAATGGATTGGTGTCATTTTCTACTAAGGCCAGTGTCCAAAGTTATATGCAATGAGACCATTGGATATTAATGTTTATAGTTTACTATTTGGGGGTTTACTTCTATAGTGGTATTTAATTCCTAATAATAGTAAAAAAGACTCTAACTCTATTTTATATAAAATTAAATCTAGAAGGTTTACTAGCTGAAGATCTTGTATTGGCATTCACACCATTAACATCCATAACTTTAAAAACCTTGCATAAGACATTATGGTGTCCTCACTCGACTTGCCTGATAGGCTAGAATAGTGTGATAATCTAGAATGTGAGGATGTTGTCTATTATCACTTGAATTGCTTCCTAATAGATTCTAAATATGTATATAGGTTAACAAACTTTACTTCCTATGAAATTGAAAGACATGCTCTTACATAAAGAGAAATCACTTTTATTTAATTGAAAAAAACTTTGTATTTAATGGGAACACACTTTCACTAAAATGAAATTCATGTTGATTTGAAAAATAAATTCACACTTGCGTTGAAAAAGAAATTCACACTTTTCTTTGAAAAGAAATCACTCTTTGCTTTGAAAGGAAATCACTCCTGTGTTAAAAAGGAAATCACACTTTGAAATGAATGAAATATACCTAGATTAAATAAATACTTCAAAATTATAAACTAAAATTACCAATTTGTCCTAATATTTAGAGAGAAGTGGGCCCTTTTTCCTTCCTCAAAATAAGAACAACTTTACTCAATAATGAAAATATAGTTGAACTTTATTTTATTATCAAAGGAACATATACAGATATGTGAAACTACACTGGAATGTTTCTTATTATTAACACAATGATTAACTATATTTTTTTTGGAATAAGAAGGAGATATGTAGTTAAATCACATCTCAACATCTATTCACATAATACAAAATCTAGTGATCTAAATAATCAAATATTTTTATTTAAAATATAGAAGATCTAGGTATCAGATCACATACTTATAAGATGGTGTTTAGACTAAATAAACTAATAATAGATAGAAAATAACTAACATATATCCAAAAATATTACATCTAGTTATACAAAATAGAAATACAAATATATCTGTATCATTTTAGACCATTACTATGAATAGTAACATCTAAAATAATTTATCTAAATATGGAAAGTCTATTTATATATAATAGATATATTTAGAATCACTATGTTGATACGTAGGATCTAGTTGGACATCTTTGGAGCATGGTTAGGTGTCTTCAAAGCATTCTATACAGGTATTTGGATCACCTTTAGAGCATCTTTGAAGCATCTTGGGATTACCATTAGAGCATCTTTGAAGCGTTAGATCTTTAGAAATCGATATATTCTTCATTGAATCCTCAAAAATATTTCCAAAAATGGTTATCAAAACCATTTTATGTCTTCTCAAAATGATCCCGCCATAGGGATGTATTTTTTTACACAAAACTGTGCTCATTTCAACCAAGTTAGACACATTAACAAGAAAAAGAATCAATAATGTATCACATAAAAACAAAGGATAATTTCATTCATTTCCTACTTCGATAAGACCTTAACTATTTAATGCAATGCAATATATAAACAAAATGCAACACTTATGGATAGTTTGTATTAAATATAATGAGTTATATGGAATGTTCATCACCTAGGTTGTGGATAACATTAGAGTTATTATTACTTCATATTTAGATTTTTATGTATTAATTATTATAGGATTAAGGTTTTTTATATATTAATGGAAGGAATTGATTTATTATTTTAACATTTAAATTTCATCAAATGTTTATACAAAATGTCTCTTTTCCTAGTTGTCATTAAAGACCATGTGTCATAAAGATAACTCAAATAACTTGACTTTAATAATTTTTATAGGATACATGAGCAAATAATCATATGAGACATGGTTTTTATAATTTACTATAATATTTTGTATAGGTCCATTAGGTTTTTGACCCAATGACATATTGAAGATGGGTTTCATAACAAAAAAATTAAAGATGACCATACATCAACAACAATCACATGCATTTGATTGATAACTATAAGACTAAGCATTATACATGTTTAACCTAACAAAAATGTATGCATTATCCTAGCCTCTAATAATCCATAGATTTAACTGTCTCTAATATTATAGTTAGAACTAAAGATAAGAGCAATATAAAATAAGTAGATTTATCACTAGTCACTACCCATGTCAAAAAAGGTGAAATCATATGTATATGTTTAAAAAATAGTTAGAAGAAAAAACCAACCCATAAAATTATCTCTGCACCATAATTAATATGCATCTAATTATTTATCTATAATGATTCTCTCCCTTACACTGAAGGGGTTTTATTTATGTCATAATCAAAGGAAAAAAGAATGCATTTTGTATACCTAATATTTTTCACTTTTATCATTTATTGATGTTTTCTCTTACAACAACACTTAGAGATTTAATCTCCCTGAGTACATTCCTTAAAGGGTGCATCAAAAAATGGGTGGTTATGTTTTTAGTGATTTATGAGATATTGTTTCTCATATATGATTTGTATATCCATTCTAAATTCATCATACTTGATCCCATAAGTTGTCCCATTCCATCTTACATGTTATGGATTTATTAGGGCTTATATTTCCTATTATATCATCCTAGTCCTATGTAGCATTATCTGACACTTTTCTATTCCATACTATGTTGACCTAATTGATGTAATTTTGAACACGGTGTCATGATTTTCAAAACCATATCAACCTAATCAATGAAATTTGAGGTTTTTCAAACCATTGTAAACTACACCATGTTTGGTTGATGACATCAGCTTAACTTTTGAGATGGTTATTTAGACATAAAATCTAGATCTAGGGAGTCTAGGCTTAAATGGGTAGAGATAGCCTAGGGTAAAAAGATGGTATAATATCTCTACAATAGTATATATTTTTTTATAAAACCTAGATAAACATATACTAAATCTATTATGTTGAGATGCTAAAGATAGAAGGTATATCTATGATAGATATTATAATTTTAATAAAAATAAGAAAATTAGATGGTTCTGGTGATAATATAGATCTAGATCTAGAATAAGTATAAAGTGGACTCAATTTAGATTCTAGAATAGTCACTTGATTTTTTAAATTATGCCTTTGTAACTATAGACACTTGCATCGACCTAGGATGGTTACATTGAATCTACTATCTAACTTAGATGTAGGTGTCTATTACACAATACCTACTAAAACTAGATGTGACCACCTAAATACGTCTAGGTTCTATGTCACCTTCACTCTGGTGCGTTCAGATTTGGGTCATGGACTATCACCCTTGTTAAATATAAAAATTGTAGATCTTCATCTTCATATTAGTTATGGGATTGTTTAATAGACACATGATGTTAAACTAACCCAAAGACCCCTCTATCAATTACCACTACCTACATATCTAATACTTTTAAGAGGGCCTTAGACTTATGCAATTCTCCCCAACATGTTGGATTATGTGTGAATCATACAATGTGTGATAAGAAACTACAATAATGACCTATCTTGTAACTTAGAAAATATGGATCTTCAAATGATCCTTTAATACTTTATACCTATAGATGTTTTATCCCTACGATTGATATGGAAATAGGAGAAAATAGAGAAGCTTTTTCTCACTTGAGTGTTTTGTAAAATGTTTTTGATAGGTGTCCTTGGTATTTTTTGGGTCTTTTCTAGGTTTTTGTTAGGTTTTGAATGAATAAGGGTTGGTCTTGTATTTATGCCAATCCTTCAGAGAATATCTCACATTAAATCACTTAGGTCAACCTTTAGGATATGTTTAATTTGTAAATTAGATGAATTTAGCGTACTTGACACTTATGTTTGATATGACACTTGCATCAACACATGCATCTAACTAAGATTTAAGTGTTTGAGTAGTTGGAAAATAGGTGCAGTTTAGAACTTATAAATATGGAAGATACATAGGTTTATAACATTTTGGGCGAGATAGTAGATTTGAATCATTAGAACAACATAGGTTAGACTAAGATATAAGTAAATTGTTATGGAGAGAAAGTGAATTCAAGCCTTTTAGTAGTGGTAAAGGTATATAATCTACATGTACATCCATGATATGCATTTTCCAAGTGTACAAGACTGAGGTGTTATATAATTCAAAAATAGTGTCTACATTCCCCCTTAATCTAGTAACTAAATTTATAGATTAAAGGAAAATAAATGTTTACTTGGGTGTGTATAATACACCTTATATTTAATTGACTCCAACTTAATTATTTTATTGGTGTCTAACCTAAAATTAAGATCATGTTACATTATATAATTAGTGCATATAATATGAAATTGAAAGTATTAAAATGATTGAAATTGAAGAGAGCAAGTTTTAGGAGTACACATGTGTAATGGTGCAACTGCATTGCCTTTTGTAAATTTGATTTGAAGGATATATCATTATGAATCACAAAAATTGAGATAAATATGAATATAATTCTATAAAATGCATATATCTAAATATATATAGATATTAGAGGGCACATCTACCTGATAGTTGAGATTAGCTCAATTTTCCAGCCTAGTCATACTTATAATCTGGTGAGTGTGAGTGAACCAAGTCAACTCACACTATAAAACTAGTGAGAATAGATAATTTAAATCAATTCCAACCTATAAACTTTGAAATATTGAGTGATTTAATCACCTCAACCACACCAAAAAATATACCACTACTATAGTAGATTGAATCAATATAGTTTGTAAGAGTCCAACCTAGTAGGTGATGATAGTCCCTTAAATTATTTTCAATCTAAAAGTAATTTGATTTTGAAATATTAGAAACACATTACATAACATATACACCTTAGATATGTCTCATGTTGAAACTATGTATAACATTGGTACCAATGTATATAATCCTACCATAATTGTGTATTTAAATCATATAATTATGAAATTTAGCCAATTTGAAATTGTGTAAGTGTGGAGAACATGTTTCTAAAACATACCTCCCACTTAATTTAAATTAAATAAATGGTGTAAGTACAAATGTGGAGAATATGTTTATAAAACATGTCCCCATTGTAATATAGGAATGTTGCATACTGAATAAGTGTGGAGAATATGTTTCCAAAAACATTCCCCTACTAAATCTAAGTATATGAAGTAATGTGGAAGACATGTCTCCAGGGTATTCCCTCACTGATATGCCACCCATTTTGAGGTGAGTAGAAGTAGATACTAGTAGTTACCTTGAATCAAAAGTATATGATAACCATGTAAAATTTTAATGTATCATGTATGATATAGATGGAATATGTCTAGGTAGATATGTCATTGAAGCATGAATAATCTGATCACACCAAGTCAATCATGGCTTAGAGAAGATAAATCAAACTAGCCCTTCTACTTGTTGGTACATTTAGATAATCAAGGTCATGACCAATATGGATCCAATATACCTAAATAAGGGTTCTCTTACCAAAAAATATCATTATAGAGGGTTCTAAATCCTCTATTTTAGCAATACTACTTAATAACCCTAGTTAGGACCTATGGTTTCTAACAATAGTAAATAGCAAATTAAATTAAATATAATTTTTTTTACACCAAATCTTGTGGTACAAATGGGGGATAATAAACATAAAAGTAAAAATGTAAAGAATAACTCTACTCAAGTCAATTTAGAAGTAATCCTAAGCATGGAGAGATAAATACATTCATAAGCCAACACATGCAAATCTATCTATTAATAAAAGAGGAACATGAATTAGGAATAAATACCTTGAAGATGAAACTTTCAATCCTCAGTCTCTCCCTTAGCCAATGGTGCTTTGAAATAGGTTGTTTTTGTTTTTAAGGATAAAAAATATAGGTTAGCTCTAGGTTATAATACTTTTCCTATACATCCAAAAGATTTTTCCCACAAGCCAAGATTCTTATCTCTAAAGGAAGTATGAAACCCTAAGCAGTGACTCCTTAGTTAGAATGGTGGAAAATCATATGCACAAATTAATGATTCAATATATATATCTCTCTAATGAAAATGGGGTGAATTATGTGTTGATATAGCTAGATTTAACCCTAAACCCTTTTGAAGATCTAGTCAACACAGTCAACCCAGTCAACCTAGTTGTTTAGAAATAAATTAGTTATGTCCAAGATTAAGTTAGTTGGGATAAATTAGTCTCATAACATTTTCATTTAATATAATGGGTTAAAACCATTGAACTATGTTTGGAGGATGATAAAAATAGTTGTTGGCTTAGGTTTAGGATATTTGAGGTAGTGAATTACTTGGAGTGTGTAAGGGAGGTGTCAAAGCTTAGGAAAATGTATATGATAAGTTTTTGTGGGTTATAAGTAGTGGTGTAGGGAACAATAATATTATGAATCACCAATGGTTTTCCCACCCCTTTCTCATCATAACCTTTAATTCATGCACTCAGAGAGATTAAGACTCGATAGGTTCTTATAAGAGAAAAACTATTACTGATTGATAAAGTTTGAAAATATTTTTTGTATACATATGGCCCACTCAAAGATAATCATGTGGCATGTAGTTGTAATACAAGATAATTCTTTAGTAAAATAATAAATTAACATACAATGCTAAGATAATTAAATTCTAGTATTTTAAAGCATAAAATAATTGAAAGTAAATGACTAAAAGGAAATAACTAAAATAAAAAAGGTAATATATGCATACCTTGACTTGTCTTTATCACTGAATGGTTATATATTGTGTTTGTAGTTTTGATCATGGAAGGTGTAGAGAATGCTTTGGATAAACCTTAATGATATAAATCTTAAATAGAAAAAACAAACAAACACAGGAAAGTCAAGATAATTAAAAGGCGTAGGAAAGATGTACTTAGAAATTTAGTAAGCTAGGGCGATATATGCTAAGTTAAGACCAAATGACCAAGTCAAAATTTTATCAGGTAATTGAAAATCCAAGGCTATTAAATGACCAAAAACCTCAAACAAGCATAACTTAAGTAAGAATGGTTACAAACCAAATTAAATTAAGGATACATGAAAAATGACAATCTAACATCAATGTTAAATCAATAACAATCTTTAAAAAAAAAGATGTTCAATAAATGGTTAAACAACATTAATGAGTGAGAAGTAACAATCCCCACTCAATCATCAATGTAAAAAATACATGAAAGGGAAAATAACATTGGAAAGTGATAAGTAACAATACAAACTCACTCAACAATATAAAAAGTACAAAAATATATAAATAAATACAGTTGTATGAAAAAATAAATGATAATGAAAAAAATTCAAATGAAACCAAGGAAATTATATAAATTTAAAGCAGTGGTGTAAATAAAATAATCCATAGGCACCCAAGCATAATATTCTATTATAAATATAGAGAAACCTAAAATAAAGTAGTGCTAGTATGTTTTAAGATGTGAATAAAGGGAAATATCCAAGGGGGTAAACATATTTATAATTAAACTTACATGTCAAGGGGGAAATAAAATGGGTTGTGGGGTAAATATAGTAAAATCAAGGTATAATAAATCTTTATCAAATTCAAGACACTAAAATTAAGCTTATCAAAACAAGATGAATTTTGACATTAAGGACTCTGGATAACTTATCCTAACCACAAAAATATTTGGTTATCAAATAAAATATGAATATCAACTCATGAAGGCTATATACATGAAAAATAAAAATGGACTTACCTTCCCATAACATGTTCCCCATTCCTCAGGACCCCTTATAGAGCCATTGACCAACTATGAAGATTGGGTACTTGTGTGAGAAAGTATGTAGCACTATAGATTTTGAATTATCATATCCTAATCTATTGGCTTACTGCACTCCAATGGACCTTGGCTCTATTATGAGGTCAACTATGGATTTTGAGTTTTGATTGGAGATAGGAAATGTGCTATGAATCACATATTTTGGTGTGGTTTTGACTTTTAGATTTGTATATTTACCTTTTGATCATTTATTTTTATTTTAAATGATTGGTATTTTAACATTTTGATGGCTTTTTGTATTCAACCTCCATATGTATTTGGAGAACCAATAATGGGCACTAAAAGTTACTATCACTTGAAAACATTAGACTTGGTTGCTAAGAAAGAGGACTTAGAGAGAATGTTTTCTAAGAGTTTTGTCTATTCATGTTAAATAAAAGGGTTATCTTGAATTTAACCTTGTTTTATCCAAAGTGGAATGAAAGGAAGTGAAATCAATCAGAAATGAATATGAAACAATTTTAATTACCTCAAATCATAAAAAATGTGAAAAGGGATACCATGATAGGTAATTATTATTCCTTATCATAATAATGTAATTGTAGAAAAAAATGTTAACATAGTTTATTTTGAAATTTTTATCCATAAAAGAAACAAAAACCAAGGCTGAGAATATGGAGGCATAAACTTTTAACCATTTCTTAACATTATAAAAAGAAAAATCAGTGTTTAAAAATAGGTTTGAAAGGATATATAAATTTTATGAGGAAAGCCTCATCCTATCCATGGTTTTACATTATAACTCTTAAAATAAAAACCCAAGTGGGTGCAAAAAGTTTTTTAAAAAAATGGTATTTGTGAGGAATTATTGGTCCTATCCATGGTCTTATAATACAACTCACAAAAGAAATAAGAAAATGAAAAATCTTTTGACACTAAAAAAATTGAGATGAAAAGAGAAAAAGAATGAGAATGTATGTATGAAAGATAAGGAATTCATGAGGAAAACTAGATCCCATCCATGGTATTACAATGCAACTCATGAATTAAATGGAAACCAAAGGAACAAAGAAGGGGACTAAGGTTTATGTATAAGATAGACTATTATAAGGGAGATATCATTGGATAAGTCATATAAGAAGTGTTAGTAGGATAGTATATAAAATTATGAAAATAAGGGAGATATTTAAGAAACAAATTCTTTAAAAATTGTGCATTGGTGGGTTATTTGAAAACATGGCCTTTATTAGTTTGTAGATGATAAGTATTATGACCAAGAATATCTTTTACTAAGGGACCCACCATTTTTGAGCATATTTTATTTATTTGTCATGAGTGTAGTATAATTTTAAGACTAAGTCACCAACATTAAATGTGTGGACTTTGACCTTTTTATTATGTTTTTTGGTAATGTGAGACTTGTATTGGTGGTTATGTTGTAAAGCATCCAAATAATGTTCATCAAGAAATTATAAGAAATGAAGATGGGTTTCAAATAATTATTCATGAAGAATGATACCATGAAGAGATATAAATAAATATGGGAGTTCAAATTCTAATGTCAAGACTAATTCAAATTCATATAATAGTGAGAATGGTGTTTCTCAAGTGGTAGTACATATTCTAGTATGATAGGTCCAAAGTATGGGATATAAATTAAGGTGAAAATTAATGTTATTTTCTTGAATAATCTTTTGTAATATTTTGTTTAGGATTCTTTTAGTGGCATATGCTTTCCCATTACATTATGGATGGTAAGGTTTGGAAAATTTGTGGGAAATTTTAAATTTAGCACATAACTATTTCATGTCCTTATTTTTGAAATTATTTCCATTATCAAAGATGATAGTATTGGGAACTCTAAAGTTAGAAATGATTTGGTTAAGGATAAATTTAGAAATACTGGTTCCCATGACATTGACAAAAGGCATGGATTCTACCTATTTGGTAAAATATTCAATAGAAATAATGATAAAAACATGACCATCATGTGATTGAGGTAATTTACCAATGAGATATAATCCCCATAGAGAGGATACTCCATTATTTCAAGCTCAGCTAGTGGTGAATGGATTAGATCATCATTAATCTAACAAGGATTACACTTTTTAGAAAAATTAATAGCATCCTTTTTTAAGGTAGGCCAAAAGTAACCCATATGTAAGCATTTGTAGGCTATATCATGTTTGATATAGTGACCACTACAAATGCTCACATGTGCTTATTCAAGGAGATTATGAACCTCTTCTTGCATTAAACAATAGAGTAGGGTACATTCTACATTAAGTTAGTAAAGAGTGTTGTATCAAAAGACATATTTGAAAGCTTGTTTATGTATTATTTTATTTTCATGAGAATCCATGTTTGGAGGGTAGGTTTAATTTTCAAGGAATTTGTCAAATAGTGATAGCCTCAATGTGACAAATGAGTAAATAATTTGGTTGAATATAAGAAGGTGATTTTTTTATTTGGATAATAAATTAGGAATTATTAATTACTTTATGAGATTGAAATAAAGATGTTGATGAAACAAGAGAATTAGCTATGGAATTTTTATCTCTAGAAATTGGATCAATGGTAAAATAGTTAAATTTATTAGAAAGTGTGTTTTCCATTTGATGATATGAAATTATATTTTCACTTTTATGTTGATAACTACTATTAACCTAGCCATAGATAAGTTTTTAGTCACCAAAAGCATATAGATATGGGATATCTAAGTCAAGTGTTTCTTGCATGCCTAAGAATATAGATTCATATTCAGCCATGTTATTAGTGACTTCAAAAGTTAATCTAAATGCCAAAGAGATGATCTTACCATGTGGGTTCATTAGGATACATCTTTCCCTAGCTCCTTATAGGAATTTTTCACCATCAAAGTGGAGTGTCCAATTGTCTTCATGTAAATAAATGGTAACTTTAGGGAGTTCTTTAATAACTACTTTGGATTTAGTAGTATCAAGAATGATATTAGTATCCTCTTGATTATTTACCTCTAAATCAGTAGAGAAATTATGGGAATAATCCTTGAGAGAGATATCCTAGTTAAGACCTTTGATTTAAAAAATGGCATCATTGGAGAGATTATCTTGAAGGTGATTTATGGCAAGTAAAGGTGCCACCACAGGTTGGTCAGTGATGACTTATTCTTTGACAAAATTTTGTGTGATAATTCAAAGGTCAAATTCCATAAATAAGACCATCCATTTGCCAATTTTATCTTTAGGTAGGAATGCTTTGGAGAATAAATGATGAAGTGTTTTGGAGTGAACGATGACACAAATGGTTTGATAGAGCATGTAGTGATGGATATTTTCAGCTATGAAATATATAGCAAGGTAATCATGTTCTACTTTGGTATAAAAAATTTTTATAGTCAATGGGTCCTTGATTAATGTAATAAATAGCGTACTTTCTACTAGTGTCATATTATTAGGAAATAATTGCTCTAAATGATATGGGGGTAGAGGATGTGCATAATATTTAGTAATGGTCATTTGAATGTGGTTAGAGAATAGAAGGATGGAATAAATATTCTTTCATATTCTTAAAATATTTTTGGCATGAATCTGTCCATTCTAGAGCATTACCTTTTTTGATAATGGAATTGATAACATATATATGGTAAGACATTTATGGGATGAGTCATAAAATTTTCCCAAGATTTATAAGGTAATCACATATGTTGATAATGGAGTGAGGAATAGGCATGTTGCAGATAGCCTTCATTTTATCTAGATCAGCATCAATGCCTTGAAGAGAGACTACAAACCCTAAAAATTTACCAAATGTGACTCAAAATACACATTTATATGGGTTAAGTCTAAATTTATATTTGATTAGGCAATCAAAAATAATATCTAGAGTGGTTAAGTGTGTTTTATGACTTATAAAATTTGTAATGAGATTGTCAACATAAGTTTTTACTATCTTATTTATAAGGTCATTAAAAATGTGGGTCATTATATGTTGGTAGGTGGCTCCAAAAAATTTAGTATAGAGATAATTTTGACATAAAAATAGGTGGCCCATTTTGTATTAAATATTATTTTGTGTTGGTCTTCAATAGCTATGTGAATTTGATTATATCCTAAAAAACCATCCATAAGTGACAACATTTATTATCCAGATATGGAATCTATGATAACATCTATTTAAGGTAATGGGAAGTTATATTTTGGACACGTGAGGTTAAGATTAAAGAATTCAATGCATATATGAATGACCATGGTGATTTTTTTATGAATGAGAATGTTTTTTGATACCCATTCAAAATAGTCAATAGGTTTGATAAATTTGGCATCTAAAAATTTATAATTTATTTATGACATAAAGTAGAAATTTTGGGTAGAAATTTTCCTTGTTTTTGTCTAATGGGTTCTGCATCTAGGTATGTGATGGTATTATGTACAATGATACTCAAATCAATACCTAGATTATGTTCATATGAACAAGAAAAGGTTTTATAATACTTTTTGAATAATAACTTAAAGTTACCTTTATCCTTTGGAGTGAGTTCTTTAGAGAAAATTATATGTCTAGGACATGCTATTGTACCATATTCTATTCTTGTGGTTTCTTCAATGAGAATCTTGGAAATGATATGGAACATGGGGAAGAGAAGAAATAGGATTTCTTTAAGATCCACACTAGTAATGAAATTATTAAAATAAGGATATTTTGTGTGAAGTCCCCAAGTTTATGATGTTGTAAGGGAAGCTAAGGTTCTCTAACATGAATTACCTCAAGTATAGCTTCATCACTAGGTAGCATGGGTAACAGTCCATAGTATTCAACATCCATTTTGAGATAAATGATTTTATTACCATTGTGATCATATTTAGAATGCATTTGTTATACATATGTGGCTTTACCATCTATGGTAATTTTAGGTGTAGGTGTGATTTTAGGTTGAGATCAAGTGGATTCAACTAGATTTGTAATAGGTGTGGTAGGTTATGTTTCAGATGGTGGTTCATTTAAATTAAGGTGTGTAGCTTCAATGTTATTTATAGGATCATGAGAAATAAGAGAAGTTGGTAAGTTGGTTGGTTGTGTGGATGGTATAAATGGTTAAAAAATTTCCAAATTTTATAGAGTTAAGATTTGTTGAAGTACCCATGGGGTATATGGAAATGGAGGATTAATGGGAGATACATGACCTTTAGGTTTTGATTCACTATTAGTTGGTATATGAATAACAAGAATATCATGGTTTAAGGCATGTATTTTAGCTAATGTATGTTGGTATTGATGTATGTCTAAGTCACGTTATTGAGCTTGAGCCATAGTATAATTATCATGTGTGTGGGAAATAGTGCATCCATTTGTTTCTAAAGAAGAATCAAAAGTGGATGCACCTAAATCACTAAATTTTATGGCAACATTGCTAATGAATATTGAAATAATATTTCCACTCCATACTCATTACATGTGAATTAATCTTTAGTGTAATACACTTCATGTTTTTTGGTGGAAAAATGGGTACTTTTGGTATTTATTGGTTTGTGATTGGCCCAATGTGAAATGACACCATTTCACCAATAGTTGGATAAATCACTATAGGAATGGTGTATCTCATCTTATTTTGATAGGGATAGTTCCCTCATATTATGTGATCAATTTATGGGTTTTTCTTACTTTTTAATTAAAATCATGAAAGGAAACAAAACATAAAATAAAAGGAGAAGAGTAGAGAAACCCATAGAGGGATAAAATTAGAGAACCACTAGGTTAACTCAATAATAAGTAACAAAAATAGAACTCCTTCATATCACACAAGAATGAACATAGGAGTAGTGAGGGTTTTGTGAAAACAAGGCATGTTTGGAATCACAAAGTCTAATCACAATCTTGATGACACAAAATTGGTATGAAGTTTCATCGAGATCAAAAATGCAGAAAATTGTGGACATCAAGGAAGCTCATCCATGGAGGTTCTCAACAAAAAGTTTGGGAAACATCATTCTTCCATATAAATAAATAAATTTATAAATTTAATGGATTTTTTTTATCACAAATAGGAAATATAAATTCATAAACAAAGATAAATAAAATCTACAAAACCCCAAAAGAGTTTCACCCAATTGCTTGAATTTCATCACTTCAATTTGTAAATAACATGGTTCCACATAGATTTGTATATTTATCTCTCCAAGAGCTTGAAGAAAGGGAGAAGAACCTAGACAAAATCTAGAGTTTTCCCTTTTATACAATATTTTCCTTTAGAAGATGAAAAGTCATTTATTTTCCCATTTTTTGTTTTCTTTTTTATTTGGGAAAATTTACAATACTAAATGACCTTTTCAATTTACATTTGCACACAAATATTAATTATAAAAATAATTAATATGTCTAATGAATAAAAATAATATATTCATTTAATGACTTTAATTAACATTAATTAATTATAAAATAATTAATAACATAATTAAGATAATAAATTTCTCATCGAGACCATCATATAAAATCCACAATTTACTCCATATGGGTTAGTAAAAAATGTGCCTTCTCTATTTGGCTATGGTGTCTTATAAAACATTATGACAAATAGGACAAAAGGAAAAAATTATGGGAAAATTTAAAAAATGGTGTAGTGAAATTTCGATGGCCAAATTTTAGTACAATAACTAGCTCTGACTATGGGACTACATTCCCTGGTAAAATATAAGAGAACTCCAAAAGATGTTGGTGACATGTGCCTCATTTAACCTACAAGTGCACTCAAAAAAATTGATTCAACCAACTAGAAACTAATTCACCTATCCCAATAATATGGGAATGAACACAAGTTATTGATTTAGATCATACCTACTCTAACTTTTTGAAAATATCCATTATTTTCACTCCATGATTTGACCAACTAGTAGTCAATTTACCTATTCCAATCATATGGGAATGAGAATGAGATACTAAGCTAAATCATCCTTAAAAATTATACCCATTCCTATGTTGAACACCCTCTTGGATTATTTTTCAAGGGAAATTCTTTGATTCTACAAATCAATTATGTTCTCTGGTTGATAACATTCAACATTATTGTTTAACAAAGTATGGTCTGGTAAGATCTAATCAAAGTTACCAAAACTCCTCATTGTATATAACCTAATTTGTTACTAGGGATGATGGGGTAATATGACACAGTATGAGTGGACCATTTAGAGAAAATCTATAAGCTATAAATCCTATCACACATCTAAAATTTTATAAATTATTGTATACTATATTGAACAACCCTAGAATGTCAGGTAATGATAGTAAAAATTTAGGTTGAAAGGAACTTTGAATGTTTTTTTATACATGCCCAGATATGTTGGTGGATAAAAAATTAGAATTCAACACACTCATTGATGTAAATTCATGGGCCATAGAATCTAAATTTTTTTGACATGGTAAACTGGAACATGTCTTGGATAACCTAGCATAGGGACAAAAGTTTGATGCTTTCTAGAAAGATAGTTTGACTTGTTATCTAGTTCTCTAGATAACTATTCATCTAAATATTGCTACCCTATATGATTTTCATCTAAATATTGTTACCCTATTCATATAACTATTAATATTTTACTTTTCACAAGTTGGTCAAGGATTTTTCCTATGTGATAATATAAAACAAGTCTAATCTAGTTGTCACTCAGCATTTGGAAAGAATGAAAATCTCTTTATATATCTGTGTGTGTGTGTGTGTGTGTGTGTGTGTGTGTGTGTGTGTGTGTGTGTGTGTGTATATATATATATATATATATATATATATATGTATGTATGTATATATATATATATATATATATTCAACATCTTCAATACTGAAATCAGGTTTTGATGGTTTTTGGAGTTTAATTAGTTATGTTCTCAATTTTGATAACTTCATATTATGCATTATTTACACACCATGAAGATCATTCATAGCAAAATGGGATATGTAAATAGGTTATCCAACACTAGGGAAATAGTATCATCATTCACTGCCATAGTAGTCTATAGTTTGTGCTCCTCCCTATGATGGAAAAACAACATATTTCCTTTTATAGTAATGGTGTCATGATACTTGAATGAAAAAAAAATACCCGTGTTCTCTATTGCTAGGAGTAGAAGTGAAAGGTATGTTGAACCTATTTTTGAAGGTGCGTAAAGTGGCTTGAACAAATTTTAAATCATCTACTCTTTAATCAAATCCATCTATCTTTGGTAAATATTTCACTATTATGATTCCCATAGTATAAATAGTCAAAATTATAATTTTTATCAAGCTTGCATGCTTTTAACAAATAACCATTTTCCCTTTCCACTGTAAGTATATACCAGCAAGTTTCAAAGACATGACTTGTCATTCTAGAATGAATATCCAAACTATAATAACCTAAGGAAGAGTAAATATAGAAATAAATTCAATTATGAAATATGTTTTCAAGTACCACTTTGAAATTTATATTGGATATATCACTAACTCTTCTCTCTTGAACACCCTAGATGAAGGAGATATGAAATTTATTTAAAATTGAAGGTCCATAGGTACTAAATAACATATATGCATGAGAGACTATAAAATAGTAACAATAATTTTCAAATTATTATCTATACTAAGGCATCTTGATTTATCATCCACAAATGGAAAATATAAGAACAAAGGATCAATAGAAATTGTAACTATACATGATATAACATATAAAAAATCCACCTGTGTAATGATCCTTGATGATATAGGTTCTGTATAGGATACTATGGTAAGATTATTTTCCAATTTTACCTTTTGAATAACTCTAACTACATTTTTTCTCTCAGTCACAAGAAGATGATTCATGGGCATCCTTACTAGATAGAGATTTCTTGTAAATAATATCCACATATTATTTGACTATCACTTGATCCCATACATAGGATGCATAAAAATGATTTAAGTTTAACTTTTTGTCAAAACTCACTAAAAATTTCTCATGAACATGTTCATATTAGTGAGGTGAAGAAATATTTAATGGACCCTTTGCATAATCCCTTTCAATTCATTACTTTAGGAATGGATATATATAAATATATGTGGACTTATTTAGATTTTATGAGACTAGTTCTAGCACATTCCATTTTGAAAAATGAATAATCAGTGTATCTCTTCAAACAAGCAGCAACACCCAAAACATCTAACTTGTTCAATAGGAATAGCATTGGAGGCCCTCTACACTCCTCATAGGAGTTGATAATATACCAAGGAAAGTCTCCTTGAGTTAAATGATTCTTATCATTATGAATATAAGGAATGAAAATTAGCACTTATTACATATGCAAAATGATGTTGATTCTTTTCATACATCATAGCCTTTGTTTATCATATTAATAGTCTCAAAGTAAATATGTATATGATATTCTTGCCACCATTTAATGAAAAAAATAGGACTTAAATAAAATATCACAACCACTAAAATTCCTTGTGAGCTCAAGAAACCAACATAGAGAGAAGGGGAAAAGACCATAATAAACAAGCTATGTTTTATTAATCACTGACACACACACATAATGGCAAATAAGAAAGGAAAACACAAACCAAAATTGTGTGAAAAGGGAAACTATTTACAATGGAATGGAAAACAAATCATGACTAAACAAATCCATTTATTGATTGAGTAAAGTATGAGCCTTTATAAGACACATTTTGACAATACAAGGACATCACATGCAAAGATAAAAGTAAGAAAAAACATGATTTTTATTGTTTACATAGGAGATACATGAGGTATGGGAGGAAACAAAACCATGGATTCAAGAACATGACCTTGCATAATCAAAATATACAAATTATTCACATTTTTCTCATGAATGTGAGGTATTTGCTTCAAATTAAAATTTAAAAAATGAACAACATGGGGCATACCGCCAAAAACTTCACCTCTTTGTTGATCTTGTGAATTTTCAACCATGAGTAGCTGAACTGAATCTCCCATAGCTACCTCCAAATGTGAGCTTAGGACAATAACCTATTGACACTCCAAATGGATGGAAATTTATTACATGTTACTTATAATTTTCTCTTAAAAACTTGTTATAGGCTCATGTTCAACATTAACACACACCTCCTTTTAATCAATATGAATCCTACTACATTCATGACCTACCTCATGCTCTTGAAAGGGGGCTAAACTTTAATTTTTTGGTATTATTCCACTTAAGCTAAATTTTAGCATAGGAAAATTTATTTCTTTTTCACTTGCATGGCTCCATAGAAGTTTTTAAATAATTGAACTCTTGTTTTTTTTATCAACACTCTCTAATAGTCTCTTATTCAAAAGTTGGTATGAATAGAAAGACATTTTTTATTATATCATCATTTTCATAGACCCAATCAACCCCTAATTTAGGCTCTTTTGAAACATTTACCTCTTTTATTTTTTCTTCCTGCTGCCACCTAATGTTTCCCAAGTATGCATACTCTTATTTTAGTTAATATAATTTAATACCTACAGCTAAAATCAGACCATGGGAAGCACTATAAAAATCATAAAATTATAAGTATGAGCTATGTTTCATCATTTCTAGGAATATTTGAAATGATGTTGTCAATATTATCATTAAAGGGGAAGATTTTATTCAAATTTTAGGAATCAAAGGAACATTTTATATCCCTAGTGGAGTCACCAAAAAATTTCATGGAAAAAGGGACACTTTTAGTATTTCTTGGTTTATGACTCACCCAATGTGAAGTGACACCAATTCACCAATAGTTGTATATATCACCATAGGAATGTTGAATATCCTCTTCTTTTGAGAGGAGTACCCTCATATTATATGATAATTTTTGAGATTTTTGTACTTTTTAATTAAAAGTATGAAATGAAATATAATAGAAAATAAAAGGAGAAAAGAAGAGAAACCTATAGTAAGATAAAAGTGGATAACCATTGGGATAACTCAAGAATAAGTAAAAAAAATATAAATCATTCCTCTCACACAAGAATTAACATAGGGAATAGGAACTTGTTTAAAATTTGGTCTAAAGAGAAAGACATTTTTTATTGTATCATAACTCTCATAAACCCAAACAAGCCCCCAATTTAGGCTCTTTTAAAATGTTTACCTCTTTTATTTTTCTTCATTCTACCACCTAATGTTTCCAAAATATGCATACTCTTATTTTAGATGAAATATTTTCATACCTACCACTAAAATTAGGCCATGGACATCATTATAAAAATTAAAAAATCATAAGCATGGGTTGTGTTCCATCGTTTCTAGGAATATTTTCAATGGAGTCACCAATATTTTCATTCAAGGGGAATATTTCCTTCAAATTTTAGGAATCAAAAGGCACCTTTTCGATCCCTAATAGAGTCACTAAAAAATTTTGGTGGAAAAATAGGAACTTTTGGTATATATTAGTTTGTGACTCACCTAATGTGAAGTGACACCAATTCACAAATAGTTGGATAAATCGCCATAAGAATGATGAATATCTTCTATTGTTCCCTTGTATGACTTGATAAATTTGGGGATTTTTAGTGATTTTACTTGAAAGCATGAGAGAAAAAAAAATATATAATAAAAGGAGAGAAACCCATAGTGGGATAAAAGTGGAGAACCACTGAGATAAATAAAGAATAAGTAAGAAAAATCTAACTCCTTCCTCTCACACAAGAATGAACATAGGACTAGCGAGGATTTTGGGAACGTAGGGCATGTTTGGAATCATAAAGTATCCTCACAACCTTGAGTTCCATCAAGATCAAGCATGCATAAATTCATGGACAATAAGGAAACTCCTCCATAGAGGTTATCAAAACAAAGTTTAAGAAACACCATTATTGCTCATAGCTAATTAATTTATAAAATTCAATGGAGTCTTTACTCACAAATAGGAAATTTGAATTAATAATAAATAGATAATTAAAATATAGAAAACCCCAAAAGAGTCTCACCTACTTGCTTGCATTTAATTTCTTAATATGGAAATAACATGGATCCACACAAAGTTGTAGTTTGATCTCTCTATGAGCTTGAGGAAAGGAAGAAGAACCAATCTAGATTTTTTCCTTTTGTACAATATTGACCTTCGAAAGTTTAAAAGTCATTTATTTTCCCATTTTTGGTTTTCTTTTATATTTGGGAAAATTTAAAATATTAAATGATATTTTAAATTTCAATTTACACACAAATTTTAATTTTAAAAATAATTAATATGTCTAATGACTAAAAATAATATAGTCATTTAATGACTTTAATTAATGCTAATTAATTATAAAATAATTAATAGTGTAATTAAACCAATAAATTTCATATCTATTCTACCATATCAAATTGACAACTTAATCCATGTGGGCTGGTTGAAAATGTGCCTTATCCATTGGGTTATGGGTTCCCATAAAACATTACAAAAAATAGGATAAAAGACAAAAATGATAGGAAAATGTAAAAAATGGTGTAATGAAATTTAGATGGCCAAATTTCACTAAAATAGTGTGCATTACATAGAGGAGGAATTTTAGTGATCTCATTTATTAGAGGGATGGTATGATCATGTGGAAGTAAAGAAGGAAGAATCCACTCTAAAAATTAAGGAGGTAACTTAGTGTTGTTATAAGTATTTTATAAATCATTAGGTTCATCATCATCATAATTGATAAGAGTGACCTATAAATATAGATTCATGTTAACAAATTTAGTTATAGGTGAATTATTAATGTGTGGAATGATTAGAATCCAATATTGAGATTTGGGTTTGGGTAGTTTGATACTCCATGGATTAGGATTGTCCTCATGTTTTCAATGTTTGTCATTATGTATGAATTTAATACATTGACTACCTAAGGAGACAATATCCCTCATATGATGTGTCTATGGGTGATATAGGAGTATGTTGCAAGATAGTGATAAATCAAAGACCATGAGCTTGGTATGGATAGTCTTGGGTCCAATAGTAAGGGGGAGGCCAATAAAACCAAGTTGTTTTTTATTTTTCTTATCAAATCCTTGATATGTGAGACAAGTTTATTTAAGGTGATTTTTGGTATATCCAAGTTATTAAATTAACCAATTTTAGGTCACATGAATTCTTGACCTTTCATCTACTAATACTTTTCAAATAAGGGTGGTATTAATTATAATTTTAATAACAAGAGGTGGATCATCAAATCAAATAAGAGTTTCATCATTAATCTTGTTTTCTTCATCAAATTATAAGGATGGTTTATAAGAGGTACAAATAGTTTTAATAGTATGTAATTTTGTTGGTAAAGGGTCTTGAGGAGGTTTTTCCAACTCAAGGGATGGTGGTTCCTCAATATATTGTAATTATTGGATTAATAATTTTTGATGATATGGAAAAGTAAAAACTAACTCCATGATGGGTATTTTAGAAGGCATTGAATTAATCTCTTCTAATAAATTTCAATGAGACTTAGAAGATGAAGAACCAACATGAGGTTTGGGAGGTACAATGGTTTTTGTAATAATAGAAGAAGTAGATTGAGGTTCTAACTGTGGGAGTGTTTCTTCATTTATTTTAGAAGGTATGGTAGTGGTAGTTGTGGTTTCTTTAAGAGTTGTTCTTTAGTTGATGGTTTTTTAAGCTTCATGATAGGATATTTGTGGTGGGTTTGCATCTATAATTGACTTTGATTGTGATCAAATATTGATAATTAGTATAATATTGGTCATAATCAACATCAATTGCACATATATCTTCATTTTAATTTTGTGGGTTGGGAGTAGAAAATGTTTTTAGAGGCTTATAGGATGAAATCTTGGTAAATTTTTTATTTTGAGAGGCTTTGACATAATAATTATGACACATTTTAATCATAACATCATGGTTGAATGTATATCCTAACATAAAAGAAATAGAAAATTTCATAATCCCATGACATTTTTCAAGAGAATGACCCACATCATCATGAAACCAAAAAAACATTGTTAGGATCATACCATGTAAGTGGATTATTAGTATAGGTGAGAGGTTTAGAAAGAGCTAATAATTAATTCATTTGTTGAATAATTAAAGGTGTATGGGAAGCTTGGGGGTTATCCATTTTGAATACTCCTATTTTTGTTTGAGGAAGATTACTAGTAATCACATTAATGGAGTTTTGGAGATATCCCTTGATAGATTTAAGGTTCGGCTCAAATTGTTTCATAATAAAGTCTTGTCTTTTAACTTGATCAATTGCATCATTTATAGTTTTGGGAGAAAAATTTGTAACTTTATATTGAATGGAAAGTGTTAAGGTGGTTATAAAGAATTTAAATAAGTTATCATCAATCATGTTATAATCAACTTTGTGAGCCAAAGATTTTCATCATTTAATGAAATCATGAGATGATTTAAAAGGAGATTGTTTAGCATTGATAAAATGACTATGACAAATTTCAAGAAGATCATTGTGTTGAAATTCCTTAACTAGAGGATTGACCAAATCCTTGAGTTGACATATATAGTGTTGATGGAGTTGATTATACCATTCTAATATATTTCATGTGAATGTTTTGATTAATATTTTTGTGGTAGCAAAGGTACGTATTTGAATCCACTCTTTGTAAAGATTACCAAAAGCTTTAAGGAGAGATACAAGGTCTTTAGCCCCATCATATTTAATAGTTGGAGATATATTTATAATATCAATATAAATAATGAAGGGAGCTAAAGGTTAATTTTGGATATTTTGAAGCATCTTATTACACATAGGGTCTTGGGGAATGATATTTTCTGTGGCATCTCTAAGAAGTGGAGGGATAAAATTTTGATTATTTTGAGATAAGATAATAGGAGGTTGATAAGACATGTTTAATAATTGATGTTTCATCTACATCCACTTTTTGGAAAGATTACGAAAGGCTTTAAGGAGAGATATAGGGTCTTTAGTCCCATCATATTTAATAGTTGGAGATATATTTATAATATCAATAGAAATAATTAAGGGAACTAAAGGTTAATTTTAGATATTTTAAAGCATCTTATTATGCATAGGGTCTTGGCAAATGATATTTCTTGTGGTATCTCTAAGAGGTGGAGGTATAAAATTTTGGTTATCTTGAGGTAAGATAATAGGAGGCTGACTAAACATGTTTAATAATTGATGTTTCATTTGCATCCACTCTTTGGAAATATTACCAAAGGATTTAAGGTATTTGTGGTAGCAAAGGTATTTATTTGAATCCACTCTTTGGAAAGATTACCAAAGGCTTTAAGGAGAGATGCAGGGTCTTTAGTCCCATCATATTTAATAGTTGGAGAGATATTTCCAATATCAATAGAAATAATGAAGGGATCTAAAGGTTAATTTTGGATATTTTGAAGCATCTTATTACACATAGGGTCTTGGGGAATGATATTTCATATGGCATCTCTAAGAGGTGGAGGGATAAAACTTTAGTTATTTTTAGGTAAGAGAATAGGAGGTGGATTAGACATGTTTAATAATTGAGGTTTCATTTGCATCCACTCTTTGGAAAGATTACCAAAGGCTTTAAGGTATTTGGTGATAGAAAAGGAATTTATTTGAATCCACTCTTTGGAAATATTATCAAAGGCTTTAAGGGAGATGCAAGGTATTTAGTCCCATCATATTTAATAGTTGGAGAGATATTTCCAATATCAATATAAATAATGAAGCAATCTAAAGGTTAATTTTGGATATTTTTAAGCATCTTATTATGCATAGGGTCTTGGGGAATGATATTTCCTATGCAATCTATAAGAGGTGGAGGGATAAATTTTTGGTTATTTTGAGGTAAGAGAATAGGAGGTTGATTAGACATGTTTAATAATTTAAGTTTCATTTGCATCATTTGAGAAGTAATAGGTGTATGCATAATATTCATTTTTTGAACTATTTGTATAATAATTTGAGTGGTGTCAATTGGTGGATTGACATTATTAGTGTTTAAAGGTGGATTGGTAGGATTGGTAGGAGGATAATTATATATATTTGTATTAGGAAAAGGTTTATTGGGTGGAGGATTTTTAAGTGGTTGGCTATTGGTGTTTATAATATTTATTATAGGTTTATTGGTTAATCTTGTGTCAATTGCGCCTATAGTATAATAAGGTGATTTTGAGATAAAATTGTCTTAAGAAATATGAAATGGATCTAATTAATTAATTTCATTTATTAGGGTTATTTAAACCATATTTTAGTCTAAATATGAAGGGTGAGATAAGGTGCACCAAGAGTATCTCCTTGGGAAACAAAGGTAGGAAGGAACAAATACCCCATTTATCATCTAAATGGATTAAGGTTGTACAAAATGACTCTAAGAGGGGATTTCATGATGCTTTAAATGAGGATATAAGACCAAAGATAAATATAGGAGAAAAGTTAGCCAGATACTAAATTGAATCAACTAAGTGAGATTTTAAGATAAATAATAGAATCAACCTAGTGGTATGGAATCGATCAGGGTGACTGAGTTTGGAAGGAAGATCAATAGAAAAATATAAGAAATGACACAATAAAATGGGTCAATTTTGTTCTTTGGTGAAATATTGAAGACCATCCTAGGAGAGATTAGGTTAGATAGAATGACTATGTTCTATAGAAAGGAAGATTAATCAGCCTATAAGATATTGGGTTGAATATAATGACTATGTTATGTAGAATGGAAAACTATGAGAGACAAAATTGAGTGGGTCAAATGTGTTCTGAAGGTAAATATAGTTTTTGAAAGTTATGAATTTAGATGATATATTGTTATTTAGCAAAAAAAATGAAATAAACACATAAACAACTGGATTAAACTAGTTGATCTAGTTACAACACAGAACACAAACCTTGTATTAATGTTGGCCAATACAAGTGTTTTAATATAACATATAATTATCAAAGAGAATGTAGAAATGCTGAAAATATAAATGCTAATCTATGTGGTCTCTCCTAAAAAAAATTAATTATAATTTTAGAAATAAATGTGATAAGGTATTGGCTTTAGAAAGGAACTCAAAAGGTAAGCTAATGATGGTTTCAAGTTGTTAAGGTTGAAATGGATCTATATTAGTGATGGTACTAGCTTGGTATTGGGGCCTACCCCTTCACTTCAAAATCACACAATGATAAAGGTGTTTTGCCAATATATACCATCAACAACATATATATATATATATATATATATATATATATATATATATATATATATATATATATATATATATATATATATATATATATATATATATATATATATATATATATATATAGCCAATAGATTGATTCAGTTTCCCTATTGGTGATGAAATCCAAGTAGGTAGACCTTGGGTAGAATCTATTTAATGTTTTGTGATATTGTGTGTTTTGGAAGTGTGTGAATAAATTAAAATAACTATGAATAAATTGATAAGTTAAACCTTCCTATTTATTCTATATGTGATAATCTAAAAAACAAAGCAGTAAAATGAAAGATGATTTAATTACTAGCAATGTGAGTTAATTCATTTGCTTGAAGAGTATAGGTTTGATTGAGTTGAATAAGTATGCATATATTATATAAAAATTTTGACTCAATTGATTCTATGTATTAAATTAAGTTACAAATCAACATAATCGAGTGAGTTGACTAAGTTTCTTAAAAAAGAAGTAACTACATAACTAAGTCAATTCAGTTGACTTAGTTGACTGTAGGGTTACAATTTTATAGACTAAAAATTGTGAAAAATAAGACTATAATGAATAAAAAATAACTAATTCAATGAGAATGAACTTGAATATTTTAATGATTCTAATATTTCTATTTATATACTATGTCATTCAGATAATGTTTTTTTTAACCTACTAACATAGTTGACTAGGTTGACTGAGTCTAAACCTATATGGAAAGAAATGAACTAAGTGCATCGATCTAATTACTTATGGTTGAATATGACATTCATAATGAAAAATAAAGTTGATTAGATTGAATGTGTTAAATTTTGTGCATAAAATGTTAGACTATGTTGATAGATTCAATCTAGTGATGTAAAAATAAAATAAATAAAAAACGATAAAAAATAAAAGCATGAAAAAAACCTACAAGGGTTAGATTCATGTTAGGTTCACCAGAATGTATATAATGGAAAGTGAATTTGATCTAAAAATAAATCCTAGCTCTGAAAAGATAAATTGTATTATCCATTCTACTTATTGGTAAATTTAGATAATCAAGGTCATGAACAATATGGATATACCAGAATGTGAGATATAGTACAAAGAAAATGGTGGGATCATAAGGCTAAAGGGTAAACAAGGATTGGAAACTAAAGGACAAGTTGTTTATTTTGAAATAGTGAGGGTTCTCATAATCTTGAAGGAAAAAAAGTGGTTTAAAAATATTTTGTGATTTTTCTAAGTCTTTTACAAATGTTTTTGGAATTTTCAAAGCATCTCAACTCAATCAAGGATGACGAGATACTAAACTATCCAACTCACAATATGGAAATAGAATTAAAACTTAAAATTGCTCATAAAATAGTGAGTATGGAAAAAGGGTGACTGGGATGACCTCAATTTTAATCAAGTGATACCTACATAATCCCATTAGGACCTCAAGTCATTATAGTTATATCTAACATTGGAGGAATCTGACTAGGTAGTAGCAGGTTCTCAAAGTAGGTAAATGGCACAATATGGCATATAAATGGAAATGTGGGACATCAAGGCATGATAAATTATTTTTATTAATTCTCCCATAGGTATTTATAATTAGAAAACAATGACATAGCTGAATGAAACTAATTTTACCAAAGGCTATTATAATTAGTAGTGCAAAGTGGGTTACTGATTTGACCAAAATTGGTTATAATTAGGAACAATCGTAAATAAATGAAATAATAAATTAAGGATGCAACTACAAAGCCACTATCATACTGGTCCAACATATTACCTTTATTTAGAATACTACATCAACTACTAAAACTTGATCTGAATCCTCTCGCTAAAAGTGGACAAAGAACTAATGGAATATAACTAAGTTCAAAGGGTTGGGTAGGGAGGGTAAAAACAACTTTGGTCAAAATTGAAGACATGGTAGAATGATATAGGGTATGATACAATGAAATTGGACATCATAAAAAATAAGTTATATATTTTAAGCAAAGTAATGCTTGAGGTGTATGATGTTCATTGGCTCATCAAATTCATTTCCATCTAGTGTAGCGATCCTATATGATTAAAATCCATAATTTTCAACAATGATATAGGGTCATATTTAATTGGGTTTTGAAATTCCCTTAGTATTATTCTTAGTTGTGGTGTTCTTTTGGTTTTTTTTAGAACAAGATCCCCAAGCTTGAACTCTTTATGTTTAACCCATCAGTTATTATGGACATGAAGTCAGCTCTAGTATCCTTAAAGGTTGTTGACAATGGACCTGAATTTTTAATCAAGTAAATATAAATATTTAAGGTGATCTACTCGATAAAATAAATCATCTAGGACATGATTCAGTGAGATATACAAAGAAGGTAACTCAACCTCAATCGGAAGAATGCCCTTAGTGCCATAAACTAGGGAATATAGAGTGGATCTTGTTAGGTTATGGTAATTAGTATGGTATGCCCAGAGGGTGAGAAATATTTGGAGGTGAAAATCATGGCCAACATCATTGATAATATTTCTAAGGATGTTGATAATAGTTTTATTGGATGCTTCTACTTAACCATTACCTTATTGGTAATATGTTGTATAAAAATTTTGAGTGATATTGTACTTGGCATAAAGCATTTTGACATCACTATTTTTAAATGATCTACCATTATCAAATATAATATCAAATGGAATACCATAATGGAAATTGATATGGTTAAATATGAATTTTTAAATTTGTTTTCTGATAACATAAGTGAGGGGTATAACATTGACCCACTTAGTAAAATATTTGATAGTGGTAAGGATGTGTTTATGGATATCAGAGGAGGTAGGGTTAATCTTCCAAATGAGATCAAGTATCCATGTTTCAAATGGCCAAGGTGTAAGCATTAGCTTTAGTGTTTTAGCCAGGACATTATTAGATTGACATACTTTTGACACTTGTCACACCTTTTGACATATACAACTACATCTACATCTATAGTTGGCCAATAATAATCGATATGTAAGAATATTTTATCTAGGATGTCCTCATTGGTGTGGTCTCCACATACTCCTTTATGAACTTTCCATAACACTAATGTTACTTCTACTAAATTTAAATAATGAAGCAAATTTCCATCAAAGTTGTGATGGTAAAGGGTTAGTCCAAGTAAGGTCTAGTGTGAGGCTCAATGGATAAAGACCTTTATTTATTTACATTATATGTCATGTGGCATGATATGGTCATGAAGGTAGGTAAAAAGGTCTAAATACCATATAGCTATGGGACCAACAATATCACAAATTATTATGATGGTTGAAGGTTTAAGAGCTAGAACTATAAGATTTTCAATGAAGAATTGATATTCTTTTACCTTGTTTATGTGATGGATCAAATAACTAATCATGGCCATAGCATCCATTATCTTATTACTATTCCTTGATATGTGTTTAAACTATATGTTGGTGATCTTATATTTGAGAGCATTGATCATATCCTTTTATGGCATCAAATTATCATCTTTAGTCTAAAATTGGTATGAAACATGATTAATGATTAACTGATAATCAACATAAACTATTAGATGTTGAATATTCAATTATAGTACTTGGCATAGCCTTAATATGATTTATTCATATTTGGCCATGTTGTTAGTATAAATAAAGCTAGTATAAAATGATTTTGGTATAAGATCCCCCTATGGTGTAATAAAAAATATCCCTATCCCCAATCCATGTGTTATGAATGAGCCATCAAAATACAAATTTTAGTGTTGATCTTTAGGAAGTGCTTTAATGATGGTCATGATGGACTCATCTGAGAATTGAAAAGTGAGTAGTTTAATATCTATAAGGGGAACTTCAGTAAGGTGATATATAGGGACTTATTCATTTATGGCATTTGATTTGGTGTATTCAATATCAAAATCACTCACAATCATGATCTATTTAACCATATAACCTTTGTAAAGCTATCTTAGATAGTGGATACTTGAGCAGATCTACTTTGGAAATAACCATGGTTTTATTGTTTAACATGTAATGTTGCAATTTTTGGACTATAAAGATCATAGCTAAATAATATTTTTATATGGGAATATAATTTTGATCATACATGACCAATATATGTCTTAGATATTACACAACATGTTATTTTACATTGTCATCATGCTGAGCTAGAAGTGCCCTTAGGGATTTGTCCATAGTAGATAAGTATAGTAGAAATGACATTCCTAGAATTAGTGGCAACAAAATAGGTGGATTGGTAAGATATTATTTGAAGTGATAAAAGGTTTTTTGATAGTATTTATCCTAATAAAATGTGACAAAATTATTTAATAATTGTGTAAATGGATGGATTTTTTAATCCAATTATGATATGAAGTGTTTCATAGATTAAATCTTACCCTATAAACTATAGAGCTGATTCAAATTGAAAGGTGGGAGTATCTCACTAATGGCTTGTAATTTGGTAGGATAAACTCTAATGCCTCAGTATGAGATGATCAAGCCTAATAATTTTCTGAAAGTGAAACCAAAAACACACTTCTTAGGATTAAGTTTGACCTTGTATTCATGAAGCCTCTTAAATATTTATCATAGTGGAGTTGGATGATTAACACCAGTCTTTGATTTAACCAATATGTCATTGACATGATCTTCAATAATGTCATAAAATACTCTGTTCATGGATATTTTTTATGTGGTCTCATCATTCTTAATACCAAATGGCATAACCTAATAACAAAAAAATTCCCAATAGAGTGGTGAATACTATCTTATGTTAGTCTTCTGGTGCAATCTAGATCTAGTTGTATTTATAAAATTCATCCATAAGTGAATTAAAATTAATACCCCACTATGGATTTAAACTATCATGTCTATATTTGGTAGAGGAAATTCATATTTAGGGAAGGTCTTATTTATATCTCTAAAATTAGTGTAGATTTTGATTCCTTCTAGCTTCTTACTATTATCACAACATTAGAGATCCACTCTAAGTAGTTGATCAGTCAGATGCATCTCAATTATAATAGTTTTTCTAACTCTTTATTTATTAATACAAAAATATGAGGATGCATCTTCCATAGTTTCTATTTTATAGGTTTGGCATGAGGATGTATAATAAGGTGGTGTATAACCAAGGTGGGGTCTAAACCTAGCATGTCTAAATAGCCACAATCAAAGATGTTAACAAATTCCCTCAAAAGGGTTATAAATATTTCAAGTTCCTCCTCAGTGAGGAATGTGCCAAATTTGATCTATTTTTGGTCATCTAATGTTGACTTGTTTAGTGTCTTATATGAGGATATTCAAACCTTCTTCTATAATGGTTAGTAATAATTTGAATTAGCCTACAATTATAAAGTCTAATGTTTGGACTGGTTCTTCAATCTAACATAAATGAGATGAGTATGAATCCCCTAAGGGTAGGGTTGGCCATTTTAAAAACAATATTGGAAATTCTTGGGTAATTCAATAAAAGGCATGTTCTTCTACAAAACTAAACTCAAACTCAAAAACAAGTTCATCATTGGTGGTCTCATGAGCTTTATTCAAGGAAAGGTGAACACCCCCATTTAATGGTGCCTAAAATATGTTTTCACCAAAATATTAGCCTTTATCTTTAGTTTTACCCTAGTCTAAAAGTGTTACAAATATGTTTTCACTTTGGGACCTCAATGTTTTATTTATTTATTTGTGGCTAATGGTGTTCACCCATTCTCCAAAATCAACTGTAGGGTCTAGTTTGATAAAGAACCCCTATTTGTGGCCTCCCAACAGAACATTTTCTCTTAGGAATATAAAATCACAAAAGGATTCATCATTCTCAAACTCATCTATAGGCATTTTGGATTATTGTTCGTCTTAGCTATGAGTTGAGGGTGATAAAGAGGAAGTGGGTTGTTGTGAATAATTGGGGTAAGGGTACAAATGGCATGGGTGTTAAATATAATTATATTTGTAATATATTCATAAATGTTAGGATCAAACTCGACTTTATTTTTAGCATCATCATCACTAGTCATTGGTATTATAACATAAATAAGATATGTGGAGTCACTCCCAGGTAGTTTAAATCTGAGACCATAAGTTCCTTTGTATCAAGTTATAAAAATTGGCTCAAGAGTTCCCTATTTATTTATCTTGATACCTCCACCTTCATAAGATTAATTCCCTATGATCTTGTTAGGAATGGGGTATTTAGCATTTTTGTAGCAATCAGCCAATTTCTCATTATATAAATAGGATTCATCATTTGCTAGTGGGTTCTCTTCTTGGCAAATGGTTGGTGTGAAAATAATAGGAGATGGACTATGAATTTTGCCTTTTCCTTTTCATTTTCATTCCATACCAGGTAGTTTGGCTTTAAGAATTCTATAGGACTTAAGTTTTTATGGAAGCTCAGCAATGTGAAATGTGTCATGAGTTAAATACTCTCCTGGGCCATTGGTCGAGATGGTAAAATGTTTTGACATTTCAAGATGAGGCATATGGGAAGATGAATCAAGGCTATCTAGGTCTATACAACTAGCCTATATAAATTCAACAAGTATTACTTTGTCTTTTTCCTTTTTGGGAACTAGATCTAGGCCAAAGTGGTAGTTTTAAGTTTTATAATCTTACCTCTAAATGTTTGTAATGTTCATAAGGCTATAGATATTGATTAATGGTGACATTTATGCCTGAGTGAGAGAAATTGAGACACTAGTTCAATTTAAAAGGGATTACATGAATTGTATGTATCCAAAGTCTACTTAATATCAAATTATATCATAGGTCAAGATCTAACACATGGCAAAGTGTATCATGGGTTAAGGGCCCAATGATAACTAGAAAAATTATGGTGCTTTGTGATTCCCTTTCTTCATTTCCATAAGACTTGATAGTAATTATTTTTGTCTATAGATCAGATGTTGTGTATCTGATATGCTTAAGGAGCTATAAAGATACAATATTTAGGCCTGATCTATTATCTATAAAGAAATGTTTGAATTTGTGTCATGATATTATAACTTCAATGTAAAATGGATTGTTATGGAGAGCGCCAATGGATGACATATCACTTTGGTTGAATTTTAACTACTGGCCTGGGGATAGATGTCCAACCAAAGCTTGGAATTTATCTAGGGTTATTTAATTTAGAACTTGGGATTGGCATAAGAATTATGTTAGGATGTTTTTATAAATAGTAGATGTACATAACAACTCTAAAGTATAAATCTATGTAGGCATATTTTGAATTTTTTCCACAATGTCGAATGTATTTTACTTCACAGTGGTATATGGCTTGTTCTTATCCAAGATAATGGGTTAGATGGGTTCGGTGGAAGTTGGTTGTGGGCCTAGAATGGTAATCTTTGATCATATAATTTTGATTGCAAAATTGGGATGATATGCAAGACCATTATTGTTATAAAATGATGGTGGAGGTTAGCCAAATAGGATAAGTATTAATTGTCAGTGCACTTATTTGTGGTCATAGGTCAATGATGAGTTACCAGTATAAGTTCTCAAAATAGCAACCCATAGTTGTTATTTCACATGTTGGTGGTTGTTGGTCAAAATTATTACCCAGTTAATACTAGATTCTTAAATATTCTTAACATTATTTATCAACCTAGGGTATGTAGTCTTTTGAAGGATGTCAGCACTATATATGCATTACTGATTCATAGGCTAACTTAATTATGGGTTTTAGTACAATAAACTTATACTAATTTCACCATATAGATATACAAATAAATTATTATAATAGAATGCATAAATTATTCACACTTATAAGTCACACATGCATCACACTTCATATAATCAAACTAGTAATAAAATCAATTCACACAAAACATTTTAATCTAAGAATGGTTAGGATATTCACTACAACTCCTTCTAAGGTCCCTCCTTATTTAGAACTAAGTTCTAATCCTTCTCTGAGAGACTTAAAAAATGTTATTACATAATCATCCTTTTCATTACTTAGATTTGTAGTAATTAAATATTATTATAGTAGATTACAATATTCTATAAATAAAAATGTAATTACATTCTTTAATTCCATCCTCTCTAATCTAATCTAGGTTTTGCCATTAAATATATAAGGTATTTTATTAGCTCCAACCAAAAACACTAAACTAGGGAAGGTACAAATACTTTACAACCAACCTAGTCAACCTTTAGGTGGCTAGTAACTTAAAGTTACTTATTTTTAGGCCTGACTGTGTAAAGGATAATATATGCAGCTTTATTTTTTTACTTCTTTCCCTCCTTTCCATTGTCCTTGTTTTATTCATCCTTTGGTATTACATCCAATTTTTTTTTCATGTGAGGGGTTCGTACAGCTATTATGGAGGATCGTCTTCAATCATTTACTTTTTTTCTCGGACAATTAGATGTGTCCTTAAAATCCAATTACTTATTATCACAACAATTATTTATTTCATATAGTGGTTGCGGGCACCTGTAAGTGTAAGATTTTAGTTGTTACAAGTAACTTATAGGTGAAATAGTATAGTTATTATGGGTAACCTATAGGTGGAAAGCCTGTAATTTAGTAGTTTCTATAGGTTGGAGCCCCTTTTACTATAGGATTCTCTATAAGTGTTATGACCAAGTAGGATATCCACAGTCTTATTCTACCCTTCAAATGTTTGTTAAATAAGGTTACACAAGTTTTATTCATCATAAATCCATAACACAACATGAATATATTAATGCACACATATAATAATTCATTCATTCATTTACATAAGTCATGGATAGTTCTACGCATTCATATAGGAAAAAGATATATAACTGGGTATGGATGAGGCTATAAATAGAGCAATTAGTGGCCTCATCACACCCCACTAATTAGCCTCTTGCTTGTCCTCAAGCAAGATTTTTTTGAATTTTGAGTCTACTATACTTATTTAAATCAAAGGGTTCAATATATCCCATCCTACCAAAGCTATAAAATCCTTTAGCATCATCTATGTTTTTCCACATTTTCTTTTCTGCTTCTCTATTAACTGGCACTTTTCCTTCCCAATTAAGAATTGGGAACCAAAACATGGGTGGTTGAAACATCAACCCTAACCAAATTATCATTATTTTATTAACAAGATCAATAGACATATATACTCTATGTAATGCCTATTTAAGGTTTTTTGGGGAATAAGGTTCTTTTATTTTTAGGGCATTTGAGAGCTCTGCCCATCTATGAAAATAGGAAACAAGAACATGTTTTCCATCCCCCTCCATGAGACTTAAGTATTAATTATGTAACTCTACTTTTTTCTTTATTACCCATTCTTTTGGATTATGTGTATTCATAAAAGTGATCCATTCATTTATTATAGCTTCTAAATCAATAGATTCACCCCTAGTCATTAGGGTAGCCTCTTTTTATTTCTCTTGATAGTCCTCCACCTATTTTTTCTTCTTATATAATTGAGGAAGTATGAGGTAAAATAATTCAATTGGACATACCATAGGTATATATTAAGATTATAATTTGGATCATATGGCACATCATACTGATGCATGTAAAACTCACTTAATTATGCCTACAAATGAAGGTCAGCATGCCTATAGACTTCAAATAAAGACTTAGGATCACATAACATGTAGGACTGATCACTATATATCCTATCATATCTAAATCTAAGACAATTTTCCTCTAAGTATATATCATATACCCTAGAGGTTGATCTGCATTCCATTAACATCTCAGTGGTCTCATGTATTTTAGTGATCTTCTCTTTCAAATAAGTGATCTTAGTCTCAACCTTTTCTAAGCTCTCTTTTAAATATTCTTATTTCTCCTTTGCTTCAACATATAATTTAAATATTTGTATCAACTACTTATGATAAGTATCATTATCACTAAATTTTTCCTCAAGAAAACTTGAAAGGTCATCAGTTTTACTTGTTGGCCTAGTAGCTAAGAGGTCTACATCAATCACTTCTTCTACTGTAGGTACTTTTACAGTGGTATTTATATGAGAAAACTTATTATGGAAGGGTACCAAAGATAGAGCATTATATACTATAAACTCCTCTAGGGGTACACTAATGCCATATATAGGTAATGTGGATGAAGCTACTATAGGAACTTCTAAGGGAGTTGTTTCAGGCTCCTGCAATATCATTTCCTTGCTTGACTCTTCTTCTATAGATGGCTCTAGAAATTTTTCTTCCTTTAGAAGTGTTTCCAAGCCTCTTTTTCCTTTTAACTCTACTATTTTGTTCCTCAACCTATATATATATTCCATGGATTATTCCAAAGTTTGGAACTCCTAGTCATGAGGAACTATGTCTTGATCTACTAGTAACTTCTTCCATGGTCCTTTCTTTAAGCAATTCTTCTTCTTGTATAGGATGATCTAACATTCTTAGATTTTCTTATGTATATCCTATTTGTTTGAGTAAATCCATGTCTTCATCTATAAATCTAGGATTCTTAGGTGATTGCATTTCCTCTTCATTTAGAGACTCTTCTTCAGTAGACCACTATATTATCTCAAACCCATCATAGGTCTTACAAATTATGGGATCCTTCTTATTCCCTTCATCCTCACTAATGTTTATAAGTGAGGATGATAGGGTTGTCTTTTGTCTTTTAATTCAATAAGATGTCCTAGGAGGAGGTCTCTTCCTTTTTGATGCAGAGGGCTTCTTCCTTTCAATGTTATTTTTCTTTTTAGGAGGGGGAACTATTAAAACTTGATCTTCCTGTGCAACTAGTGATGAAAGATATTATTCTCATTTTGAAGGAGCCATAGTGGAATGATCTAATTTTTTTGATGAAATAGTTGGAATAATAGGATAAGAAATATTTTGCCTATTTTATTTTGGTGGACTTTCATTCTTTGTGTCCTCAAGAGGTAGCACTAATTTTCTTCATCTTCTCTTGACCATGGAAACTACTAGTGAAACTTTAGTGGCTATGGGCTAACTAGTTGTACTAGTGCTTGCAGTATCTTCTTGTGTTATTTATTGGACCTTTCCCTTGGGAGATTCCCCTTCATTATTTTTCTCTTCTTGTTGAGTTTCACTAGTCCTTAGGGTTAAAAATTGTTCTTAGGTAAGGCCAGGTCTAATATTTCTTACTCCTTATTTAACTAACAACCAAATAAAATAATGATGAGACAATAGTTTCTCTACCCACCTTTGGTATTCTTTAGACATTTTCTTTAGGATATTCCAAAAGTGGTTTGGTACATCAATAGTCCTACCATGCCTTAAATGATTTAAAATTTTGAATTGGAGAGTATATAATAAAGAGTACCTTCCTTCACATGTTAGATATTTGATGATATATGAGGAAACTTATCTCCTGGTTGGGGGTAGACTCAGTCTCTTTATACCTCCTTTATTTAACACTAACCTTTCTTTATCTTGACAAAACTATTATCTAGCTAGTTGGCCATTAGGTTTTTCTTCCCAATTTTCCCCTATTCTTGGCAACCCAGTAACCTAGCTTACCATTTTTATAACTACAAATATGATGCCAAATATTGTCACCTATTTTTTTAGTAAATTCATTAAAAATTATTTAGTGAGAGGTTCTAAAAAATGTTGTAGTTTTTCAAAATAGGTAGCCCATCCAGCCCTTTTAGAGATGGCCTGACTGTCTAGGTGTCCTTACAATTGTTTGTGGTCTGTGGGTCCCTTCTCACTACTAAACCTCTCATTCTGGCTAGTTTATCTTCCTATCAATTTTTTCAAATAGATATCTATTTAAAACACCCAATTTTACATTCAAATTTATGCATGTATTAAATAAAATGGTGTGGTAATATATTCACTAATGGTGGTTTTGGTTTCACGGTGTGGTAATATCTTTCTTAGGTCTCTTTTTATTTAATTAGCTATGATATCAAAGTGGGAAACAATAAAATTGATTATTTTCATATCGAATGTTGGAACAATTATGGCATAATCATGGGATTTCAATCCACACGTGTCTTATCTTGGAGTGTTTGTGATTGATTTCCCACATCATGCTTCCCACCACATGAAGTGTCACTTATTCCCAAGTGATGTAGTATATGTAGGATGCAAAGAGATATGATGGGGTCATTATAAGGATATGAGTGGTTATTTAGCATAGTTCATGACAAGACTCAAAAAATGATGTTTTAATTATTAGATATGTTTTTTAATAAAATGCATGTTATATTAAAAAATAAAGTGTTTTTTATTACTAAAAGATACACTGTAAATTTTTAACCATTTGTTCTTAGGGTTATAGCATAGTAAATATGCATGTGAGTGTTTACTAGAATGGAAACTTAGCTTGTTATTTCCTCATGCAATTATTACCCTAGTATTCATGATTTTTTTGTATTATTACCTTTAGGTAATTATGTGATCATAATATCTTGCCTTTCAATTATGCCCTCAACAACTTGCATGTAATCATGAGGACCTACAAAGGACCAAAGTAGTGTTCTTGTAGTGGTATGAATAACTATTTCCCTCTTAAATAGTGGTTGTTGTATATCTCTATTTTTTATCCAAGTCAGATCCTTTATGAACATGGAGGAGTGAAGGTGATGGCATTTTCTACTCTTGATCTCCTCTATATGAGCCTATTGATGGCTTTCTTCTCTTCTATCTTACTCCTAATGAATGATGATATTTTCTGATGGAATCTTGTTTAATGAACTTTTAATTTGGTAATGAGCTAGTTTATCAAACTTGGGACTTATGATCCAAAAAAGATCCCATATCTCTCATATTTACATAGTGAAATTATTTTTTGTGAAGTGACCAAAAGCTTAGAATAGTTCTTTTGTGCCCCTAGAGGCAAAAATTCTAGTCTAAAACACTCCAAATGGAGATTTGAAGTATATGCCTTTATTTTAGTAGTTACTTTTTTATTCAAGGGTATAGTCATTCCTTAGAAGTATTTAAATTTTCTACTCTAATCTTCCTTCACTCATCCTCTAGCTTGTCTGGTGTCTTCCATGAATTTTTCATTATCCCACAGCCAAAGCCATAACTCATAGTTTGTGATAAATTAACCTATAATTACTAGAGAGGTGTATATAGGGGTTAGTATGTACCTATAACAACTATAGGTTGAGCCTGTAGCCATTGCAAAGCTATGCCCAATAGTGATGAAGGTACCCATAAAAACTATAGAATAACATGTAGAAACTAGAGGAATTCTTTCATTTGAAAAAGGTATCTATAACAATGATGAGGGTGATTATGATAGTTATGAATATGACCTTAGTAGATATAGGGGTACCTATAACCCCCCTTTTCTAGAGTTATTTCTTGCTCATAACAACTACAAGTTGAACCCATAGCTACTAATGATTGAGGATAGAAGCAATTGGAAGGAAAGATGTGGTATAAGAAGATAAGTAGTTTTGATTAAAATTATTCCATGTTATCCATTTTTGGTTTTTACCCTTAAATAGATAGCAAGCTAATTTTTTATTTAGGCTCTTTTTTATAGTTCTAGGCGCCAACAAGTTGGTTTTCTCCCTAGAAACCACCACTAATACCTGAAAGGGTTTTCATTGTCAATTTTTTTTAATTCTAACTACTAACTATAGTAGAATGTTTATTATGGGTCCTTTCCATGTCAAATATGAGTTTAACTGGTCAAAGACTATGCAAATATTTGAGTTTGTATGTTAGAGGAGGGAGAGAATGTCCTCCTCACCTTCTTTATCTACTTATTAGCTGGTTCTCTCTATGGCTGGTGAGACATCATGCTAATCTAACACATCATTGAATCCATTTTATAATTATTTGTGTACCTACTTGGTAAATTCCTCCTAAGTGAGTGGATTTTTGTAAAATTTTAGCCTATGGTCATTGACCAATAGATGGAATCTTACCAGATCAATGGTCTAAAGTTTCATTGCTCCATTTTCATGAACATGCTTAATCTCAAATGGACGAAGCCATCTAGTCTAGAGTTTGCCCTTGTGGTCTTTATGTTTTGAAAAAAAAAGAATGGCCTAATCTCCTGTATTAAATTTCTTGATATTAATATACTTTTCATGCCATCAAATCCACTATTGCTATATAAGTTCTATGTTCTATAGTGCCTATTATTTGTATTCATCTAAGGCATTAAGTTGTATAAGCTTTTCTTTCTATGTTTTAGATATATCCATCCTAAGTTTTAGTGTTATTCATAAGGTCTTGTGCTTAAATTCAATTGGAATCATAAGTTTCTTCCCATAGACCAACTCATATAGGGTAACGCTTGTAGTGGTCTTCCATATGACTTTGTATACCCAAATAGCTCTAGGAACTCTATCCTCCCAATCCTTATGGGACATACTAATAGTCTTGGTCAAAATATTTTCTAACTCCCTATTGGTTAATTCTACCTATCCATTAGACTATGGATGATATGGATTTGATTTCTTATGCCTAATCTCATATTGTTGGACTAGGGTGATAATTAAACCAGTAGTAAAACTATGGTCCTTAATCAGTGACTATTTCTCATGGCACACCATATCTTATGAATATTTTTTCATAGAGGAAAACTTCCACATTTTCATCTCTAGCATATGTAAGAGCCTTTACTTCCACCCATTTAGTGACATAATTAATACATACAAGGATATACTCTTTTTTATTTGATTTTGGATCAAAAGTTCCTATAAAATGTAGGCCTTATTAGTTAAATGGTTCAAGCACCACTTGAGGCTGAAAAGGTATCTTATTCGAATGTGTGGGTCTCAATCTATCACAATGAGACATATACCTTATTGAATCTTGATGGATTGAGGGCCAATAATACCATGTATTCAATATTTTTATTGTTGTTTACTTGGCTACAAATTTCCCTCCATAAGGTTCATCATGGAAAGCTTTGAGGATATCTAGAACTTCATCTTCTCTAAGACATCTTCTAATGATTGAGTTAGGCCTAGTATAGAAAATGAATATGGATAACCAAGAATACCTACCACTTTTTTGAATAAAATCTCTTTTTATTTAGGGAAAAATTATTGTGGAAGTATCCTCATTACAAGGTAGTTAACAATATTAACATACCAAGGTGTGGTAAGGGTGAGGGAGAATATGTGATCATCTGGAAATGAGTAATCCACTATGGTATCATCTTAATGGGATTTTAGTCATGATAAGAAGTTAGCCATGACATTATCCTTACCAAGATTATCTATAATAGTTATATCAAATTCTTATAATAAGAGCATCCATCTTATCACTCTACCTGGGATAGTTGGGTTGTTCATAAGGTACCTAATGGATACATGGTTTGTATGAAAAAAGACTTGGTACCATGTTACGTAGTGATGAAACTTGTTAATAGTGTAAAATACTACCTAGAACTCTTTTTTAGTCAATATGTAATCTAATTCTACTATATGTAAGTTCCTGCTTATGAAATATATGGCATACTTGAGTGATTCTTATTTTTGGCCTAACGTAGCTTCCAAGGTAGTATCTAAAGAATTTTTATAAATATGGAAGGGAAGCTTCCAATCAAGACCATGCAGAACTATGGTGGTGGTCAATAATTCCTTCAATAACTTGAAGGATGCCTCACAGGTAGGAGTCCATATGAATTTAACAACTTTAGTTACGAGAGTAAATAATAGTGTTGTTACTTTTCTAAAATTATTAATAAATATTTTATAGTGACCATCATGTCCTATAAAACTATTAACATCCTTCTATTTTTGATTTATAGGTGGATTTTTTATTAAATTGATTTTTTTACTGTCAACATTGATTCCTTCAGTAGATACATGGTGGTCTAAGATAATGCCTTTTATCATTAGCATGTAGCATTCCTTGTGTTTAAAGGACAAATGCCTCCTGATAGAATTATATTAATTTCTTCAAGTTATTCAGGCACTCATCAAATGTTTTCCCATAGACAGTTAAGTCATCCATTTAAATTTCTAAACATTCATTGGCCATATCTAAAAAGATACTCAAGACAATCCTCTGGAATGTTGCAGGAGTGTTGCACAACCCAAGAGATAATACAACATAATAATAAGTACCTTTGGGATAAGTTAAGGTGGTATTCTCTTCATCCTCAATAGAAATTCTAATCTAGTTGTAACCACTAAAGCCATCTAGAAAGGCAAACTATTTTTTCCCTACTAGTGTGTACAACCCCTGATCAATGAATGGTAGAGGAAAATGTTCATTTATAGTTTCTATATTAAGCTCCCTGTAATCTATGTAAACACTCCACTCTCCATTTTTTTGGGTATAATTAACAATGGTGAAACCTATTCACTATTTAAGATGGGATATATCTATCCAATGGTTAGGAGTTTCTACAATTCTACTTTGACTATTTCTCTAAGAAATGGATCCATCCTATGTTATGGCTATATGATTTGTTGGCACTCCTATTTTATAAAAATGTGATGTGTGCATGTTTTTGGGATAATTCATTTCATATCCTCATAATCCCATGCAAAATCACATTGGGTTGCATGCAACATGTTGACTAGGCACTTTTCCTCATTTGACTCCAACTTATTATTAATAATCAATGTTTTTCCTAGAGAAATTTCAAACTTCTTTGTGAGTGCTTTCATCATTTTTAAATTTTTGATGGATCTTATTTGGTTGTAACTATGAGTTAGTAGCTAATGGAATGTTTCCTATATAGATGCAATAGATTTATCTTCTACCTAAAGGTTCACAAATGGGCACTTTATGCATTGTAGGTTGTTGGGATCTTCAGGATTAGTTTAGTAATTATTATGGAGAACATTTGAGAGAATTGTATCTTCCTTTTGATTATCCAAGGTACATGCATGGTATATGGTGAATATAGGAATCAAAGAAGTCTAGTTTACCTCATCTTCTTTAGTCCATAATGTATGATTTGGTTCTAAGGATGGCTATACTAGAGGATAGAGGACCAATTTCTTAGTGTGGTTTACATTGGATATCAACATATTACCTAATCTATAGCCAATGAAGGAATCTACTATGGCAAGCCAAGGTCATCCTAATATGAGAGGGTATCCATTGAATACAGACTTTGGTTATAGCATAATAAAATATGCAAGATACTCCTAAGAATCTATAATAATGACAAGATTTTCAATGACTCTTTTTGGTCTAACTTTAGACCTGTTAGCCATTTATAGCATTGTAGATGTGGGATGGATATTATTTAGCTATATTTTTTTCATGGTTTAAATCATCTTTAAATTTAATGTATCGCCTAGGTCTATCAATGTATTCAACAATTTATGGTCATAAATCTAGACTATTACTGCAAGGCATCTTGGATCTGAATATTTCTTTGGAAGGGTGTTTTCCAACATAATGTATGCCATCTATCCAATCACATGCACTGTATTGGGATCCATCTCCTTGATTCCAAGTTTATGTAGACATAAGTCTATTATATCTTTGGAATATATGGACACATCCTTGATGGCTTAGAAGAGAGTAATTTTAAAATAGACATTATTGAGTTTCCTTATGACATCAAATTTAGGCTCAATTGTGTGTCACTAAAGGCTAAGAGATTGTAGAAATGGTGTAGATGCTTCATCAGTGGCTTTATTTACTAGTTTGGAAAGTTATTGTAGTGGTAAAGGTGGGTTAGCATAATCTTCTAGTGTTTCCTAATCTATCTCCATTATTATGGGTGGGTGTATGGGTGGTAGAACTCTTCCTAAACATAGGTGAACTTTATTGATGTTCACCATATAGGTTGGGTACTGAATAGGTTCAGTACTAAATGTTGGTTGAATTGAATTATTTGCAAGATTTTGTATAGGTTGGGTAGGGAGCTAATTAGGCTTGGTTGAAGATTCTGTATTGGGTATAAGAGAAATAGGTTATTTTTTCTATTGTGGAGGGAATCCTCCCTGATAGTTTCCCCAGGGCTAATTGGGTCTTCAGGGCTACTACAACTAGTTTATGAGGGGTTAGACTTAGGGTGGCTACCAAACTTGTATCCAAGGTAGGGATATATTTAATGGAGGATACCAGGAGGTGGAGGCATGGATTTTTTGAGGTAGCTACCAGATGGAATTAGGAGGTGGAACATTAATCCATGGACTAGTCTAATTAAGAGTAGTATTTTAAAATTATGAATTAGAAAAGGTAGAATTTGAAAAAAGTCAATTTTGTCCCATACCTAGATAAGATGGTCATTAAACCCATGGATTTATTTATAAAACATAGAAAAATTGTTCCCCATATCCTCTTACAACATGTAGCTCTACTATTTTTGTTTTTTTAGCTATGATGTTAGATACCTTAGCCTGAACCTCATGACACCTACAGTGTGTCTTATTCTTCTTATAATCAAAATAATAGATGGTCAAAGCTTGATCCAAGGTTGCTTGTTTTTACTTATGTGAAGGCTATCTATTTGGGTGGCCAAGTCACTAATTATATCCTATTTCATATCTTGTAACATGTTACTAACTTTAGATTTTGATATTCCACTTGTGACTGCTAGTGGAAGCTTCTTGCTCTAAACTTTATTTATTGTAGATCTGAAATAATTTTTAATCAACTCTTTGATGTCTACAAATGTCATATGGGAGATATCTACCCCACTCATTAGGTTTAATTCTTGCATAAAATATTTAATTGTTGTGCATCTTTCCTATAGTCATAGATTATACAACGGCTATCAAAGTTGAATAAAAATGTGTCTGAGTATTCTAATAATGTACCTCTAAAATTGGACAAGGCTGAGGGTAGGATATTTTTCTATTACACTCATTACATCTAAAATAGGAAATTTAAAATTAACTATATCTAGAGCCCTATTTTCTTATACAAATTCTCCTTCTCCAATCATGCTGGATTTTATTATGATATAGATACCAAATGTACTCAAGATCACATCCTCAAATTCTCTATCTATCCCTTGGTTACCATGATAGTAAACATTTATCTATTGATCAATAGTCTTTTTATTAGATGAAATTTTTGAAGACTCTTCAATCTTTCCTTGATTTGTTTAAGAAAGCCTTGTTGGAATGTTGTTTCTAATGTTACTTTATAGAGTGTTCAGTTTGTGTATTTCTTCCCCTTCAATTCTTATTACTAACTCAACTAATGCTTCTTCCACTTCTACTTCCTTTTTCAAATCCTCCTTTAGTTTTTAGTTTTCCCTTCTTCAAGATCCCTCTAGCTTATGGTATATCTTTCAATAACATTCTTAGTTATTATAGGTACTTATGTTTATTTCTTGGTATAAAACTATGGTTTGTTTGGTAGGAATATCCCTCAAGAATATCTTTCTCCCTACATAAACATTGAGACACACATTTAGTTGTCCTATCACTTCTTTCATAGGGTTAGTTTATTTTCTTTTTTTTTGTGTTTCAATGGTTGTTTCAAAATAAGTAGTAAAATCAATCTAGGAAGAAGCAATAAAATTAATCTAGAAACCAATAATTGACAACGTCCTTGGTAATAGTTCTAAAATGTTTGTTAGACTTATTACCTAGTTAATACCAAATTTTTAAATAGGCTTAACATTAATTTTCAACCTAGTGTATATAGAATTTTTAAGGATGTTGGTACTATGATCTAGGAATTTGACTAAAGAGATGATGGTTAGTATGGTGTTAGTTTCAAAATGAAAACAAAACTAAATAAACACACTAATAGCATAACATCTCTAGGCCTAGACATTAGGGAGATCTTAGTTAACAAAAGCAAATGACAAAACACACAATTAAAAAAGAAGGGATCAAATACAAGATTTCCTTTACCTTCATTGGATGCTCCAAATGCCTTTGTAGTAGTAGTTTGTTTAGCTTGTGCTCATGAAGTAATTATCAATGGAAGATTGGATACCTCCATCTCTCCTTGGCACCTTTTGATTGTGGCTTGGCTTGGCTTGACTTGGAATCAATTTGACATGGTAACACTAGTTGCATGAAGCTTTTAGAACCAATATTACATTATAATTTTTCACAAATTAAGATTCTTGAATAAATTTGAGCATAATAATTTTTCACCAAAATAGCTTAGAAATGATGTTGTGAGCCCTCCTATTTATAGATTTTTGCAAATGTCTAGAATCAAAGTGAACCGTCTATCTCAAGATTGAGATGTGTGGTTGAGGACTAATTTAATTTTTGGAATCAAGTTTATAATTATCCTCATCATAACATTAGAAGAAGGGGAAATTAAGAGTCATGTAGGGCATCATGGAAGGCATTAATGAGGCATTGGAGGCATGAATCCTAATATTTGTGGTATTTATGGCATAGGGATGTCTTCCCAAGAAATGAGGTCACTTGATGATGTAGATATTCAATATTCATTTCTAAAATCAAATATTCAACAAGTTTCCATGGAATTATTAATTATGCCTTGAATTAGGTTAATTATCTCTTAAACATGATTAATCACATTATGTACAATTTACCCAAATTGATTACAATGTCTTATTATTGGTCCTAAATTTGATTAGATTCGAATTGGAAGGCATTATTAGATACATTAGAATCATATTCCCACTTAGGATGTTGCCAAAAACAAATAACAAAGGAATGCATCTTGTGTAAAAGATTTGATAGGAAAGAGTAGTCCAAATCATGTGGGTGCAAAATTGGCATTTTGACTCAAAATGACTAATTAAAGTTAGTTGGCCCATAAATTGAATTGTCCCATTTACGGATACCCTAGCCAAAATTGGCACTTGAATATGGCAATTTCACATCATTTAGCATGTTTTAGTGTTTTAGGCTAAATTGTACATTTTGGGTAGAAATTGGCCAAAAGCTTGATTGTAGGTTATTGGTGGCCAATTTTAGGTGTCTATAGTTTTCCCCTATTTGGAAAGGAATTGCAAGCTATAAGCACAGTAATGTCTTCTCAAATAATGAAAATGTCTTGTATACCTACAACTACAATGATGATACACTAACTATATGATGTGATCTAAATTTGACTCAATAGAGGATGTTTAGTATGGTGTTAGTTCCAAAATTAAAACAAAATTAAATAAACACACTAATAGCATAACATCTCTAGGCTTAGACATTAAGGAGAGCTTAGTTAACAAAAGCAAATGACAAGCACAACTAAAAAGGAAGGGATCAAATACAAGAGTTCCTTCACCTACTTTAGATGCTCAAAATGCCTTTGTATTAGTGGTTTTATCTTCTTTTTCTCAGGAAGTCCTTAGCAATGGAAGCTTGGCTACCTCCATCTCTCCTTGGCACCTTTGGCTTGTGGCTTGGCTTGGCTTGGAATCAATTTAAAATGATAACACTAGTTGTATGAAGATTTTAGAACCAATCATACATTATAAATTTTTACAAATTAAGCTTCTTGAAGATATTTGAGCATAATAAGTTTGCAACAAAATAGCTTAGAAATGATGTTGTGAGGCCTCCTATTTATAAATTTTTACAAATGTCTGGAATCAACATAAACCATCCATCTCAAGATTGAGATTTGTTGTTGAGGATTAATTTAATTTTTGGAATTAAGTTTGTAATTATCCTCATTATGACATTGGAAGAATGGGTAATTAAGATGCATGGAGGGCATCATGGAAAGCATTGATGAGGCATGGGAGGCATGAATCCTAATATTTGTGGCATTTATGGCCTAGGGATGTCTTCCCAGGAAATGAGGTCACTTAATGATACAGATATTCAATATTTATTTTTAAAAACAAATATTCAAAAAGTTTCCATGGAATTATTAATTATGCATTGATTTGGGTTAATTAGATCTTAAGAATGATTAAGCACATTATGAACAAATTACCCAAATTGATGAGAATGTCTTGTTATTGGTCCTAAATTTGATTGGATTGGAATTGGAAGGCACTGTCAAATACATTTGAACCATATTCCCATTTGGGATGTTCCCAATAACAAATAACAAAGGCATGAGTCTTGTGCAAATTATTTGATAGGAAAGAGTAGTCCAAAGCATGTCGGTGCAAAAGTGACATTTTGACTTGAAATGAACTGGTCAAAGTTAACTAGCCCATAAATTACATTTCCCTATTTAGGGATACCATGGCCAAAATCAGCACTTGAATATGTCAGTTTTACATCATTTAACATGTTTTAGTGTTTTTAGGCCAAATTATGCATTTTGGGTGGAAATTAGCCAAAAGATTGATTGGAGGTTATTGGTGGCTAGTTTTAGGTGTCTATAGTTTGCCCTTATTTGGGAAGGCATTGCAAGCTATAAACATAGTAACATCTTCTTAAAGAATAAAAAGGTATTATATGCCTATAAGTACAATGATGATAAAATAATTGTATGATGCCCCCTCAAGGAAATGGTTGGTACCAGTAGGTCAGCAAACGGTCCCATTAAAAAAAGGGAAGTAAAATGAGGAGACTAAGTAAAGGAAGGATGATGGGGTGAAAGAACAATGATATTGAAAAAGTATTCAAAATCATTGATAATGCAAGTGGGATAGTGTACAATGGTTTTCCCAAAGGTGGTTATAATCATTGTACATTGATAGTGGCAACATGGTATGATAACACAATTATTTTCCCAAAGATGATTATAATCATTCAGAAGATGGAGCTACCCCAGTTAGAATAGACAAACAAGGTAATAATATGCCCTTATATGGGTAGAAAAAGTAAAATGGTGAGAACACAATGATTTACCCAATGGTGGTTATAATCATTGAGAAATGTAGGTGGCATGGTGTGCAATGATTTTCCCATAGGTGGTTATAATCATTGGACCTCAATTATGTAAAACATGATAAACTTGGTTGAGGATGATGATAAATTAACACAAAGGGTAATGATATATTGGAAAACCTACTAGTAGGGACATGCTCATCCAAACTAATAAAGGTTAAAATTATTTTATGGTTTAATTAGTCTATATGGGATATTATTAGGATGGAATAGAGATGTCAATGCTAAAGATATGCCACCATTTCTAAAAATACTTCTTGAATTTGAGTTTTTTTATAGCATGTGATGGTAGGCTTTATGATAAAACACCATAAATAATTGGCCAAAATATGCATAAGGACTGACTCCCATAATCCAATAGTCAATAAAAAATAATGAGCTAATGATATAAACCATGATTACAATGTAAACATATGAATATGGATGGACTCAATTATAAGTGTGGGTAAGGAATCACACAATGAACACACATAAACTGAATCAAAGCAATAGTGTTGAAAACAAACAAACAAGTAGATAAATAAATAGATAACATAATAGAACCATATGAACATTGCCCATATAAAATAGGTGAAAATTTTATAAATAAACAAAAAGGGGGAATAAAATAAAAGGAATTGAATGGTTGAGCTATCTCCATTTGCATTAGGTAAGTGGACACTACCTACATAGTTCCATGGATGTAATATCCAATAACAAACTTTAGGCCAAATGTAGTTCTCCTAGGGAATGGGAAGAATGTGATAACTAAGGAAAACAAATAAAATGGATGTGATAGAAGAATATAAATGGTCTTCAAAAATGGAAAGTGTGTGAGATAAAAATGCCAAGAAGGATAGGGAAACTAAATGACAAGTGATTTACTTGTAACTTAGTAAGGGTTCCCATAATCCTTAAGGGAAAAAAGTGGACAATGTTTTTGTTCTTTTCTAATAATTTTTAAAATGAATTTGGAATTTTTTGAAGTATCTTAACTTGATTAAGAATGATAAGACACTAAATAGTTCAAGCTCAAAAAATAGTGAGAGTGTTCATAATTGATTTGATCACAAAATGGTAAGAGCGTGGCTTAGGTTGCTCACAAAATGGAATGAAAATTCATACTTAGGTTGCTCATAAAATGGTGAGAGCATGAGTAAAAGGGTGACTGAGTTGAACTCAATAAGTATTGAGTGTTGCCTACTTATTCCCAGATTAGGACCTCAAGTCACTATAGCTATTCCCACACAAAAGGTAGGTAAAAACTAACTAGATCCCAACAAGTTCTCAAATCTGACAAATGGCCAATCAAATGAAAATAGTGATGGAAAGGTGATACAACAATGCATGGTAAATAAGTGATGCCCCTAGTTTTCGCATAGGAAATTATAACTAAGATACAAGGAAATATGTCAATGATAATAATTTTCCCATAGGTAGTTATAATTAGTAGCAAGACTAGTGAAATACTGATTTACCCATAAGAAGTTATAATCAGGCTCACATAAACAAGCTTGATATAGGATGGAAAATAAAAAATATCTTGCCAGATCAACTTCACACTACTTTCATAAACTATCATTATAAACACAAATTGGATTAGTTATTGAAATGTCAATGAAATCCCCTCACAAAATGTGTGGGAAGAACCAAATGAACAAAGATCAAAATAGGATTGGATAGAATGACTAAAATTAGGCTTTGATCTAGATAAGAATGGAATGCTAGGATGGCATAGTATTAATTTAAGATAATGATGGTTTTTATAGTTAGGTTAAAATGGTAGGAGGGTTTCCCCCAAATGATGGGGTGAATGGTAGGATCTTTGATAATGATAAATAGGCATATATAACAATGGTAATGGCATGGCAATGAAATGGTATGGTACATGTTTTTATCCTAGGTATGGTTTTTGATTATGTTGTTCCTATTGATGGGGAGATGCACATCCTAATAAATAAATGATACAAATAGAATACTTGATCATGTTAATTTATATCCGAAACCTCATATAAATATCTACTCTATCAAGAAATCAATGCAAATTTGGTTTTCAAGAATGCTTTTATGATCTTATTAGTCATTGATTCTGATTCCTTCAAATATCAAGACAAGGTATCTTTGTAGCCTCTACAAAGGAAAGTGTGACCATGGCTGGTAAGTAGGGAAAAATAATAGATGGTAGGTTTGATTTTGAAATGGAATGGTAGATGATAATGGAATGTATAATGGTGGGAAAACAAATGAAGATCAAGACTTTCAATCACATGTAATGTTATTGACGCTAGATTTGACATAATTTTAGTTATGGTGGGGCTGAAGACTTGTTCTCTTGAGAGGACCACTATATTTTATATTATTTTATCTTTAGAGAAGCTACCATATGATTAGGCTATAGATTGGAAGCTATTTTGATTTGATCCTTGATTTTGTCTTCATCAAGTAGTGAAGAACTTTTGTGCTCAGCTATTAGTGCCTCAAAAAGGTTTTCACCAATGAAGTTATCTTGATTATCCCATAGCACCTTAAATAAGGTTTCACTAAGAAACGTAAATTTTCACTTTGATTATCTTATATCACTTTTAAAAAAGTTTCACTAGAAAATGTTGAGCTATGACTTTGATTGTCCCCTAGCACCTTCATAAAAGTTTCACTAGGAAAGTGTTCTTTTGCTACATGAATGTTGTCTTGGCCTAATTTCTCTTCTTCAACCACTATATCGCCATGAATGTAGTTTAGAAAAGTGTGATTATATCAATCCCAAGTGACACTTGTGTGATATGGAATGCCAATGATATGGCTATTTTGGTTGAAGTGAATGGCCTATGGAATGGTAATGTAATGGGGAGAGGCTACACAATCCTCATAGAAGATACTAGGATAGATTATGTCAAATATAAATTACTCATCCTCAAAAAATATATAAGGATCACAAATGTATTTAAATTTATCTTCAAGGCATCCATAATAAATATTGTAATATCCATAAACAAATTCTTATTTTGAATTTGATTTTAACTCAATGGACTTTGAATCTGATGTTGATTCTAATTCTGATGTCAGTTCAAGGATATAACTTGACTCTAATTATAATTTTTCATCTAATGGGTACTCTATTATAATGATGTATTATTGAATATTTGGTATTGGATAAGTAATATCCTGTGATGGCATAATGGGCTCCACAAAAACTAGTTTGTCAAAATGACACTCCTCTAGGATGGGAAAAGGTTCAAGAGATAACTCCTTGAGAAATAGGATGCTCTTGAGAAATAGGCACATAGTCAAGGTAATTATTTTCCCAAAGGTAGTTATAATCATTAAGAAGTGACTTAGCGAAGACCAGCTTATCAGAGTGAGACTCTTTGACAACTGGTATTTTGGCCTTGGTTTCTAATGAGTTAGAAAATTCTAATTGTAAACATAGTTTGGTCTTTGAATGATTGGATGGGTTGAGGTTTGGATGGGATTGGTATTAGATGAGGAATGGTCTATAGTTGGATAATGGTAGGGGCTTGGGGAGAATTATTGGTTACATGAGCCAAAGGATAAAGTATCGAGATGGTAACGATATGGCATTATGGGGATTGATTGTTTGCACAAGCAAAAGGACTAGGTCCTAGAATGATGAAAGGGCATTTTGAAGCTTGATTACTCACACAAACCAAAGGATGAGGTCTTGGTATGATAATGGTATTCCTTAAATATTATAGAGCCTGATATCTCATATAATCTAAAGGAAGGTTAGGGGTAGCTAATGATCAAATAACAAAAGGACATCATGAAACTTGATTACTTGTATAAGAAAAAGCTTCCAAGTCTTCCTCATAAACCATATCATCCCAATCATCAGTTGGATCATAATTTGGTTCTTGATTATGTTACATGTACTAATTTTTGAAAAGAGGGTATGGATTCATATGCCAGACAACATTATCTATAGTTAGGTCTTCAAAGTCTTATTCACAAGCCTCTTCATATCAATCAAGGTCTTGAGTTGGATTGTAAGTTGTTTTGTGACTTCATTCCCATGAATAATTAATATGAGGTGGATATAAATCTATCTCAAAAACCATATTAGCATCATTGGGGTCTTGAAAAAATCCATAAAAGTCATTTTGTGTGGCCATTATATCATAAGTTGGTTTGTAAGTGACTCCACTATAAGTGTAGTGAGACATATCTACGTAAATGATGAAAATTTTGAAAACAAAAAGGATTAGTGTTTTAAAAACTCTAAAAAATGATCTAAAGAACAAATGGTTCAAACTTGGTCCAACTTGGTTGAAGGGGTGGAGCAGTATCTCTAATGTGGTTTGAAAGTGGAGTTGTATCTCCAAATTGGTTTGTTCTAAGACTTGGCATAAAATAGTCTAACTTCAAATGTCTAATGTCAAATTTCATTTGCATAAAAGACCAAGCATCTAAATAAAAACTAGCATGTCAAAGGTCTAGGTCAAAGTGCTCCAAACAAGGTCTAAATTAGGAAAGGGAAAAGTTGAGTTGTTAGTTCTTTTATCTAAACATGGAGTCAAAATATAGACTCAAACAAATAAGCATGATGTGATTTGATTTAATCTAAAAAGTTTGGAAACAACTTTGACATAAACCTAGCACATGGAATCAAACATAAACATGATCAGTTGGCATAAGGCATAGGACAAAAGGCTCTTTGAAGAAAGACTATATTCTCCCAAATAAAGGCACAAACAATGATAATGATAGGTACTGAACAAAAAAACCATCAATAGTTTTAAAATTTGGGTAATTGATTAACTAAAGTTATGCAACCCAAAAGAGAAAGATCTATGTATTATCCCCATGAATTAAGGCTTAAAAGGAAATCAATCAATGTTTGAATCCAAACTTGACAAGGCTAATTGAAAACTCAACGTTGAAAACTAGGATTTAACCAGTGAAGCTAGACAATATTAGATAACATGATAGCACAAGACAAAGGTCCAAATGGTATACATAAAGTGGTTTGAAACAAATGGTTTTGATACAATGGGAACTAGTCTTGAAACAAATTAATTAGCCTAATGATGTAAGCATGCTCAAATAATGTGGTCAATGTTATGTTTACAAAAGACTAAAAAGGCTAAAAAATGTTTTGACATGATTTGGGTAGCATAACACTACCCTCTGAAACTCAAATGACACACACACACACAAATAAGTTTAGAAAAATTTCAAGGCACAAGTGTGGTGTAAAATGACTAGGATAATGCCTCTTTAGATAAAAGAGTGATGTCTAGAAAAATTGGTTTTGCCATGGATTTATGAAAAAACAAACAAGTTTTAGTCTCAAAATATACCAAGAAAAAATTACCAAAATACACTAAGTATAATCATCTAAATCCTAACAAGGGTATGGCAAAATGGGGTTGACTAAAACTATTAAGGTTTCAATCTTTCTAGGGGAATCAATTAAACAATGACTTTCACATCAAACGATGCAAAAAAAATCATAAAAATTGGGTTACCATGGCATTGGTAAGTTATAAAAAGGTCTAGTCCTTTTTACAACCACTACATCTTGCTATTCGCTTAGTGTAGTGAGATGTCCAAATGCAAATACATCCTGTGTACAACTCTAAAGGAGTCAAATGAAGTCAATGTTAGGAGGTGAAACCCTAGGTCAAAGCTTCCCTAAAGAACTCATGGGAGGTAATGGCATCCCCCTCACAAGCCAAGTTTGTATGAAAATAAATAAAACACGAAATAGAGAGAGTTTAAGGTCATTTTCAAGGTCACCCAAACTTTAATGAGTTTTTGGGGAGTGTTTTAGATGACTTTCTTTGTAAGCCTTGGACTAGGCTAAGGGTTCCCTAAAGGGGACAAATGGAAAATCATACATGCAACATCCCTCTTCTTTCTAAATAAAAATTATATCAAACAATTATTGAAGACAAAAATGACAAGTGTGTTCAATTTTAAACCCAAATGAAAGATTTGGTGGCGTTCATTTAACCCCTTGGTCTTAGTTGTAAATTTGAAAAATAATGATAAAAAAACTTATGTAATCACCTTAAATGTTATTTTAAGCACCAAAATAATGTTCCTAATTCATTTTAAAATCATTTAAAATGTGGTCTAAAACATGATTTATCAAATTTGAAATTCGTTGGTTACCTGTCTATCCTTAAGGCATCACCCTAAAAGTAAATATGTTAGATTCAAAACATTTTAAATATATTTTCCAAATATTGTAAAAAGGTATATGAAACTTGAAGTTAAACTAATGCCAAATTCTTAAAATTTAGGAGAAAACATGTGGTTTTAAAAAAAAACATCTAAAATGGAGTCCGTATGACCCTAAACCAAGTATTTTAAAATAGCTCTCAATTTTGTCTTTTAAAAAAACACAATGACTGATGTTAGTTATATAACCAACATCAATTACACTTACTAACTGATGATGGTTATCTAACCGACATCAATTACACAAATAGTGACCGATTATTCCTATGCCAACCAAAGAAGGTTTTAATAACTAACATCGGTTACTGTGTAAACCCATGGTAAACAAAAAATGGTAAAATAAACTTAAAAAATCAATTTTCAAGAGTGTTAATGATCCAAATGAATATTTTAAAGATGCAAAATCATATTCTTCATTTATGGGATGCATCTAATCCCACTAAGTATGCCATTATGTGCTCTAGGAATTTGAATCGAGAGGATGGTCAGTATGGTGTTAATTCCAAAATGAAAAAAAAATGAAATAAACACACTAATAGCATAACATCTCTAGGCCTAGACTCTAGGGAGATCTTAGTTAACAAAAGAAAATGACAAGCACAACTAAAAATGAAGGTATCAAATACAAGAGTTCCTTCACCTTCCTTGGATGCTCCAAATGCCTTTGTATTAGTGGCTTTTTTGTGTTGTGCTCATGAAGTCTTTAGCAATGGAAGCTTGGCTACCTCCATCTCTCCTTGGAACCTTTGGCTTATGGCTTGGCTTGGCATGGAATCAATTTGGCATGGTAACACTAGTTTCATGATGCTTTTGGAACCAATACTACATTATAACTTTGTAAAAATTAAGCTTCTTGAAGATATTTAAACATAATAACTTTGTACCAAAATGGCTTTGAAATGATGTTGTGAGGCCTCCTATTTATAGATTTTTGTAAATGTCTAGAATCAACTTAAACCATCCATCTCAAGATTGAGATGTGTGATTGAGGATTAATTCAATTTTTTGAATTAATTTTTTAATTATCCTCATCATGACATTGGATGAAGGGGCAATGAAGAAGAATGGAGGGCATCATGGAAGGCATTGATGAGGCATATGAGGTATGAATCTTGATATTTGTGGCATTTATGGCCTAGGGATGTCTTCCCAAGAAATGAGGTCACTTGATGATATAAATATTCAATATTCATTTATAAAATCAAATATTCAACAAGTTTTCATGGAATTATTAATTATGCCTTGATTTAGGTTAATTAGTTCTTAGGCATGATTAAGCACATTGTGCACAAATTAACTAAATTGATTAGAATGTCTTGTTATTGGTCCTAAATTTGATTTGATTAGAATTGAAAGGCACTATTAGATGTGTTGGAGCTGTATTCCCATTTAGGATGTTTCCAACAACAATTAACAAAGGCATGAGTCTTGTGTAAAATATTTGATAGGAAAGAGCAGTCTAGAGCGCGTGGGTACAAAATTGGCATTTTGACTCAAAATGAATTGATCAAAATTAGCTATCCCATAAATTGCATTGCCCCATTTAGGGATACCCTGGCCAAAATCAACACTTGAATATGTTAGTTTCATATCATTTAGCATGTTTTAGTGTTTTTAGGTTAAATTATGCATTTTGGGTGGAAATTGGCCAAAAGTTTGATTGGAGGTTATCGGTGGCCAGTTTTAGGTGTCTACAGGCACTATATATGCATTATTGATTCATAGGCTAACTTAATTTCTAGTTGTAGTACAATGAACTTATATTGATTTTACCATATAGATATACAAGGAAATTATTATTATTATAGAATATATAAATTCTTCACACTTATGAGTCACACATACATCACACTTCATAAAATCAAAATAGTAATGAAATTGATTCATACAACACACTTTAATCTAAGAAGAGTTAGGATCTTCACTGAAATTCTATCTAAGGGGGCCCTCCTCATTCATAATTGAGTTCCAATCCTTCTCTAAAAGACTTATAAAATCTTCTTATATAATCAGCATTTTAATTACTTAGATCTGTAGAAATTAAAGATTGCTACAGTAGACTATAATATTCTAGAAATAAAAATGCAATTACTTTCTATAATTTCATCCTCTCTAATGTAATCTAGGTTCTAACATTAAATATATAATGTAGTTTATTATCTCCAACTAAAAACACTAAACTAGGAAAGGTACAAATACTTTAAAACTAACCTAGTCAACCTTCAGATGGTTAGTAACTTAAATTTACTTGTTTTTATGCTTGATTGGGTAAAGGAAAATATATGCAGCATTATTATTTTTCTTCTTTCTCTCCTTTCCATTATCCTTATCTTGTTCATACTTTGGCATCACATCTAATTTTTTTTACATGTGAGGGGTCTGTACAGCTGTTATGGAGGATCCTCTTCAATCACTTACTTTATTTCTAAGACAAGTGGATGTGTCCTTAAAAGCCAATTACTTATTATCACAATAATGGTTTGTTTTGTGTAGTGGTTGCAGGCTCCTATAGGTGTAAGCCTATAATTTCCATGAGTAACTAGTAGGTGAAATCCTATAGTTTTTATGGGAAACTTGTAGGTGGAAATCCTGAAGTTTGGTAGTTACTATGGGCTGGAGCCCCTTTTGCTATGGGATACTCTATAAGTGATTTGACCAAGTATGATACCTGTAGTCTTATTCTACCCTTCAAATGTTTGTTAAATAAGGTTACACAAGTATAATATAATCAAATAAAAATCATCATTAATCCATAACACAACATTTAATGCACACATATAATCATTAATTCATTCATTTATTTACATAAGTCATGGATATTTATAGGGATTCATATAAGCAATAGATATATAACTGGGTATGGATGAGGCTATAAATAGAATAATTAGTGGTCTCATCAGTGGTATAAGGTCAAGGAAAGATTATTGGCATAGGCAGAGTGATTGAAATTATTTATCAATGATCTTATTTTGTTAGCACTTGGTCTAGGATTGATAGTGATGGTAGAAATGTGACCTCCCACAATATGACAAACAACTTTGGTGTAGTTATGTGAAACTACATGGTAAGTTTGTTGCTTATTGGAATCATTTCAGCCTTAGTTCCTCCTATTTTTTTGATGTTATTATTGTTGTTATTATTATTATTCTTATTATTATTATTATTTTGTTGTTATTGTTGTTGTTTTGGACTTCATTGTGGTTATTATTAGTTGTTATTATTATGTTGTGGAAAAGGGTTTTGATAGATGCCTAGGTTTTGATTAGATGTATATGCTCTATTATCCAATGTAATCTCCCCATTTTCTAACAAATTTTTAATGAGGTGTTTGATTTACACACAATGACATATATTATGTCCATAAACATGATGGTATTAATATAAATCATTCTCTTAGTACCAATATGGATATGGAATACCCTCAGGATAGTACATTAGAATTGGTCACCTAATCAGATCAATGGTGGATAGATTTTAAAACACTACTTCAATAGGTTATCCAAGGTCATTAAAAATTCAATGAGTAGTATCATTTCTTCTCAGAGGAGGGTTTTTTAAAGTTAATTATTTCTATGTTTGTTGAGATGGTTTAGGTTGTCATGAAGACTGCACTTGTTGAATGGGTTGATGATGACGAGTAAGTTACTTTTATGGTGTAGGTTAAGTAGATAGTGTTTTCACCATTTTGAAATGATGTTAGACATGATAAAACTTAGTTACTCCATTTCTATCAAAATTATTATTTTTATTAAACTACTTAGATTTTTCATAGTTATTGGCCTAGGCTAGTGATAACACTTATGTTTAGACTTGGTTTTGGTTTTGATTTTGACTTGTTCTTTAGTTTTATTTATATTTTTGATTTGAAGAGGTAAGCTTGATAATACCTTTGTAAATAAGGGCCTTTTTTATTAGCAAACCTTTGTTAATGATCTATTTAAAATTATATGCACATTGAAGCTCTAAATGATAGGATATCTCACTGTGTAAATTTTTAGTAAACAAAATAGGTAATTATTTATCTATTAAGCTATGAGTGAAATGGCTTAAAAGTTATCTCCATAATTGTAGATATATTATTAATCTTTCACTAACTTTCTACTTGGCCTGAGTCAAATCCAAAAATTAAATCTCATGTTCAAGATTATAAGAGAAATTTTGTACCAATTTGTCCAAAAGGTTGTCAAAATCAAATACTAAATTCTTTGGCACTTTTAGGAACCACTCCAAAGATGTACTAATATACTTTGAGGAAATAGTATGATTAAATAAATGTCACTGTAAGCCATTAGTTGGCAAGCAATAAATAACTATATCAAATGAGCCTTAGGGTCTGCTTTAACCTTATATTTATCAAATTTTAATGGTTCATACCCTAGAAGAAATGGTATCTATAGATAATCCATGTTTAATGGGTATGAACACATGCCATTTAATTTGAACTTCTTGATTTTTTCCCTAATTAAATGGTGTAAATTGAATCCTTCATTTGTTGTAGTTCTTATGCCAAGAAACTAAATGGAACATTTGGTTGAGGTGGAGTCTAGGTAATCAAAGGTAGATTACCTTGACTAGGAAATAATGCAAGAATGGTTTACTATATAATGTTAGATTGATTAGGGAAGTGACCAGGTATATTCATCTATGGATTTTTATGTGGTTTTTAAAATTTTACGTATTACAGTATAATATTCTAGTTTAGATTTAGTATATATCCCTAATTTTGAGGTAATTTTGGGTGTGATGGAAAGATATGGCTCAAGGCAAAGTACTATGCCTATTTAGGTTGAGTAGGGACTTGCTTCTGACTAGTCAAACCTAGTTGAATAAGTAAAACTTGTCGACCAATGCACTATATTTAGATCTATGGCATGTGATAAATGAAAGGTAATTGATGTCTAATTGGTACTTGTGGGATAGTTGTACCTATTTTTTGTGTGAACACTGGTTATAAACTAGATGCTTGTAAGGTGTTCAACATTTATCTTTGACCAATGGACATATATTATTGATTAGATAATGTTTACAATTGTAAAAGCATGTTGTTCTAGGATTATTGAGGTACACTTGTATCTACCTATAGATCTAGAACATTTATTTCCCTTGTTGAGGTGGTGGAATGTTTTACCTCTATTTTGGAAGGCATTGCAATCTATAGACATAGTAACATCTTCTCAAATAGAGGCAAAACATTTCTCCACCTCAATAGCAGATTGTAAACTAATCCATACTCAGGGAGTAAGAGTAAGGTGATATAGAGGAGAAAAATGAATTTGGGAAACCTTATATTATGGAGATGCACATCCTAATTATCAAGGACTAAAATTCTATCATGAATTAGTTACTATTTATGTGAAAAACAATGTGAACAGATTGAGATTTTTTTAGGTACCCAAGGAGAAGTATCATGGCTAAATTACTTATAATATTTATATAGTCAATTTTTATTTTAGGATGTGATGGTATATATCATGATATAAAACACCATGATAACCATGCCAAAATATGTATAATTAATGACATTGAATCCAATAAACATTTTGAAAACAATACACCAATGATAAAAATAATGATGACAATGTTAACATATGAAAATAGGTAGACTGAGGTATAGTGTCTAAGGAATCACCCAATGGATGTAGTTTTACTAAGTCAAGGGAAAATATTGAAATCAAACAAATATGAAAATAAACAAACAAATAGAAAGATAAAACACCAAGAAAATAGAAAAGAAAGAATTAAAAAATGATAATAAAATGAAATAAATACAAAAGATGGTTAATCATAATGTTAATGAAAATAAAAGACAAAAATAAATAACACAAGGTTTCTCCTAGGCTATAGGGAAACAACAACATAAATAAGATGATAGACATTTCACCTAATCTATAGGAGATAATGAAACAAATAAATAAATTGTAGGGGGGATATAATAAAAGGAAGGGGTAGCTGAGTTAACTCCAGCTACACTAGGAAAATGGACGTTGCCTACATAGTTCCATAGATGCAATGTCCAATATAAACTTTAGGCAAAATGTAGTTCTCCCAAGATACAGGATAGAATAAAAATTATGATAAAATAAAACATGATTGTAGTGTAGAATAAATATGGGAATGGTCTCATAAAATGATGAGAGATTGAGAGATGGTTACATGCAAAATGGTTATAGAGTAAGGGTAAATGACAAATGTTTTCTTGTGAAATAGTGAGGGTTCCTAGAATTATGTAGGTAAAGGAGTGGTTGAAAAAGATTTTTTTAATTTTCTAAGTATTTTAAAAATTATTTTATAATTTTTGAAGCATCTCAACTCAATTGAGGATGATGAGATACTAAACTATCCAACTCACAAAATGGTGAGAGTGTTGAAACTTCAAATTGATCACAAAATGGAAAAAAGTGTGGCAAAAGGGTGACTGAGTTGACCTCAAAGTGAATTAAGTGTTGCCTACATAGTCTCATTAGGACCTCAAAATAACTTTACTTATACCTTACAATAGATGATTCTGACTAGGTAGCAATATGTTCTCAAAGTAGGCAAATTTAATAATATGGCATATGAATGACAAGGTGGGACTTTAAGGCATGATAAAGGTGTTATTCCTAATTTACACATAAGTGCTTATAATTATGAGACAAAAACATAGGTGAATGATACTAATTTTCCTAAAGGTAATTATAATTAGTAACATAAAGTGGGATACTAATTTTCCAAAAAGAGGTTATAATCAAGAACACTAGTAAAAAAATAGAATAAGAAATGAAGGATGAAGCTACCAAACCACTGTCATATTGGTCTAAGATACTATCTTTGTCTAGAATACTACATGAACTAATAAAAATTGATTTAAATCCTCTCCTTAAAGGTGGATGAAGAAATAATATAATTGAACTAAGATCAAAGGGTTGGTTAGGGAGGGTAAAAACAACTTTGATCAAAAGGGAAGGTATGGTAGAATGTTATAGGTTATGGTATAAATAAGATCATAATATGGTACAATGGAAATGGGCCTCATAGACAATACATCATGTCTCTCAAATGAAGTAATGTTTAAGGTTTATGATGTTCATTAGTTCATCAAGTTCATCTCCATCTAAATGGTTCATCAAGTTCATCTCCATCTAATGTATTGAGCCTATATGCTCTAGATCCATAATTTACAATAATGATATAGGGCCCTATCCAACTATGTTTCAACTTATCCTTATTCTTCTTCTCAGATGTGGTATTCTTTTGGTTTTATTTGAGAACAATATCCCCAAGATTAAACTCTCTATTTTTGACGCATTGGTTATAGTGGCCATAGAGTCAATTCTAGTATGATTTAAGGCTATTGATAATGGCCATGAATTTTTCATCAAGTAACTCTAGATCTTACAAGTAAGCTACTTGATAATATTGATCATCCAATACATGCTTTAGTGATACACACAGATAAGGTAACTCAACCTAAATAGGAATAATGGCCTTAGTACCATAAAATGTGGAATATAGAGTGCCTCTTGTTGGGGTATGATAATTAGTATAGTATGCCTAGTGGACGCAAAAGATTTGGAGGTGCCAATTGTAACAAACATCATTGAAAATATTTTTAAGGATATTGATAATGGTTTCATTGGATTCTTATGCTTGATCATTACCTTATGGATAATATGTGATAGAAAAATGGTGAATGATATTGTACTCAACACAAAGAATTTTGGCATCCTTTTTTTTAAATGATTTGTCATTATCAAATATAATGTTGGATGGAATACCATAATGGTAGATGAGATGGTTAAAGATGAATTTGGAGTTTATTTTCTAGTATGTAAGTGAGGGGTATAGCTTTAACCCACTTAATCAAATATTCAGTAGTGGTAAAGATGTGTTTATGGCCATCATAGGAGGTAGGGTTAATATTCTCAATGAGATAAAGTCTCCATGTTGTAAATGGCCAAGGTGTAATCATCAACTTTAGTTTTTAGTTAGGGCATGAATCAGATCAGTATGCTTTTAACACTTATTATACCTTTTGACATATACAGATACATCTACATCCATAATTGGCCAATAATAACTAGTACATAGGAGTTTTTTAGTTAGGATGGTCTCACTAGTGTGGGATCCACATACTCCATGAACTTCCCATAACACTAATTTTACTTCTACTAAATTTAAACAATGAAGCAAAGTTCTATCAAAGTTATGGTGGTAAAGGGTTGGTCAAAGTAAGATCTAATATGAGGCTTGATGGGTAAAGACCTTTATTTATTTATGTGATAGGTTAGATGGCATGATATGGTCATGAAGGTAGGTAAAAAGGTTTGAATACCATATATAATTACAACCAATAATATCACAAATCATTGTGATAGTTAAAATTTGATGAGTTAGTGCTAAAATATTTTCAACATGGAATTGATATTATTTTTCCTTATTAGTGTGATGGATCAAAGAACCAAAGTTGGCCATAGCATCCATTATCTTATTACTAGCCATTGGTATGTGTTCAAATTGTATGTTGGTGATCTATGGTTTGAGAATGTTGATCATAACCTTGTATGGCACTAGCTTATCATATTTTGTCTAAAAATTGTCTATAACCTGATTGATGATTAACTAAGAATCACCATAAACTACTAGATGATAAATATTCCATTGTAATGATTGGAAAAACCCTAAAACAAGTTATTTTTATTCATACATGTTGTTATTATTGTATCATCAATTTGTACCCTTGGAGAGGGTTTTTCAAGCTCTCTCTAATTGAACTAAACTATTAGAATAACCCTAGGTTAGCGGTATCCTATGGTGGGCTTGAACCTCCAAAGAAGGTTGACTTCCTCTTGATGGATCACCTATACTAATGTTTGCACTGAGAAAAGGGTTAGAAAGGGGGGAAATGATCCTAATGAAGTTAGCTAGGTGATTCATCAAATTAAAATGAGGCTCACATAAGCATGAAATAAACACTATAGAAGCATAAGATAATGATAGTTCACACATCTCACACAACTTAGCTAGTTGCATAAGTGTTTCATAAACTAGGTTTAGGAATTAATGAATAAAGGTAAAGAGGATTTATAATACTCACTGAGAGCTTGCATCAATGATAAAAAGAACAGTGAGGTTAGACCTACAACTAACTTGAGGATACCTAGAAATGAGCAAGAAAGAAGGACAATGAGCATGAAAGATTCTCCTTCACAATTCCATCATGAAAAATATTTGCTACAAACAATTCAAAGGAGATAAATAGGCAAAGGAAACATTTATTACTTCAAGAGATCTTTCAAAAAAATTATTTTCTAGAAAGAGAGTACCTAAGATCTTGACACTTGTCATTGATGTGTTTATGCTGAATTTTTAACTTGATGCTCACTATTGATATTCAATGCATGATCAAACACATGCCTTTGGATATTTGGGACCCACTTATTTTTTTATTAACACTCATCATTGGATTTTATATGGGCACCCAAAACCTTTCCAATTTCCATCTCCATGTTAAACCTTGGGACATTTGAATCTAAATGGCTATTTCAAGAAGTTTAAACTTGATGTCCCTGTGCACGTTTCACTCTAAAAGTCTAACTTTGAAGCTTTATAACTTGAGATAGATAATTCATCAAGTTATGAAGTTTGTATAATATGATCTAGGCATGAATAAATTCATGTCCATGTGATCGTTTATCCTTGATAATATTTCTAAGCATACTTATTAAATGTATAATCAAGCTAACCCATTCATTTCTACATGATGCGTTGATGATGATCTAGCTCTTATAGGTTTTGAAAGAAATTATTATCTCTGTAAAGGGCTCCAATAAACATCTAATATTATGTGCAACCTAATTCATGTTTTTGGATGCTTGTAACACCATGATAACCTCTTAGCATCTTCACTTTGTAATCCTAGACCTATTTCTAACCATATTTTCTAAATATCATCAAATTGCACTTTAATATTGCTTAATGTGTTTAAAAATATTTGTAAGTGATAAGATATATTTAGACCACTCATTTTATCCAAAACTCTATTCATCTATTTAAAACATTTCTAGGAAAAATATTATGTTGTGGAATAAATTTGGCCAACATTTTTAGCAATATCTTGGGGTTGCATGTCTACTATGCAAAGGCTAATAGCCTTGAATTGATCCATTACATACGCAGATTCATAGTATTTCTCTCAATTGATGTGAGACTGACTCAAAGTTGACCCTTTCTAAAACTTCCTCTTGAAGTAAAAAGGAATAAAAGAGAAAAAAATTGTGCCCAAGACACTTATTAAAAGGGAAACACATAACTGAAAGGAAATGTGATCAAGGCACTTAGAGGAAAGCATAGAAAACTACTCTAATATGCTACAATATCATACAAAATATATAAACTTCTAATAATAAGGCTTTAAATGAATTCCATTGACTAGGATGGGTAACACCTCTCCATCCAGTTGGGCAAGATAAAAAGTATTATTCTATTTACAACTATGGATCAAAAAAGGACCACTCCACAAGTTGTTAAAATTGGTATGGTTACCTGGCTTGGCCTTATTTGATTCCCATTTGATTAATAGGTCACCTTACTTGAAGTCCTTTATTTTGGATTTATTATTAAAGTCTTTCTTGACCTAATATTTGTGTGACTTTAATGTCTTCATTACAAGGTCCCTAGTTTCTTCAAGCTTCATGAGATCTATCATCCTCACTTTCATAGGCTCACTCTCCATCAACTCAAGTTGATGGGATAACTCTAATGTAGTTAATTCAGGATAAATGCTCAATCTATCTTCTCTTCCATATATAATAACATATGGAGAATTTCCAATGGTAGCTTTTGGAGTCACTCTGTCAGCCCATAAGGCTATCCTTAGCTTTGTATGCCATGTTCTCTAATTTTCCTCCATAGTTCTCTTGATAATCCTTAACAAGTTCTTCTTTATGGAATTTTCTAGTTCATTACCTTAGGGATAGTAATTTGAGTATGTACTAATGTATATGCCTAGCTTAAGTACCCATTCACTTGTCTTCATTCCATTAAATGCTAAGGCATTATCTTAAATTATATTAGTTAGGACACTAAACCTGGTCACTATGTTATTGTAGAAGTCCAAAATTGATGTTTCATTTACCTCTTTCAAGGAAATTACTTTTACCCACTTGGTGAAGTAATTAGTTGTAGTAAGCACTCATTTATGCCCTACACTTTGAAATATTATCATTGATGTCAAAGGTCTACTATTATTGGTGATAAAGTCCCCATTACATTTAATGGCGTATTTAATATTTCATATCTTGGATAATGTGTGTTAATATTTGTTTAATATTAGTGAATATATTTTTGGCTACATATAAGTCAAAATAGGGCCCATGAAGAAGTCAAAGAGTCATGAGGTAAAAGATAAAAGAGGAATGGGATGCATTTTCTCATGAAGAGTCATCTTGAGGAGTTCTAAGAGTCACCATGTGAAGATAAAAGAGGGTATGGTGTATTTTTCCATGAAGGGACACTTTGAGGAATATGAAAAGTCGCCAAGATAAACATAAAATGGGAAATGATGCTTTTGCTTATGAAGGGTCACCATATGACTTTTCAAATGAAAGGATACAAAGGGTCACGCAAGTTTGGTGATATTTTATATGAGGATTGAAGGGTCATAAACGGTGAATTCCAAAGGTCATTTGGAAAGCTATAAATAAAGGCTTGAGAATCCATTTTTAATATGCAAGATATTTCATGGTTTGTATTTGTTTTCAAAGAGAGAAAATCAAGAGATATTATAGAGTTTTATCATTTATTGAGTAAGAAACATCGAGAGATAGTTATGTTTTATACACAAGAGGGGTCGGTGCTCCTATGGGTTGGTGCTCTTATGAGTTGGTTCTCACAAATAGTTATTGTGTTGGTGCTTGGAGAAGGGGTTGGTGCTCCTATAAGTTGGTGTTTACAAACTGTGTATTCTGATTTGGTGCCCATTCATATACTTGAGATTGTTCTCCATGGTTTTTCTCACTTTGGGTTTCCATGTAAAAATGGAGCAAATTATAATTTTTGGAGCATAATGATTAAGACTTATTTGATTACCCTTTGGATTCAACATTTGGAAAATAGTGGTGGAGGAATATAAAGATCCATAGACACTTATAACTATTCTAATATAAAAGAAGGCAAGTGAAAATAATGCTAAAGCTGTAAATGGTATTTTATGTGGTTTATGTGAATCAAAATTTATTAAAATTATTCAATGTAAATATACTCATGAAACATGGGTAAAACTTGAGAATATTTATAAAGGTGATGGAAAGGTTCAGAAAGCTAAGCTTCAAACTTTTATAAGATAGTTTGAGAGTTTGAAGATGGAAGAGAAAAAAAATATAGTGAGTTATCTTTGGTGGGTTGAATCAAATAGTTAATAAGATTCAAGGTCTTGGAGAAAAGTTAGAAGAATCAATTATGGTTCAAAAAGTTTTGAGATCTCTACTATTGAGATATGATTCAAATTTTTGGAAATTATAGAGATGAAGAATTTATCCAAGCTAAAGATGGATGAACTACATGATATTCTTATGGCATATGAGATGCAAACCGAATAAGAAAAAAACTCAAAAAGAGAAGTTACTTTCAATACATCAAAGAAAGAGAAGGCTAAGTTTCAAGAATCAAGTGACAATTCTAGAGATGATGAAGATGACAACAAAGCTCAATTCATTCTCAATCCAAAAAAGGGCACAAGTAAATATCAAGGAAAATTACCATTTAAATATTTTAATTGTGGGAAGATTGAATATTTTGTAGCTAAGTGCCCAGATAAGAGTAATGGTGACAATGAAGAAGGAAAGTCTACATACAAGAAGAATTTCAAAGAAAAATTCAAGAAGGGATTCGAGAAGAAGAGTTTATATTCTAAAGATCCTAGCTCAACCAAAGATAACAGAGTTAGTGATTCAGAAGAAAGAAGAGATTCTATTCATGGCCATATATGAAGATGCCTCTACAATCAAAAGTATAGATGATTGAGAAGAAGAACATGATGAATCCAAAGTGAATCTAGAAGGAGAACTCATTTGTACCTTATAAGAGGTAAAATCTCTTGAGAAGAAGAATCAAAGATTAAATATCTAGATTGATAAAAATGAAAAGGAATCAAAGGAAATATTTGAAGATCTACAAGTACACTTTGAAAAAGTGAAGAAGAATGAAGAAGATCTAATGGCATAGTTTTAAAATTTAAGTAAATAATATGAAAGTTATGTTATTGAAATTGATTCTTTAAAATCAGATCTTGAGAAAACAAATAAAACAATCAACGATAGAGTGCCAATGATTCAAAATTTGAGAATAACACTAATATATTGAATAAGATATTAAAAAGTCAAAGATCAATATTAGGTAAGATAGATATCAAATTTAAAAAAGAAAAAGGGGAGGCCACTACTTTCATAGATAAGAAAAAAGGAAAGAGTTATGTTGAAGCTATTACAAAAGAGGAAATAAAAAGAGAAGAAGTTAAGAATATAGAGGACATCTCAAACAAAGAATGTTGAAGGGAATAGAGCTACAAAATAAAATTAGGTCAGAGATATAGAAATAGGTCCTATTTTTATGGTTATTATTTTTATTGTAATAGATATGGTCATAATAAAATAGAATGTCAAAAAAGGGCTAATAATATTAGAAATAAGGAGAAGGAAAGTTATGCAGAGTTAAGCAGAAACCATAACTCTTTTGTTCCTCTATCAAGATTTAATTAAGAGGTCATAATATGTTACAAATAAAAAAACTTTAGAAATATAACCTGGTACTATAGAAGTATATTTGAGTCAATCAAGAAGGACCAGAATTTCAAGGCTCCATTCATCAAGAAAAAAGTTTAGACAAGTTCATGGCATAAGAAAAACCCTAAAAAATCTATGTTGGTGTAGACAAATTTGCATGAAAGAAATGAAGAAAAGTCATGGTTCATTGATAGTGGATGTTCATGGCATATGACAGGAGACAAAATAAAGTTCATAACCTCAAAGAAGATCATTGGTGGCATAGTTAAATTTGGAGATAATACTACTACCAAAATTTATAGAAAAGGTACACTAAGTTTGGATAATGGTAGAACTAAAATTGAAAATGTTTTATATCTATAAGGTCTTAAGCATAATCTTTTGAGTGTAATTAAAATGTGTGATTAGGGGCACACACTAAATTCTTATGTAGAAGGTTATGAAATTAGGAGAAAAGATTTAGATGTGTTGGTTGTAGATGCTCAAAAAACATGTAATAATTTATATATGCTATCAGACATTAAAGGTTAAAGATGTTGTTTGAGTCAGAATGAAGAAAGTTGGCTATGACACAAGAAAATAGGACACATAAATTTTCACAATCTTATCAATATCAGAAAGAATCAAGCATTCATAAATATTCTAAAGATTACAAAGCCATCTGACATGCTCTGTGAATCTGATCAGTATGGGAAGTAGGCTAACAGGTGGTTCAAAATAAAAGAGTACTCGACCACTTAGATGTTAGAGATTATTCACACTAATATATGTGGACCTATGAGAACTCAAATTACTCAAAGTGAGAAATATTTCATGTTGCTTATTGATTATTTTTTACGTATGACTTGGGTAATGTTTTTAAAGAAAAAATTAAAAGCTTTCAGACATTTCAAAGCATTCAAAGCATTAGTTGAAAATAAAACCAATTTGAAGATTAAGTGTGTAAGATCAGATCAAGGAGGAGAATTCATGTTAGATCAATTTATTGAGTTTTGTGAAGACCATAGAATAAAAAGACATTATTCAATAGTCAGAACTCCATAATGAAATAGAGTAGTTGAGTGGAGAAGCAAAATAGTTCAGGAGATGGCAAGGGTAATGCTAATAAATCAAAGATATTAGATAAATAGTGGAGAGAGGTATTTTATATAGTAGTGTATATTTAGAATAGATCATTATTGAGGTTCAATAGTGACAAGACTCCTTATGAGCTATAGAAAGACAAACCAAGAACAATTGATTATTTCAAAGTTTTAAGCAGCAGATGCTTCATAAAGAGAACTGATGAAAAACTTGGTAAGTTTGAATCTAGAGAAGACAAAGGTATATTTCTTGGTTATTCTTTCAAAAGTAAAGCTTATAAATGTTATAAAAAAAGAATTAATAAAATTTTTGAAAGTGCAAGTGTCAAGATAGAAGATGATGAAATACAAATAATCAGTGATCTAGTAGACATTTCTGAAATCATTAAAGAGGAAAATTTTGAAGAATCAGATGAAGATGAGAAGAAGGAGAAAAAGGATACCAAAACACCATCCAAATATGTTTAGAGAAATTATAATAAAAGTGACATTATTAGGGATATAAATGAAAAAATTTACACTAGAAGAATGATGGTAAGTGAATCTGAACAAGTTAATTTTTCCTTATTATCTAAAATTCAGCCTAGAACTTTTTCAAAAGTTAGACATGATAAGCATTGGATTAAGTCAATGGATAAATAATTAAATCATATAGAAATAAATGGTACTTGGGAATTAGTGCATAGACCAAAATATCATAATGTGATAGGAAAATAATGGGTTTACAAAAATAATTTGAATGAAAATGGAGAAATGACAAGGAATAAAGCAAGATTAGTATGTAAAGGATATGCTCATATTGAGGAATTAGATTTTGAAGAAATTTTTGCACTAGTGGCAAGGCTAGAGGCTATTAGAATATTTCTTGCATATGCAGTGTTTAAAAATTTCAAAGTGTTTTAGATAGATGTCAAATCTACCTTCCTAAATAGGAATCTAGAAGAAGAGGTCTACATTGCGTAGCCTAAGGGATTTATTCTCTCAAATATTAGTAGCCATGTATATAGATTGAAGAAAGCACTATATGGATTGAAACAAGCTCCAAGAGCTTGGTATGTAAGACTTAATAAGTACCTATAAGACCAAGGTTTCAAGAGAGAATTTGCTAATAGTAATTTCTACATCAAAATAAAAGGTGAGAATCAATTAATTATTGTGGTATATGTTGATGACATCATTTTAGAGGAAACATTAAAAAAATAACAAAATAATTTTTTAATAATATTCAAAAAGAATTTGAGATGTCTATGCTTGGATAATTGTCATTTTTCTTAGGGTAGTAAATATTTCAGTCAGATAAAAGAGTTTTTATATCTCAAAGTAAATATGTCAAAGAAATGCTGAAGAAATTTGGTTTTGAGGATTTTGCACTAATTAGCACACCAATGTGTATAGGAAATAAAGTGAGCAAGGATGAAGATTCAATTGTTGCATATCGATCTTTGTATAAATATTTTATTAGTAGTCTTTTGTATTTGATAGCATCAAATCTAGACATCATGCATGTAGTAGATATGGTTGCAAGATATCAGTCAACTCTAAAAGATAGTCATGTTTAGTTGGTAAAAATAATATTTAGATATATCAAGGGGATATTAGATTATGGATTGTGGTATCCCAAAGGAAAAAAATTCACTTTGTTTGCTTATATATATTTAGATTAGGTATAATGCTTAGATGATCGAAAGAGTATAAGTGGAGGAGCTTTCTTTTTTGGTGATAGCTTAGTATCATGGCTAAGCAAGAAGTAGAATTCAGTATCACTTTCTACAATTGAAGTAAAATATATTGCAGTGGTATTGTGTTATACTCAAGTGCTTTGGATGAAGTAAACATTGGAAGATATCAAGGTAAAATATGATGAACCTATTTATATTTTTTGTGACAACCCAAGTTCTATTAATATTTTAAAGAATCCAATGATGCATTCAAGAAAAAAACATATTCCCATTAGATATCACTTCTTGAGAGAGCAGGTTGTAGATCAATATGTTAACATGGAATATATCAATGCTATGAATATATTGTAGATATTTTCACAAAGGCACTACTAAAACACACATTTGAGTATCTACGGGATAAGTTAGGAGTAATATCTTTTAAATCTTGTCATTGAGGTTCAGCATCAATTGAGGGGGAGCTAAGTGTTAGCTCTAGGTAGACCCTTTGCCATTGATGTCAAAGGGGGATAAGAATAAAAATAGGTACAAGTATAAGTACAGGTGCAGAAATAGGCACAAGTAGTAGGTACAAGTTTCTATAGTAAGGGGGAGTTACTGTATGTTCTTCAGATGGTAGTATGTATAGGTTTCAAGATGTGGTAGTTTTAGTTTGAAGTTACCATTAATGAAAAAGGGAGAGATTATTGTAAATATTTTCATTGATGTCAAATGTCTAGCATTGTTGGTGATAAAGCCCCCATTACATTTAATAGTGTATTATATATTCATATCTTGACTAATGTGTGTTAATATTTATTTAATATTAATGAATATATTTTTGGTTGCATATAAGTCAAAAGAGGGCCCATGGAGAATTCAAAGAGTCACAAGGTAAAAGATAAAAAAAGGAATGAGATGCATTTTCTCATGAAGAGTCATGTTGAGGAATTCCAATAGTCACCATGTGAAGACAAAAGAAGGTATGGCACATTTTTCCTTGAAGGGACACTTTGAGGAATATAAAAAGACATAAAGATAAATTAAAAAATGAAAGGATGCTTTTGATTATGAAGGGTCACCATATGAGTTTTCAAATGCAAGGATATGAAGGGTCATGTAAGTTTGGTGCCATTTTCTATGAGGATTAAAGGATCATAAAGGGTGAATGCCAAAGGTCATTTGGAAAGCTATAAATAAAATCTTGAGAATCCATTTGTAATATGAAAAAGAGTGCATGGTTTGTATTTGTTTTTCAAGAGAGAAAATTAGGAGATATTGTAGAGTTCTATCATTTGTTGAGTAAGCAATATTCAGAGATAGTTGTGTTTTGTACACAAGAGGGGTTGCTGATCCTATGGGTTAGTGCTCATAAATATTTACAAATGATTAGTATTCATATGGGTTGGTGCTCACAAATAGTTATGGTGTTGGTGCTCCTGCAAGTTGGTGTTTGAAAACTTTGTATTTTGAGTTGGTACTCATTCATATACTTGAGATTATTTTCTGTAGTTTTTCCCACTTTAGGTTTCCACATAAAAATTTGGTCTCTCTCTCTCTCTCTCTCTCTCTCTCTCTCGTGTGGTGCATATTATTGTTTCAATTTTATTGTATATCTTGAATGTGTTATTAAGTGGTTAAAGAAAAGAAATCATATTAAATAAAAGATATATAATATATTGATTTACCTCCCCTCTCAGTATATTTTGTCCTTAAAAATTGGTATCATAGTAGGTTCTTTTGGAAAAAGTTTTACATCTTGAAGGTAGATCATAAAATCATCATGGCTAGATCACATGAAGGTCTTTCTACAAATAAGGCACCTTTGTTTAATGGGACAAATTATGATTTTGGAGCATAAGGATGAAGACTTATTTGATGGCCCTTGGATTCAACATTTTATAAGTAGTGGTGGAGGAATATGAAGATCCATAGACACTTGTAACTAATCCAACAGAAAAGAAGGCAAGTGAAAATAACTCTAAAACTTTAAATGCTATTTTATGTGGTTTATGTTATCAAAATTTGTTATAATTATGAAATATAAATCTGCTCATGAAACTTGGGTAGAACTTGAGAATATTTATAAAGGTGATTGAAAGGTTTAGAAAGCTAAGCTTTAGACTTTTAGAAGACAGTTTGAGAGTTTGAAGTTGGAAGAGGAAGAAAATATAGCAAATTATCTTTTATGGGTTGATCAAATAGTTAATCAGATTCAATGTCTTGGAGAAAAATTAGAAGAATCAATTGTGGTTTAAATTTTTCTTAGATCTCTACCATTGAGATATGATGCAAAATTTTTGGTGATTTAAGAAATGAAGAATTTAGCCAAGATAAAGATGGATGAACTACATGGTATTCTTACAACATATCAGATACAAAATGAATAAGAGAAACCTTAAAAAAGAGAAGCTACTTTCAAGACATCAAAGAAATATAAGGCTAAGATTCAGGAATCAAGTGATATTTTTAGTGATGATGAAGATTAAAATGGAGCTCTATTCATTTGCAAGCCAAAAAGGGGCACAGGTAAATATCAAGGAAAATTTATCATTTAAAATTTTTAATTGTGGAAAGATTGGACATTTTGTAGCTAAGTGCCTAGATAATGGTAATGGTGATAATAAAGAAGGAAATTCTTCATACAAGAAGAATTTAAAAGAAAAATTCAAGGGATTCAAGAATAAGATTATGTATTCTTAAGATCCTAGCTCAACTAAAGATAGTGGAGTTAGTGATTCAGAAGAAGAAGAGATTCTATTCATGGCCATACATGAAGATGCCTCTACAATAAAAAGTATAGATGATCGATAAGAAGAAAAAGATGAAGCTAAAGTGAATCTATAAGGATAACTCATTTGTGCATTATAATATTTAAAAACTCTTGAGAAGAAGAATCAAAGATTAAAGCTCTAGATCAACAAAAATGAAAAGGAGTAAAATGAAACAATTGAAGATCTACAAGCGCACTTTGAAGAAGCCAAGAAGAATGAAGAAGATATAATGGGATAGTTAAAAAATTAAGTAAATAATGTGAAAGGTATGTTATTTAAATTGATTATTTAAAAGTAGATCTTGAGAAAATAAATAAAGCAATCAATGATAAAGCAGTCAATGATTCAAAATTTGAGAATAGAACTAATATATTTAATAAGATATTAGAAAGTCAAAGATTAATGTTAGATAAGATAGCTATTACATTTGAAAAAGAGAAAGGGGAGGCCACTACTTTCAAATATAAGGAAAAAGGAAAGATCTATGGGCAAGGTCTTACAAAGAGGAAATAAAAAGGGAAGAAGTTAAGAATATAGAGGGCATCTCAAACAAAGAATGTTGAAAGAAATAGATTTACAAAAGGCAATCAGGTCAGAGATACACAAATAGGTCATATTTTTATGGTTACTATTTTTATTGTAATGGATATGGTCATAAGAAAGATAGAATGTTGAAAAAGGGCTAACAATTTCAGAAATAAAGAGAAGACAAGTTATGCAAAGTCAAGCAAAAACCACAACTCTTTTGCTCCTTTATCAAGATTTAATGAAGATGCCATAATATGTTACAAGTGAAAAAAATTTGGAGGCATAGCTTAGTATTATAGAATCATGTTTGAGTCAGTCAAGAAGGACTTGAGTTTCAAGGCTCCATTCATCAAGAGAAAGTTCAGATAAGTTCATGGCAGAAGAAACAACCTAAAAAATCTATGTTGGTGTAGACAACTTTGCATGCAATAAATAAATAAAATCCATGGTTCATTAACAATGGATGTTCGAGGCACATGAAAAATACAAAATCAATTTCATAACCTTGAAGAAGATCAATGGTGGCACAGTGAAATTTAGAGATAATACTACTGCTAGAATTGCCAGAAAAGGTACATTAAGTTTAGATAATGGTAGAACTAAAATTGAAAATGTTTTGTATGTAGAAATTATTAATCATAATCTTTTGAGTATAAGTCAAATGTGTGATGAAGGGAACACACTAATGTTTTATGTAGATAGTTATGAAATTATGAGAAACGATTTAGATGTGTTGGTTGTAGATGCTCAAAGAACATGTAATAATTTATATATGCTATTAGACATCGAAAGTCAAAGATGTTTTTTGAGTCAGATTGAATAAATTTGGATATGGCATAGGAGAATGGGACACATAAATTTTGAAAATCTTGTCAACATCAGTAAGAAGCAAGCAGTCAAAAATCTTCTAAAGATTACAAAGCCATCTAACACGCTTTGTGAACCTTGTCAACATGGGAAGTAGAATAGAAGGTGGTTTAAAAAAAAAGAGTACTCGACCACTCAGATGTCATAAATTGTTCACACTTATCCATGTAGACCTATGAGAACTCAAATTACTTAAGGTGAGAAATATTTCATATTGTTTATTGATGATTTTTCACATATGACTTGGATAATGTTTTTAAATAAAAAATCAAAATCTTTCAGATATTTCAAATCATTCAAAACATTAGTTGAGAATGAAACCAGTTTGAAGACAATAGAATAAAGAGATATTATTTAGTAGCTAGAACTCCACAAGAAAATGGAGTAGTTGAGTGGAGAAACAAAAAAATTCATGAGATGGCAAAGATAATACTAAATGAATCTAAGATATCAGATAAATATTGGAGAGAAGTAGTTGCTACAACAATGTATATTTAGAATAGAGAATTATTGAGGGTTAATAATGACAAGACTCCTTATGAGCTATGGAAAGACAAACCAGTAATAATTGATTATTTTAGAGTTTTTAACAATAAATGCTTCATAAAGAGAATTGACAAAAAACTTGTTAAGTTTAAATCCAAAGAAGATGAAGATATATTTCTTGGTTATTTTTGAAAAATTAAATCTTAGAAATGTTATAAAAAAAAGAACTAAGAAAATTATTGAAAGTGTAATTGTCATGATAGAAGATGGAACACAAAAAATTAGTGATCTAGTAGACATTCCTAAAATCATTAAAGAGGAAGATTTTGAAGAATCAGATGAAGATGAGAAGGATAAAAAAGACACCAAAACCCCATCCAAATATGTTTAGATAAATCATAATGAAAGTAACATTATCAAGGACATAAATGAAAGAATTCACACTAAAAGAATGATGATAAGTGAATTTGAGCAAGTTAATTTTTCTTTATTATCCAAAATTCAGCCTAAAATATTTTTAGAAGATATAAATGATAAGCATTGAGTTAAGGCAATGGATGAAGAATTAAATCAGATAGAAAAGAATAATACTTGGAAATTAGTTCCTAGACCAAAAGATCACAATGTGATAGGAATAAAATGGTTTTATAGAATAATTTTAATGAAAATGGAGAAGTAACCAATAATAAAACAAGATTAGTGTGTAAAGGACATGTTCAGATTGAGGGAATATATTTTGAAGAAACTTTTGCATCAATGGTAAGGCTAGAGGCTATTAAAATGTTTCTTGTATATGTAGCGTTTAAAAATTTCAAAGTGTTTCAGATGGATGTCAAATCTATCTTCCTAAATAGGATTCTATAAGAAGAGGTCTACATTGAGCATCCTAAGGGATTTATTCTCTCAAATATTAGTAGCCATGTATGTAGATTGAAGAAAGTACTGTATAGATTGAAACAAACTCCTAGAGCTTGGTATTTAAGACTTGATAAGTACTTGTAAGATCAAGGTTTTAAGAGAGATTTGCTGACAATAATCTCTACATAAAAATAGAAGGTGAGCATCAACTGATTGTTGTGGTATATGTTGATGACATCATTTTAGAGGAAACATTGAAAAAATGACAAAAGAATTGTTTGATAATATGAAAAAAGAATTTGAGATGTCTATGCTTGGATAATTATCATTTTTTTTAGAGTTTTAAATATTTCATTCAGATAAAAGAATCTCTATATCTAAAATTCAATATGATAAGAAATTTTTGAATAAATTTGGTTTTGAGGATTGTGCACTAGTTGACACACCAATGTGTATAGGAAATAAAGTGAGAAAGGATGAAGATTCACCTATTGTAGATCAATATTTATATAGATATATTATTGGTAGTCTTTTATATTTTACCACATCAAAGCTAGACATCATGCACTAGTAGCTATGGTTGCAAGATATCAGTTAGCTTCAAAAGATAGTCATGTTCAATTAATAAAAATAATATTTAGATATATCAAGTGGACATTAGATTATAGATTGTGGTATTCCACAGGTAGAGATTTTGCTTTGATTTCTTATATAGATTTAGATTGGATAGGATTCTTGGATGATAGAAAAAGTACAAGTGGAGGATATTTCTTCCTTGGATATAGCTTAGTATCATAGCTAAGCAAGAAGTCGAATTCAGTATCACTTTCTATAGCTGAAGTAAAATATATTATAGCGTTATTATGTTGTACTCAAGTACTTTGGATGAAGCAAAATTTGGAAGATATTTAGGTAAAATATGATGAATCTATTTCTATTTTTTTGTGACAACACAAGTACTTTTAATATATTTAATAATCTAGTGATGCATTAAAGAATAAAACATATTCCCATTAGATATCACTTCTTGAGAGAGCAGGATATAGATCAACAGGCTAAGATGAATATATCAGTACTAAAGAGCAGATTGTAGATATTTTCATAAAGGCACTACCAAAAGACATATTTGAGTATCTATAGGATAAGTTGGGAGTAATTTATTTTATTTCTTACCATTGAGGTTGAGCATCAGTTCAGGGGTAGCTAAGTGTTAGCTCTAGGTAGGCCCTTTTCCATTGATATCAAAGGGGGAGAAGAGTAGAAATAAGTACAAGTATAGGTGCAAGTGTATAAATAGGTATAGGGAGTAGGTACATGTTTCCACAATAAGGGGGAGGTAGAGTCATCTTGAGTAATTATAAGAGTCACCATCTAAAGACAAAAGAAGGTATGGTGGATTTTTCTATGAAGGGACACTTTGAGGAATGCAAAAAGTCACCAAGATAAAGCAAAAGAGGAAATGATGATTTTGTTTATGAAGGGTCACTATATAAATTTTCAAATGCAAGGATATGAAGGGTCATGCAAGTTTGGTGCCATTTTCCATGAGGATTAAAAGGTCACAAAGGGTGAATGCCAAAGGTCATTTGAAAATCTTTAAATAAAGGCTTGAGAAGATATTTGTAATATGCAAGAGAGTGCATAGTTTGTATTTGTTTTCAAAGAGAGAAAAGTAGGAGATATTGTAGATTTATATCATTTGTTGAGTAATAAATATTGAGATATAGTTGTTTTTTATACACATGAAGGGTTGGTGCTCTTGTAGGTTGGTGCTCACAAATATTTGTGAGGGGTTATTTCTCCTATGGGTTAGTGATTACAAATAGTTATGGTGTTGATTCTCAAAAAAGGGGTTAGTACTCCTACAAGTTTATGCTTGAAAATTTTGTATTTTTAGTTGTTTCTCATTCATATACTTGACATTATTCTCTGTGGTTTTTCCCACATTGAGTTTCCACATAAAAATCTAGTCTCTCTCTCTCTCTCTTGTGTGGTGCATGTTATTGTTTTAGTTTTATTGCATATCTTGAATATGTGATTGAGTGGTTAAAAAAAAGAAATTAAATTAAGTAAAAGATATATAATATACTGATTCACCCCCCATCTCAATATATTTTATGCTTAATAATTGGTATCAGAGCAGGTAGATCAGAAAAGCATGATGGTTGGATCACATGAAATTTTTTCTATAAATAAGGCACCTTTGTTTTATGGGACAAATTATAATTTTTAGAGCATAATGATTAAGACTTATTTTATGGCCCTTAGATTCAACATTTGGCAAGTAGTCGTGGAGGAAAATGAAGAGCAACTAACACTTATAACTACTCTAATACAAAAGAAGATAAGTGAAAATAATGCTAAAGCTTTAAATGATATTTTATGTGGTTTATGTGAATAAAAATTTATTAAAATTATGTGATGTAAATATGATCATAAAACTTGGGTAAAACTTAAGAATATTTATAAAGGTGATGGAAAGGTGTAGTAAGCTAAGCTTTAGACTTTTAGAAGATAGTTTGAGAGTTTGAAGATGGAAGAGAAAGAAAATATAGAAAGTTATCTTTTGTGGGTTAATCAAATAGTTAATCAGATTGAAGGTATTAGATAAAAGTTATAAGAATAAATTATGGTTCAAAAAGTTTTGAGATCTCTACCATTGAGATATGATGAAATTTTTTTGGCAATTGAAGAAATGAAAAATTTAGCCAAGCTAAATATGGATGAACTATATGGTATTCTTACAGTATATTAGATGCCAATCAAACAAGATAAACCCTCAAAAAGAGAAGCTAATTTTAAGATATCAAAGAAAGAGAGGGATAAGATTCAAGAATCAAGTGATAGTTCTAGTGATGATGAAGATGACAATAGAGATCTATTCATTCACAAGATGAAAAAGGGCACAAGTAAATATCAAGGAAAATTACCATTTAAATGTTTTAATTATGGAAATATTGGACATTTTTTAGCTAAGTGCCCAGTTAAGGGTAATGGTGATAATGAAAAAAGAATGTCTACATATAAAAAAAATTTCAAAGGAAAATTCAAGAAAGGATTTGAGAAGAAGTGTTTGTATTCTAAAGATCCTGGCTCAACCAAAGATAGTAGAGTCAGTGATTTAGAAGAAAAAGAGATTCTATTCATGGCCATACATGAAGATGCCTCCACAACTAAAAGTAGAGATGACCGAGAAGAAGAACAAGATGAAGTTGAAGTGAATCTGGAAGGAGAACTCATTTGTGCCTTGGAAGAGTTAAAATCTCTTGAGAGGAAGAATTGAAGATTAAATCTCCAGATCAAGAAAAATGAAAAGGAGTCAAAGGAAATAATTGAATATTTAAAAACACACTTTGAAGAAGCCAAGAAGAATGAAGAAGACCTAATGACATAGTTACAAAAAGTAATTAAAGAATATGAAAGGTATGTTATTGAAATTGATTCTTTAAAAGTAGATCTTGAGAAAATAAATAAACCAATCAATGATAGAGTAGCCAATGATTCAAAATTTGATAATAACACTATTATGTTGAATAAGATATTAGAAAGTCAAAAATTAATGTTAGATAAGATAGGTATCAGATTTGAAAAAGAGAAAGGGGAGGCGACTACTTTCATAAACAAGAAAAAAGGAAAAAGCTAAGCTGAAGCTCTTACAAAAGAGGAAATAAAAAGGGAAAAAGAGAAGAATATAGAGGACATCTCAAACAAAGAATGTTGGAGGGAACAAAGTTACAAAAGGTAATCAGATCAGATATACACAAATAGGTCCTATTTTTATGGTTATTATTTCTATTGTAATGGATATGGTCATAAGAAAATAGAATGTTGGAAAAGGGCTAATAATTTTATAAATAATTAGAAAGAAAGTTATGAAGACTCAAGTAGAATCTACAACTCTTTTGCTCCTCTAACAGTGTTTAATGAAGAGGCCATAATATGTTACAAGTGCAACAATTTTGGATGCATGAAGCATGTTCAAGTCAATCAAGAAGGACCAGAGTTTCAAGGCTCCATTTATCAAAAAGAAAGTTTAGACAAGTTCATGATAGAAGAAACAACCTAAAAAATTTATTTTAGTACAAACAACTTTGCATGTAAGAAATGAAGAATAGCCATGGCTCATTGACAATGGATGATCGAGGCACATGACAGAAGACAAAATCAAATTCATAACCTTGAATAAGATCAATGGTGGCATAGTGAAATTTTGATATAATAAAAGTTCATAACGTTGAGGTCTTAAGCATAATATTTTGAGTGTGAGTTAAATGTGAGATCAGGGGAACACACTAAAGTTTTATGCAGAAGGTTGTGAAATTAGAAAAAAATATTAAGATGTGTTGGTTGTAGATACTTAGAGAATATGCAATAATTTGTATATGCTATCAAACATCAAAGGTAAAATATGTTTGAGTCATATTGAAGAAAGTTGGCTATGGCACATGAGAATGGGACACATAAATTTTGACAATCTTGTCAACATCAGAAAAAAGCATGTAGTCAAAAATATTCCAAAAATTACAAAACCATCGGACATAATTTATGAACCTTGTCAGCATGAGAAGTAGGCCAGAAGGTCGTTCAAAACAAAAAAAGTACTCGACCACTCAGATGTTAGAGATTGTTCACACTGATCTATGTGGACCTATGAGAACTCAAAGTACTCAAGGTGAGAAATATTTCATATTGCTTATTGATGAATTTTGACCTATAACTTGGGTAATGTTTTTAAATAAAACATCAGAAGATTTTAGATATTTCAAAGCATTAAAATTATTAGTTGAGATTAAAACTAGTTTGAAGATTAAGTGTCTAAGATCAAATCAAGGAGGAGAATTCATGTCAAATAAATTTATTGAGTTTTGTGAATACCATGAAATAAAGAGACATTATACAGTAGCCAGAACTCCACATCAAAATGGAGTAGTTGAGTAGAGAAATAGAATAGTTTAGGAGATGGCAAGGACAATGCTAAATGAATCCAAGATAATAGATAAATATTAGACAGAGGAATTTGCTATAGTAGTGCATATTTAGAATAGATAATTATTTAGGGTCAATTGTGAGAAGACTCCTTATGAGTTATGGAAAGACAAACCAATAATAGTTGATTATTTCATAGTTTTTTGTAGCAGATGTTTCACAAAGAGAACTGATGAAAAAATTAGTAAGTTTGAATCCAGAGCAAATGAAGGTATATTTCTTGGTTATTATTGCAAAAGTAAAGATTATAAATGTTATAACAAAATAATCAAAAAAATTGTTGAAAGTGCAAGTGTTAGGATAGAAGAATATGGAACACAAAGAATCAATAATCTAGTAGACATTCCTAAAATCATTGAAGAGGAAGATTTTGAAGAATCAGATGAAGATAAGAAGAAGGAGAAAAAGCACACCAAAACCTTATCCAATATGTTCATATAAATCATAATGAAAGTGACATCATCGGGGACATAAATGAAGGAATTCACACAAGAAGAATGATGTTAAGTGAATCGGAGTAAGTTAAATTTTTTTTATTGTCTAAATTTTAGCCTAGAACTTTTTCAGAAGCTAGACATGATAAGAATTGGGTTAAGGCAATGGATGAAGAATTGAATTAGATAGAAAGGAATGATACTTGGGAATTAGTGCCTAGACCAAAATATCATAATGTGATAGGAACAAAATGGTTTTATAGAAATAAGTTGAATGAAAATGGAGAAGTGACTAGGATTAAATCAAGATTAGCATGTAAAGGATATTCTTAGATTAAGGGAATATATTTTGAAGAAACTTTTGTACCAGTGGCAAGGCTAGAGGCTATTAAAATATTTCTTACATATGCAGTGTTTAAAAATTTCAAAGTGTTTCAAATGAATATCAAATCTACCTTCTTAAATAAAAATCTAGAAGAAGAGGTCTACATTGAGTAGCTTGAGGGATTTATTCTCTCAAATATTAGTAGCCATGTATGCAGATTGAAGAAAGAATTGTATGGATTGAAACAAGCTCCCAAAATTTGGTATGTAAGACTTGATAAGTGCCTATAGGATCAAGGTTTCAAGAGAGGATTTGAGATAGTAATATCTACATAAAAATAGAATGTGAGCATCAATTGATTATTATGGTATATGATGATGACATAATTTTTGGAGGAAACATTGAAAAAATGACAAAAGAATTTTTGATAACATGAAAAAAGAATTTGAGATGTCTATGATTAGAGAATTGTCATTTTTCTTAGGGTTGTAAATATTTCTGTCAGATAAAGGAGTTTTTATATCTCAAAGTGAATATGCCAAGGAAATGTTAAAGAAATTTATTTTTAAGGATTGTGCACTTGTTGGCACACCAATGTGTACAAGAAATAAAATGAGAAAGGATGAATATTCACCTATCATAGATCAATCTTTGTATAAATCTATGATTGTTAGTCTTTTATATTTGATAGCATCAAAGCTAGACATCATGCATGTAGTAGGTATGGTTACAAGATATTAGTTAGCTCTAAAAGATAGTCATGTTTAGTTGGTAAAAAGAATATTCAAATATATCAAGGGGACATTGGATTATGGATTGCAGTATCCCACAGGCAAAGATTTCACTTTGGTTTCTTATACAGATTTAGATTAGGTAGGATGCTTGGATGATAAAAAGAGTATAAGTAGAAGATCTTTCTTCTTTGGTGATACCTTAGCATCATGGCTAAGTAAGAAGCAAAATTCAATATCACTTTCTACAGTTCAAGTAGAATATATTGTAGTGGTATTGTGTTGTAGTCAAGTGCTTTAGATGAAGAAAATTTTAGAAGATATCAAGGTAAAATATGATGAACCTATTTCTATTTTTTGTGACAACACAAGTGATATTAATATTTCAAAAAATCTAGTGATGCATTCCATAACAAAACATATTCCCATTAGATATCACTTCTTGAGAGAGTAGGCTGCAAATCAACAGGTTGAGATGAAATGTATTAGTATTATAGATTAGATTGTAGATATTTTAAAAAATACACTACAAAAAGAGACATTTGAGTATTTGTGGGATAAGTTAGGATTAATTTCTTTTATTTCCTACCATTAAGGTTTAGCATCAGTTGAGGGGGAGCTAAGTATTACCTCCAGATAGGCCCTTTGCTATTGATGTCAAAGGGGGAGAAGAATAGAAATAGGTACATGTATAGGTATAGGTGTAGAAATAGGTATAGATGTAGAAATAGGTATAAGGAGTAGGTATAGGTTGTTATATAAGGGGGAGTTACTTTATATTTTTTATATGGTAGTATGTGTAGGTTTCAAGATGTGGTAGTTTCTATATAAGGGGGAGATTGTAAGAAATATTGGCATTGATGTAAAAAGTCTAACATTATTGGTGATAAAGGCCCCATTACATTTAATGGTGTATTTAATATTCATATTTTGGATAATGTGTGTTAATATTTATTTAATATTATTGATTATATTTTTTGTTTCATATAAGTCAAAAGAGGTCTCATGGAGAACTCAAAGAGTCACAAGGTAAAAGACAAAAGAGGAATGGGATGCATTTTCTCATGAAGAGTCATCTTAAGGAATTCCAAAAGTCACCATGTGAAGATAAAAGAGGGTATGGTACATTTTTCCATGAAGAGACACTTTGAGGAATATGAAAATTCATCAAGATAAAGACAAAAGAGGAAAGGATGTTTTTGCTTATGAAGGGTCACCACATGAATCTTCAAATGCAAGGATATGAAGCGTCATACAAGTCTGGTTCCATTTTCCATGAGGATTGAAGGGTCACAAAGGGTGAATGCCAAAGGTAATTTGGGAAGCTATAAATAAAGGCTTGATAATTCATTTGTAATATGAAAGAGAGTGCATGGTTTGTATTTTTTTTCAAAGAGAAAAAAGTAGGAGATATTATAGATTTATATCATTTGTTGAGTAAGCAACATTGAGAGATAGTTGTCTTTTATACACAAGAGTGGTTGGTGCCCTTGTAGTTTGGTGTTAAAAAATTGTTATTGTGTTGGTGGTTGGAAAAGGGGTTGGTGCTCTTACAAGTTGGTGCTTATGAACTTTGTATTTTTAGTTAGTTCTCATTCATAAAATTGAGATTATTCTTCATAGTTTTTTCCAATTTGGGTTTTCACATAAAAATTTGCTCTCTCTCTCTCTCTCTCTCTCTCTCTCTCTCTCTCTCTCTCTCTCTCATGTGGTGTATATTATTGTTTCAATTTTATTACATATATTGAATGTGTGATTAAGTGGTTAAAGAAAACAAATCAGATTAAGTAAAAGATATATAATATACTGATTCACCCCTCCTCTCAGTATATTTCATGCTTAACACACTTGAAGGTGGATTTATCATTCCAATGAAGTCTAACCTCCATTACATGAAGGGTTGGTCTACTTGAATTGGGTTGAGTGGAAAAGTTGCTAATCTTTGTTTACCTACAAATAGAGCATACTTTTAAATTTTTTTTGACTCATCCATAGGAATCCTTGAAAAGGATGATCTAATAATAACCAGCTCTCATTACCTTTATTGTTATTCTTTTATCAAAATGGTCTCCTACAGGTCCATCATAAAAATGCTCTAAGATATTTATCACTTGATTGTCATCAATGCACCTAAGAAGTACCCCATTGAGGTCATTTATAAATATAACACTATAAAATAATGCATAACTTATGGATTGAAGCCTAAAATACCTTTTTTTTTGCTCTATCTGAACCTTGAGGGCATTCTCTTATCATCAATAAATGTGTCATATCTTGGAGCCAGCTATTATGAAGTGGAGGTGCATCCATTTGTGAGTTTTCTTATGTAACAAAAATAACTTATTTATCTTCTTAAAGTTTATTCACCATATTCTCACACAAGCCTTTACCTCTTATCAGCTTTGTAACTTTGACCTCCACATCATACACCATGACCTTGGTAATCTAGCTTGCTCTTTTCTCATTCCAGTCTTTGTTAAGAAGTAAGTCCATAAATCTAGATGAGACACCATAAGATAGATATTTTTATTGGAAATAATTGGTATAAACATTTTAAGGCTCCTTAAATCTATAAGAACATACTTTTCTATAAAATTTTACCTCATCTCATATCCTTCCAACCCTTGACTAAAAAAGGTAATTGATTACTCTGGTCCTTCACCATTCTTCTTCATCAGCATGACTAATATATTTTCAATATTGGAAAAGGTGTACAATATAAAATACTTTGAGAAGTTAGGATTTATGAGTGAGGGTTCTTGGGCAATGGTTTGCTTGATGGCCTCAAATGTTGATTTTCCTTCATTTGACCAAGTAAACACTTGGCTCTTATTTATCATGATAGTGATAGGTTTGACTAGGTTCAGAAAACTATGTATAAACCTTCTTATAAAGTTTATCTTACCAAGGAAGATCTAGATTCCTTTCTTTTGCTTGGGTAGTGATAGTGCTAAGATAACACTTATTCTATCAAGGTTAATAGATAATCCCTATTTTGAGATGTGACCCAAAATTTTACCTTCACAAATATCAAACACACATTTATTAGGATTTAAAGAGATATAATACTCTCTACATCTTTGGAAAATCAACCTTATATGGTCCATGTGATTACTATCCTTCTTAGATAAAACTATGATGTCATCCAAGTAAACTAGAACCATCTAATTTAATAACCCATAAAAATCCATGTCCATGGATCTTTGGAAAGTATACCTAACATTTTATAATCCAAAAGGCATATTTTTATAAGCATATGTGCCCCACTTGGTGGTGAAGGAAGTCTTATACTGATCTTCTTCTCTTACCAACACCTGGTTGTATCCTAATATCCATCTAAAAGGGAGAAACATTTTAAACTAAAATATCTCTAAATTAGTTGCTTTATGAATGGTAAGGTGTAGTGATATTTCAAAGAGACCCAATTTAGATCCATAAATTCAACACATAATTTGATTTACCCACTCTTCTTCCTCATAGGTACCAAATTGGCTACCCATGAGGAGTGGTTAATGGGAATGATGATCTTGGATTCAATTAATTTGGTCATCTCTTTCCTCATAAACTATTCAATTTTTAAGTTTATAGGATTTTGCTTCTTCTTAATAGGCTTGGAATTAGCCTCTATTTCTATAGTGTGTCGGGATATCTTGGGATCAAATCCTCTTAATTCACTATATTCCCAAGAAAAGATGTATGCATATTTCTTTCAAATTTTTTTGTAAGCATGCCGTTCAACTTTAGTGCTTACCTTCCCAATATTGAGGATCTTATCCTTGAAGATAAGGAATCTTTCATAGTTCTCTTCATTGATTAACATCACTACCTTGTCTTTTCTCATATGATCTCCCTTATGGAGAAGACCATCAAAGGTGACAAGACCTTTAAGAAGCTTATTGCAACTAAATAATTTCTCTTCATACTGATGTCGAAACTTTTCCTAGTTTATGGATGAGAACTCTACTTTTTACTACAAAAAATAGGAACTTTGATTATCATTCTCAAATACCTACTAATGAGCTTCATTGTTTGTCACTAATGGTATTATCATTACTTTGACATGTGGTTGTATTGTGGTCTTTTTCAACTCATTATGGATATCAAATTGAGCTAACATAGCTTTTAATCTATCAACAAGTCCATTTTGGTTCCTTGGCACTACTTGGATGTTAAAGGCCTCAAAATCCTCAATTAGATCCCATACCCTATGTTTGTAGGACTTCATCTAGGGATTCTTGGTGATATTTTGACCTCTAACCTAGTGCATTATCATCTGATTATCCCCATAAACTTGAAATTGTTTGATCCCTCTCTTATTATCCCATTGAAGGCCATAGATAATGCCCTCATACTTTATTGCATTACAAGATCAATTGAATTAGAACCTATAAGAAGATAAATACTTGTCATTGGAGGGGGATACTATCATTTCACCTACACCCACTCCATGTTTTCCCTTTGAACCATCAAAGAACAATTTCCATAAACCACTAGGATCTTCTTGAGGTCTAATGAGGGATGGCATTAACTGATTATGTTCATGCAGGAAATATACACCCATGTCCCTTTCTTCAACTCCTTTTAAGGGATCAACCAAATGATTTTCATTCCATAGTTCATCTAAAAACATGTCTGGTATCTCCTCAGGGTGAGTGTTTAACTATTGACCAACTATAAATTTATCCTCATCAAGAATGGTACAATTAAATGTTATGATGTTTAGCCCATATGGATCTATGTGGAATTGTGTAATAGGATTAGCCTTGATAGATACCTTGGTTCCATATATTATTTTTAATACCATGTATGACCAATCTATTGCTAGATAACCTCTAATATTTATTTTGAATTAATTAGATAAGCATAGGATAAACAAGGAGGTACATCTAGGATCAAAACATATTGAACCACTAAGACACTGGGATACGCATGTAGGATTAATTTGAGGTCTCTAATGATACCAAATGGCTTCGTGGAAGAACCATCAATTTGTAACACTCCTTTAGATTAGGGATCATACTTTAGACCAAGTTGGTATACTATAGACTTTGGCATTATTGAGGTGTTATCCCCATTATCTACCAATAAATTATGCACTAAAGTCACCAATGATTACTAAAATGTAGAATGGAGGAGATCTGACCAGCCTACCAGGTTGCCTTTCATTTGGTCTTTTAGTTGCATTAGTGAGAACCACATTCTCCTTAATTGATGGTTTTTTAGAAACATTTATTCGTTACAACTATTCTTGGAGGATGTATACCTAATTAGGAATGGAGAGCATACCCCACATTGGACATTTTCATTTGTTCCACAATGTTGATGGGTGAACTACCACCCTTTAGTTGTGCTTTGGGAGCCATAAATATACCTTGAGTTTATGAATTTTGAGGGACAAAGACATTCCCTTAATTTTGATTCCTTAGATCTATTATAAACTTTGGATCATTTGGAAACTTTGGAGCAGCAACAAGTTCATTTAGCTTTGATATTTAAGGAGTAATGGTAGGAAGCTCTTTAAATACTTCATAATTACCATCCATGTTCCTTCTTTTCAACCTTGTTTTTGCTTCCATTAGAATGTATGCCTAGTTAGAACTAGCTTATGGATTGAGTGCATAACACTCTTCTCACTCATAATTCACCATTATGCCACCCAATTGGCTTGGTCCTTGATCAAAGCCCTGAATCCATTGAGGTTATTCTACACTTGTCATCATGGGCACCTCTGTGTTATGAGCCATAAGAGCTTGATTGTAACCATAATTGGTAACCTATTTCTAATGACCATTAAAATCTTGATTGAAATCAGTGGTTGAAATAATGGATTTACCAAAAGATTGATTTTAAGGCATGGTACCCTTGGCTTCTTGAGAAAAATTATTTTGAATAGGGACCAAAGTGTTGTAAGTTGTTGACACATTTGGATTATATATGTTCTACCTAACATAGTTAGACTATCCTTGTCCTTGGTTTTGGCTTTGGCCTTGGATTTGGAAGTTTCCTTTGTAGGGATGCCTATTTTCTTGATAATATTGTTATTGAGGTTGATATGAGGCTTGATAAGGCCTATTGAAATTTTAATTACTCTTAACATTCACTAATTCATTTCCAAAGGATTAAAACATGCTCCTAGCTCTTGAAAGCTCTTTTGTTCTTAGGAATCACTAGATCCACTAGTGGAATCCTTCTATTAATTAGGTGAGGGTATGGTAGTAATTATAAGCACATAAGGAATGACATCAAGGGGAGGAATAGAAATATGGGGTGGTTTGTGTTGTTCCCAAAATCTATCACTCATTTTTTGGGACAAAATATGAACTATTTTGGTCCTGAAGGCCAGAATTCTCTTTTCCCTTCTCAAAAATTATTTTGAGTATTCAAATTCTCCATTATTCAAGCTTTTTCAGCTAACAGACTCTACAGGCAGATTTCTACATACTCTACAGGCTTGTTTCTACAGACTCTACAGGCTTGTTTCTATGGACTCCACAGGCTAATTTCTATAGAATCTATACGCTTATTTCTATGAACTCTGTAGACTTGTTTCTATTAACTTCACATGAAAGAAACAAGTTCCCAACACTTAGGCAATTTCAAGTTTAGGTCAACATTTGGTTTAACATTTGGTTCAAAGGGATGGTTCAAGAAATGGTTCAAATGGGAAGTTTAAAGGAGTATTTTAAAACCCCAAAGGATGAGTTCCCTTGCAGAGGGCACTTAGGAGTGAAAATGACCTTGTGACTTTTTTGAAAGGCAATTTTGGAGATCAAACAACCCTTTTATAGGGTAGGTGATGAGCAAAATGGATCGTTACAAAAGGTTGAAAGGGAAAAGTTTTCTTCAAAAAAGTGAACAAGGCAGAAAAGTTGGAATTCCTTCAGATATGTTCAAGGCAAAAGACAAGACAAATTCTTTCAGACAAAAGGTCTAAAGGAATTCCTTCAAACTTTTGTCTAAAGGAATTTGCCTGAAAGAAAAAAGCTCGAGCGAATAAGTGGGAAGCGACTAAGGCAAAGGAAAGAAATCCTTCAGACAAATTGTCCAAAGGAATTCCTTCAAACATTTTGTCTAAAGGATTTGAGGAAGAAGGCCTCTCAAAGGACCCTAAAGGGTAGGTACCCTTGCGGGGGGCTCTTGGTGACCAAGAAAAGGACCTCCTCTAAGTCCCAAAAGGATTCCTTCCCTTGGGAAGGATTCAAAGACCAAGCCTGGTCAGAGGAAATCCAAAGGAAATAAAGCTAAAGGAATTAACCAAGGGGTGATAGGCCCATAGACATCAAAGTTGGGCACCATGAACTAGCCATTAGAATCCAAACATCTGGTGAAGTCCCCGAAGCTGTCAAATTCAGAGCAATAAACTAGCCATTGACTTTCAAATGGTAACGGGCATGTGAATGTCATCTCTATGGCAATGAAATAACTGTTGATCATTAATGGCTTGAGCGTGGACCTGAATGAATTCAAAGGCCTTGAGGCCAAAAAGAATAACTACTAAGAGAAGGGTAAAAGGAGCTAGCAAAGCTAGGAAGATAGCCCCTAGAGCTCAAATTCTAGAAAAAGACAAAACTAGGAAGAGATAAAGCTAGAAAAAGATAAAAATTAAAAGCAAACTCAATGACCAGTTGAAGAGGGAGCCAAAAGAGATAGCAGAAAGGGAAAAGATAGCTTGAGAGCTCAAATTGTAATAGGAAAGAGGTAAAGACCATAAATATCTATGTAGGAGTTATTTTTAGTAGGTGGAATAGTCCACCAAGTAGACATCTGAGCTCACAAGCATTAAAAGGTGTAGCCTATTTTTCTTCCTTGACAAGAAAGGGAGGGGACAACTATGTACCTATTGAGAGAAAGATCAGATGACCCATGTAGAGGAGAAGATATTTGGGATGAATTGACATGCCATAGTTAAGGTATATGCCTTATTCCAACACGGCCCCTTTGACTAAACTAAAAATACATTTAAGGCATTGAATGCAGCATGGCCATTCCATGAAAGAAAGTGCCAAGCCTTTCTTGGATGTTATATATTGTAAATCTCTTCTTTTCACCAGGGAGATCATTTTGGTTATAGAAGCAAAAATCTACCTAAATTGAAAGGTGATTACTGAGACTTTGAGCTTAGATTGTTAATCATATTTCTTTGTTTTGAATGAGAAAGCAATTTACTTTTAGACTTTGTGTTATAATAGCTTGTGTCATTTAGGATATTGTTCTTATGTCTATTTCTTGAATGTGTTCTTGTCAATTTTAATGAAATAAGTAGAACTAGTGGAATTAATTAGGAAGGTGTCCTGAAGCCAACTGTGGGAGACTTTGTGCTACCATAATTTCCTTTAGTGTGTTTGTCTATTTTTTGTTTCTATGTAAAGGACCTTAGGACAACATTATGCCCTCATTTTCCTTTGTATCTCACTCTTGGGTAGTTGAGGTGGAGACTTTATGCTACACCTTTTTTTGTTAGTTACTATGCCCCTTGTTACCAATTAATATTACCTTCCAAAATGAATTCTTGCTATTTGTTGAATAGTACCTTTGAAAGAAGAGAAGTGCCTTCTATCATTTCACCAGGATTTATCCTTTGATTTGCGAACATCATCTCTAAAAAAAGAGAGATGGATGGTGTTGTCCTACCCCTGAGTGTTAATTTTTGCATAAATATAGTATATAACTCCTCATATTTATAGGGAACCTCCCCTTGATGAGAGGAGAGATTTGTCCCCTTTTGATATGGTAAACCTACATACTTGGCCAACCAATCTCCTTATGTTATGGCTGAGATCACCTATTTTGCTCATCATTTAGCTGGTGACAAAATATTCACCCAAAATTTTTTTGGTGACTCCGCTAGGGATGTTATGTGTAGCCTGAAGCCTCAAGTTTTAGATTGAAGTAGTTTCTATCCTTATCCATTTCCATTTTCTCCACTGGGGACACAGTAATTTTGCACAATTTGAAGCCTCAAGCTTCAAATTTTAGCATCACTTATGTCTTATCCATTATCATTATAGCCTTATCCATTTCTATTATATTATTTGGTCTATTAAAATAGAGCTGCTAGGGAAGAGTGCATAGTTTGAAGCCTCAAGCTTCAAGTTAAAGTAGGGATAGTTCTTTTCCATTTTTATTCTACAATTTGGCAACTCCATGCTATACTAGAAGCTAGAGAGCCTAAGGTGTTGTTGAACCTATTTTTGAGTTGGTGCAGCAAGGCAATTTCAATTTTTTTTCTCCACAACTTCAAGTTCAATGAACTAGGAGTCTTCCTCCTACCAACATTAGGTCACCAATACAAAGCAGAGCTTCTTTTTCTACTATTAGTAGAGCTTTACCAATACATACTCCACCCAAATTTATTATCCCCACTTTCCATAATAAAATCATGGCAGTTCAAGGCCCCTGGGGTAACTATTTTGGTCCACTCAATCTTACTCCACCTCTACATGAGCTACCACGCAGTTCAAGGAAGAATTTCCCCAAATTCTTTGGTGATGGGAGAGTTCATCCTAATGAACATATTATAGCCTTCAACATAGCTTGTTGCATGATAGGTGTGGATTATAAAGACGTAGCAGTCAGGCTATTTATGGAAACACTACAAGGCATTATTGTAGACTAGTTCTACCGTCTACAAGCTCAGTCAGTGACTGACTAGGACACTCTCCAAGCCAAATTTGAAGCAAGGTTCAAGGCTGTAGAAGATGCACATGCCCTGCTAGCCCAGCTCACACAAATGAAGAAAGAGCCTCATGAACCTATGAGGGAATTCATAGCCAAGTTTAACAAGCTAAGAAATAGGATTCCTACAATTTCTCAACCAACACCTGAGAACCTTAAATGTTTCTTCATCAACTCATAGTTGCCTAAAGTGACTTTTATATTGAGACATGTTGGCCACATAGACCTTGCTACTACTCAAGATTTGGACACTGAGGTGGAAGATGACCTTATCTTGACAAGAAAGATAAGGAGATATCCAAAAAGAGGTAAATCTTCTTCATCCTCTGAATATCCATCTACAAGCACCACTGATCAAATGGTGAAAAATTTGGAAAATGAACTGCTAGCCTTGAAAAGACAAATGGCCCAAGGTATGTCTACTCCTCCTTATCAGGATATACCAAGGAGGACATTCCCCAAGTAATCATACTAAGGAAATGCTACCAAGAATCAAGGGCAGCCCAATCATCTTCCTCCCCCTCAGGGGAAATTGGCCATTGAAGCACCTTTAACCAATTCAATAGTTGGATATATGGAAATAGAACATGATTTCTCTTTCCAACATGAGTTTGATCAAGAAAATGATGTTGATCTCTTTGTAGTAGACCAAGAAGAATCAACTGGTGACTCCAACATTAGTTTCTTGAACTACCATGATGAACCCAAAAGTAAAGGTAAAGCATTTGATGGATCATATGTTGTATTCACCTAGTCTCAAAACTAGTCAACCTAGCAAACTGATAAGGGAAAACCAAGGGAAGGATCTCAGCCTACAATTTTTAATTGCCAAACGAGGAACTTCTCTACCTTTCTGGCCAAAGGACTAGGTGATTGCTAAAAAAGTAAGTACCCCAAGAAATTTTTCACCTTCAACTTCAATTTTAAAGATCAGTCCTCCCCCTCCTAAAAACCAAAAGGGTGAACTACCTTCCCCTATTCCTAATTCATTTCAAACATTTGACATAATTGACCATGCCAAGAAAACCAAAATTCAAATGTCTAAATTTGAATTCCTACAAGCCAACCCTAAGCAATTAGATAGGTTGGTTGAGTGTGTGAAGAATAAAGCCATCCCTATAGGACAAGATGTTAAGAAGGTAACTCATGATCCCCTAAGGAACGTGTCCATCCCAAATAACCTTGTCATTACTCCTCTTGCTACCCCTAGGAAGATAGAGCCTTTCTATGTTTCCCTGTTGATAAATGGTCACAAGCTAAGCAATTGCATCATTAATTTCAGAGCTTTAGACAAGGTCATACCTACCAAAGTGGTAGAATCTATTGGTCTCATGTTGACTAAGACATTTGGGAGATGCTTCTCCATGAAAATAAGTGCCACTATTGGGACAAATCAAGGATGCCCAATTTGCATTTATAGCATTCCCAGACAAGAGAATCAAGATGACAGTCTTAGTGGCCAACATCTCAACCTCATACGGAATCCTTCTTGGGCAAAATTTCTGCAAATATGTTGGTGGTGAGTTGATCATGGACCTATCAAAGGCAATGATCTCAGTCAAAGGCATTATGTAGAGATTGTTCCCTAAGAAGGAAGTAAAATATGTGGTCACTCAAACATTAGTGCCTAAAGCTCAAAATCTATTTGATGCTTTAGGCATGGGTAATTACTTGTTGATTACTAAGGATGATCCTATCTTAGCTAATGAAACTTTTGAAAATAACAATCTAAAAATTGGCTTAGATAAAATAGCAGAAGACATAAGAGAGCAAAATTCAAGCCCAAAAGAATCCTCCCCTCCAAATGGAAAAAATCTAAGGTAAAGTCAGCTTCTGATGATGTATGGATACTAGAATTTGATGGCAATTATTCCTCTACCAGTTCAGGAGCTGGGATTGTGTTGATATCTCCTCAAGGAGATATTTTTCCTTCTTCATACAAGTTGAAATTTAGCAACACCAACAACACTACTGAGTATGAATCTCTACTACTTAGATTGAATGTTGCTCAAGACAGAGGCATCAAACTCCTTCATGCCAAAAGAGATCCTAAGTTGGTGGTTTGTTAGGTGAGGAACTTATACCAAACCAAGAACAAAAGATTGTGCCATTATCCTAATTTGTTATGGGACTATCTTGAAAGTTTTGATGCTTTCAATATTTCTATAGTGCCCAGAGAGCTTCATAATCATGTAGATTCATTGGCTATCTCTGCAACCCTCATGGTTCCTCATAAAGACTTTCAAGAGCATAGTTACACTATCAAACTGGTCTTTAAACCAAGTGTGCCTGATAAAACTAACCATTGGTAGGTGTTTGATGCTAACAATCAAATCATGTGCTTCACTGAACTAGAAGAATAGTGAGCTATGGTAGTGGACCATACTATTACATGCCAAAGTTAGGAAAAGGAACTCTTTGCCAAGAGAGCAAGGATTTATGGTTTTCATATTGGAGACCATGTCTTGCCATGGGGTAAGAAGAGAAAACCAAAAGGAGTGCATAAAAAATGTGATTCTTGGTGGAGAGTTCCATTTGCCCATCACCAATTTTAGGGACAAAATGGTTTCTTGCTAGTTTATCAGTATAGAATGCCATTTTCATCATCTCACAATGGACAGCATCTGAAGCACTTCAATTCTTGAAGTATCAGATAAGATCATCTATCATATGTATATTTGTATAGTATTTAGTTCTATTTTATGCTTTTCATTTTCATTTTTTTATGCCTTTATGTTTTGGGTAGCATGAATCTATAGCCTAATGGCATACTTAAAGGCACTAGAGATTCTATTTTCTACTCCCCTTAGCTATTTCAAAATTTTAACTGAAGGAAGTTCCCCAACTGGAGCCAGCTATTGTTCCCAAAATTTGTCACTCATTTTTTGGGACAACATATGAACTGTTTTGGTCTTGTAGGCCAAAATTCTCTTTTCCTTTCTCAAAAATTATTCTGATTATTCAAATTCTCCATTATTCAATCTTTTTTAGCTAACAGACTCTGTAGGTAGATTTCTACAGACTTTGTAGGCTTGTTTCTAAGGACTTTGCAGGCTTGTTTCTACAGACTTCATAGACTAATTTCTATGGACTCTATAGGTTGATTTCTACAAACTCTACAATATTATTTCTATGGAATCCATATGAAAGAAACAAGTTCCCAACACGTAGGTAATTTTAGGTTTAGGTCAACATTGTGGTCAATGTTTGGTTTAAAGGGATGGTTCAAGAAATGGTTCAAATGAGAAGTTTAAAGGAGTCTTCCAAAATCCTGAAGGATGAGTACCCTTGTGGAGGGCACTTAGGTGCCAAAAGGACCTTTGTGAATTTTATAAAAGTAAATTTTGGAGATCAAACCACCCTTATAGAGGGAAGGTGATGAGTAAAATGGACCGTTATAAAAGGCTGAAAGGGTAAGGTTTTCTTCAGAAAAGTGAACAAGGTAGAAGAGTTGGAATTCCTTCAGATTTGTTCAAGGAAAAAGAAAAGATGAATTCTTTTGGACAAAAAGTCTAAAATAATTCCTTCATACTTTTATCTGAAGGAATTCACCCAAAAGAAAAAAGCCTGAGGGAATAAGCTGGAAGTGACTAAGGCAAAAGAAAGAAATCCTTCGAACAAATTGTCTGAAGGAATTCCTTCAGATATTTTGTCTGAATGATTTGAGGAAGAAGGCCACCTGAAGGACCTCAAAGGGTAGGTACCCTTGTGGAGGGCTCTCAATGACCAAGAAAAGGACCTCCCCCAAGTCCCCAAAGGGCACCTTTCCTTCAGAAGGATTCAAAGACTAAGCTCAATCAGAGGAAATCCAAAGGAAGTAATGCTGAAGGAATTAACCAAGGGTTGATGGGCCCATGGATGTCAAAGTTGGGCACCATGAACTAGCCATTGTAATCTAGATGTCTAGTGACATCCCTGAAGCTATCAAATTTGGAGCAATAAACTAGTCATTAGTTTTCAAATAGTAATGAGTGCATGAACATCATATTTACAACAATGAAATAACCATTGATCTTTAAAGGCTTGAGTGTAGACCTGATTGCATTCAAAGACCTTGATTCCAAAAGGAGGAACCAATAAGAGAAGAGTACAAGGAGCCAACAAAGCTGGGAAGATAGCCCTAAGAGCTCAAATTCTAGAAAAAGACAAAACTAGGAAGAGACAAAGCTAGAAAAACACAAAAGTCAAAAGCAAACTCAGTGACCAATTGAAGAGGGAGCTGAAAGAGCTAATAGAAAGGGAAAAGATAGCCTGAGAGCTCAAATTACAATAGGAAAGAGGGAAGGACTAGAAATATCTATGTAGGAGTTATTTCTAGTAGGTGGAATAGTCCACCAAGTGGACATTTGAGCTCATAAGCATTAAAAGGTGTGGCCTATTTTTCTTCCTTGATAAGAAATCAAAGGGATAGATGCGTACCAATTGAGAGAAAGATCAGATGACCCATGCAGAGGAGATGATATTTGGGATGAATTGACATGCCATAGTTAAAGTAGATGCCCTATTCCAGCATGGTCTCTTTGACTAAACTAAAAATGCATTCAAGGCATTGAATGTATCATGGGTCGTTCCATGAAACAAAGCACCAAGCCTTTCTTGGCTGATATATATTTTAAATCTCTTCTTTTCACTAGGGATATATTTTTGGTTATAGAAGCAAAACTCTACCAAAATTGAAATGCAATTATTGAGACTTTGAGCATAGATTGCTAATCATATTTCTTTTTTTTGAATGAGAAAGCAAGTTACTTTTAGACTTTTTGTTGTAATAGCTTATGTCATTTATGAGATTATTCTTATGTCTATTTCCTAAATGTGTTCTTGTCCATTTTAACAAAATAAGTAAAACTAGTGGAAGTAATTAGGAAGGTGTCTTGAAGCCAACTATGGGAGACTTTGTGCTACCACAATTGCCTTTAGTGTGTTTGTCTATTTTTTATTTCTATGTAAAGGACTTTGGGATGACTTTGTACCCTCATTATCCTTCGTATCTCACTCTTGGGAAGTTGAGGTGGAGACTTTGTGCTACACCTTTTTCTACTAGTTACTACGCCCCTTATTACCAGTTACTATTACCTTTTAGAAAGAATTCCTGTTGTTTGTTGAATAGCACTTTTGAAAGAAGAGAAGTGCCTTTTGTTATTTCACCAAGATTTCTCCTTTGACCTATGAACATCATCTCTAAAAAAAGAGAGATGGATGGTGTTGTCCTACCCCTGAGTGTTATTTTTTGCATATATATATATATATATATATATATATATATATATCCTCATATTTTATAGGGAACCTTCCCTTGATGAGAGTAGATATTTGTCCCCTTTTGATGTGGTAAACCTGCACACTTGGCCAACCAATATCCTTATGTTGTGGTTGAAATCACCTATTTTTCTCATCAATTAGCTGGTGACAAAATATTCACCCAACAATTTTTTGGTGACTCTGCTGGGGATGTTACGTATAGTCTAAAGCCTCAAGTTTCAGATTGAAGCAATTCCTATGCTTATCCATTTCCATTTTCTCCACTAGGGACACATTAGTTTTATGCAATTTGAATCCTCAAGCTTTAGATTCAAGCATCACTTGTATCTTATACATTATCATTATAGCCTTATACATTTTTGTTATATTATCTGGTCTATGAAACCAGAGCCACTAGGGAAGAGCATGCAATTTGAAGCCTCACGATTCAAGCTGAAGTAGGGCCAATTTTTTTTCATTTTTATTCTACAATCTAGCAAATCCATGCTATACTAAAATCTAGAGAGCCCAAGGTGTTGTTGACCATATTTTTGAGTTGGTGTAGCAAGGCAATTTCAATTTGTTTCCTCCACAACTTTAAGTTCAATGAACTAGGAGTCTTCCTCCTACAAACATTAGGTCACCAATACAGGGCAAAGCTTCTTTTTCTTCTATTAGTAGAGCTTTTCCAATACATACTCCAGCTAGATTTTTTATACCCACTTTCCATAATCAAATCATGGAGGTTCAAGGCCCCTAGGGTAACTCTTTTGGTCCACTCAATCTTAATCCACCTCTACATGAGCTACCACATAATTTAAGGAAGAATTTATCCAAATTCTTTGGTGATGGGAGAGTTCATCCTGATGAACATATTACAGCCTTTAGCATATCCTGTGGCATGATAGGTGTGGAATATGAAAATTTATCAGTCAGGCTATTTATGGAAACACTACAAGGCACTACTGTAGACTGGTTCTACCATTTGTAAGCTCGATCAGTGACTGAATAGGACACTGTCCAAGCCAAATTCAAAGCAAGGTTCAAGCCTATAGAAGATGTGCATGCCCTACTATCCCAGCTCACACAAATGAATAAAGAGCCTCATGAACCTATGAGGGACTTCATAGCCAAGTTTGACAAGCTGAGAAATAGGATTCCTACAATTGCTCAGCCAACACCTAAGAACCTTAAATGTTTCTTCATCAACTCATAATTTCCTGAAGTGAGTTTTCTACTGAGATGTGCTAGCCACATAGACCTTGCTACTACTCAAGATTTGGCCACTAAGGTGGAGGATGACCTTATCTTGGTAGGAAAGTTGAGGAGAGATCCAAACAAAGGTAAATCTTCTTCATCCTCTGAATATCAATCTATAGGCACCACTGATCAAATGGTGTAAACACTAGAAAATGAAGTGCTAGCCTTGAAAAGACAAATGGTCCAGGGTATGTCTACTCTTCCTTATAAGGATATACCAAGGAGGACATTCCCCAATCAGTCATACCAAGGCAATGCTGCCAAGAATCAAGGGTAGCCCAATCATCTTCCTCCTCCTTAGGGGAAATTGGCTATTAAAGCACATACAACTAATTCAGTAGTTGGATATCTAGAAATAGAACATGATTTCTCTTTTCAACCTAAGTTTGATCAAGAAAATGACACTGATCTCTTTGCAGTAGACCAATAAGAATAAATTGGTGACTCCAACATTGGTTTCCTAAATTACCGAAATGAACCCAGAAGTAAAGGTGAAGCATTTGATGGATCATACATTGTATTCACGTGGTCCCAGAACTAGTCAACCTAGCAAGTTGGTAAGGGAAAAATAGGAGAAGGATCTCAGCATGCAATTTCAACTGCCAAATGAGGAACTTCTCTACCTTTCTAGCCAAAGGATAGGTGCTTGCTAAAAAAGTAAGTACCCCAAACATTTCTACACCTTCAACTTCAATTTTGTAGATCAGTTCTCCCCCTCTTAAAAACCAAAAGGATGAACTGCCTTCCCCTATTTCTAATTCATTTTAGACATTTGACATAACTAACCATGTCAAGAAAACCAAAATTCAAATGTTTGAATTTGAATTCCTACAAGCCAACCCTGAGCGGTTGGATAGGTTGGTTGAGTGTGTAAAGAATAAAGCCATCCCTACAGGACAAGATGTAAGAAGGTAACTCATGATCCCTCATGGAAACATGTCCATACCAAACAACCTTGTCATTACTCTTCCTACTACCCCTAGAAAACTAGAGCTGTTATATGTTTCCTTGTTGATAAATGGTCACAAGCTGAGCAACTACATCATTAATTTTAGAGCTTTAGACAACATCATGCCTACCAAAGTAGTAGAATCTCTTGGTCTCACACTGATCAATAAATTTAGGAGATGATTCTCCATAGAGAACAAATAAGTGTCACTACTAGGATAAATGAAGGATGCCCAATTTGCATTTGTAGCATTCCTGGATAAGAGAATCAAGATGACAGTCTTGGTGGTGGACATCCCAGCCTCATACAACATCCTTTTTACATAAAATTAATGCAAGGATGTTGGTGGCAAGTTGAGCATGGACCTGTCTAAGGCAAGGATCCCAGTCAAAGGCATTATGCAGAGATTGCTCCCTAAGAAGGAAGAAAAATATTTGGTCACTCAAACGTCAGCACCTAAAGCTCAAATTTTGTTTGAGTCTTTAGGCATGGGTAATTAATTCTTGACTACTGAGGATGCTCTTGTCTTAGATGATGAACCTTTTGAAAATGACAATCTAAAAATTGGTTTAGATAAAATAGTAGAATATATAAGAGAGCACAATGCAAGCCCAAAGGAATCCTCCACTCCAAATAGAGAAAAATCTAAGGTAAGGTCAGCTTTTGATGATGTATGGATACTAGAATTTGATGGTAGCTATTCTTCTATCAGTTTAAGAGCTGGGATTGTGTTGATATCTCCTCAAGGAGATATTTTTCCTTCTTCATACAAGTTGTAGTTAGTAACACCAATAACACTACTGATTACGAATCTCTACTACTTGGATTAAAGGCCGCTCAAGACAGAGGCATCAAACTCCTTCATGTCAAAGGAGATGCTGAGTTGGTGGTTTTTTAGGTGAGGAACCTATACCAAACCAAGAATAAAATATTATGCCATTACCATAATTTGGTATGGGACTACCTTGAAAGTTTTGATGCTTTCAATATTTTTTTAGTGCCTAGAGAGCTTCATAATTGTGCAGATTCATTGGCTATCTCTACAACCCTCATGGTTCTTCATAAAGACTTTGAAGAGCATAGTTACACTATCAAACTGGTCTTATGACCAAGTGTGCTTGATAAAGCTAACCATTGGCAAGTTTTTGATGCTGACAATCAAATAGGGTGCTTCATTGAACCCAAAGAATAGTGAGCTATGGTAGTGGACCATACTACTATGCGCTAAAGTTAGGAAAAGGAACTCTTCACCAAGAGAGTAAGGATTTATGGTTTTCAGATTGGAGACCACATCTTGCCATGGGGAAAGAAGAGAGAACCAAAAGGAGTGCACAAAAAATGTGATTCATGGTGGAGAGTTCCATTCACCCATCACCGATTCTAGGGACAAAATGGTTTCTTGCTTGTTTACCAAGATGGAATGCCATTTTTATCATCTCACAATGGACAACTTCTCAAGCACTTCAATTTTTGAAGTATTAGATAATATCATCTATACATATGTATATTTTTATAGTCTTTATTTATATTTTGTGCTCTTCATTTTCATTCTTTGGCACCTTTCTTTTTTGGGTAGCATGACTATGTAGCCCAATGGCATACTTGAAGGCACTGGAGATTTTAGTTTCTACTCCCCTCAACTATTTCAAACTTTCAACTGAAGGAAGTTCCCCAAATGGAGCTAGCTATTGTTCCCAAAATCTATCACTCATTTTTTAGGACAACATATGAACTATTTTGGTCCTACAGGCCAAAATTCTCTTTTCCCTTCTCAAAAATTGTTTTGAGTATTCAAATTCTTCATTATTCAAGCTTTTTTAGCTAATGGACTCTACAGGCATATTTCAATGGACTCTGTAGATTATTTCTATGAACTCTATAGGCTTGTTTCTACAGACTCCATAGGCTGATTTCTATGGACTCCACAGGCTGATTTCTATGGACTCCGTAGACTTGTTTCTACAAACTCCATATGAAAGAAACAAGTTCCCAACACTTAGGCAATTTTAGGCTTAGGTCAACATTTGGTTCAAAGGGATGGTTTAAGAAATGGTTTAAATTGGAAGTTGAAAGGAGTCTTCCAAAATCCTAAGGACAAGTGCCCTTGTGGAGGGCACTTGGTTGCTAAAAGGACCTTTGTGACTTTTTTGAAAGGCAATTTTGGAGATCAAATAGCCCTTATAGAGGGTAGGTGATGAGCAAAATGGACTATTGCAAAAGGCTGAAAGGGTAAGGTTTCATTTTAAAAAGTGAAAAGGCAAAAAAGTTGGAATTCATTTCAGACAAAAGGTCTGAAGGAATTTGCCTGAAAGAAAAAAAATCAAGGGAATAAGCGGGAAGAGACTAAGGTAAAGGAAAGAAATCCTTTAGACAAATTATTTAAAGGAATTCATTCAAATATTTTTTCTGAAGGATTTGAGGAAGAAGGCCACTCGAAGGACCCTGAAGGGCAAGTACCCTTGCGAGGGGCTCTCAATGAATAATAAAAGGACCTCTCCTAAGTCTCGAAAAGACACCTTCCCTTTGAAAGGATTCAAAGACTAAGCTCGGTCAGAGGAAATCCAAAGGAAATAAATTTGAAGGAATTGAGCAAGGGGTGATGGGCTCACAAATGTCAAAGTTGGGCATGATGAACTAGTCGTTGGAATCCAGATGTCTGGTGATGTCCTCGAAGCTGTCAAATTTAGAGCAATAAACTAGTCATTGGCTTTCAAATGGTAACAGGCACGTGAATGTCATCTTTATGGAAATGAAAAAACTATTGATCTTTAAAGGCTTGAGAGTGGACCTGAATGCATTTAAAGGCCTTGAGGCCAAAAGGAAGAACCATTGAGAGAAGAGCACAAGGAGCCAGAAAAGCTAGGAAGATAGCCTCAAGAGCTCAAATTCCAAAAACAAACAAAATCAGGAAGAGACAAAGCTGGAAAAAGACAAAAATTAAAAGAAAACTCAACAACTAGTTGAAGAGGGAGTCAAAAGAGCTATCAAAAAGGGAAAAGATAGCCTAAGATCTCAAATTACAATAGGAAAGAGGGAAAGACCAAAAATATCTGCGTAAGAGTTATTTCTAGTAGGTGGAATAGTCCACTAAGTAGACATCTGAGCTCACAAGCATTAAAAGGTGTGGCCTATTATTTTCCTTGACAAGAAAGTGAGGGGATAGTTGCATACCTATTGAGAGAAAGATCAGATGACCCATATAGAGGAGAAGATATTTGGGATGAATCGACATGCCATAGTTAAGGCAGATGCCCTATTCTAGCATGGCCTCTTTGACTGAATTGAAAATGCATTCAAGGCATTGAATGCAGCATGGGTCATTTCATGAAACAAAGTGCCAAGCCTTTCTTAGCTGCTATATATTTTAAATCTCTTCTTTTCACTAGGGAGATATTTTTATTTATAGAAGTGAAACTCTACCAAAATCGAAAGGTGATTACTAAGACTTTGAGATCAGATTGTTAATCATATTTATTTATTTTGAATGAGAAAGCAAGTTACTTTCAGACTTTGTGTTGTAATAGCTTGTGTCATTTAGGAGATTGTTCTTATGTCTATTTCTTGAATGTGTTCTTGTCCATTTTAATGAAATAAGCAGAACTAGTGGAAGTAATCAGGAAGGTGTCCTAAAGCCAACTGTGGGAGACTTTGTGCTGCCATAATCACCTTTAGTGTGTTTGTCTATTTTATGTTTCTATGTAAAGGACCTTGGGATGACTATATGCCCTCATTGTCCTTCATATCTCACTCTTGGGCAGTTGAGGTGGAGACTTTGTGATACACCTTTTTTTGCTGGTTACTACACCCCTTGTTACCAGTTACTGTTACCTTCTAGAAAGAATTCCTATTGTTTGTTGAACAATACTTCTGAAAGAAGAGAAGTGCTTTCTGTCATTTCACCAAGATTTCTCCTTTGATCTGTGAACATCATCTTTGAAAAAGAGATATGGATGATGTTGTCATACCCCTGAGTGTTATTTTTTGCATATATATATATATATATATATATATATATATATATATATATATATATATATATCCTCTTATTTTATAGGGAACCTCCCCTTGATGAGAGGAGAGATTTGTCCCCTTTTGATGTGGTAAACCTACACACTTGGCCAACCAATCTCCTTATTTTGTGGTTGAAATCACCTATTTTGCTCATCAGTTAGCTGGTGACAAAATATTCACCCAATAGTTAGATCTCAGGGAATAAAGGCATTAATGGTCTGGGTGTAAGCTTGCCAACCTGCACTATACAATTATCTACTCTGATTTCTCATATGCATTTGGTAATGTGTTCCATCCCATGGACTGTATCATTACTATAATGTCATTTTTTAGGGCCTTCAAATAGTAAATAAAGGCAAAGTTAGGGGTAGGCCTAACAAAGATTGGGATTCAGTCCCAATTCTTGTGGAACCTTGTATTAAATTCTTACATAAATTTATGATGGGATCTTTTAATTGTGGTTAATTTATCTGTAAGTGACAAATCATCACTTTTATCCTAAAATATTTTACACAATGCATCCCTTAATTGATCCCATAATGTAGTAGAGTTAGTAGCAAGGATTTTATACCAGTCTAGGGTTTTAGCTTTGAAAGAGATGGCTAATAAGCTAATTTCCACATTTTCCTTAATTATATCATGAATTTTGCATAAGTTGGCTATATCCATGAGGTGTTCATAAGGGGTTTTCTCTTGGTTTCTAGTGAAATAAGGAATAATTTTAAGATCTAATACTAGAATAGGATCATATTGAGGGAGGTCCAGAGGACATTGAACATTAAAGGCCATAAAGGATAAAACTCTAGGGGATGCCATGGAAATGAAAGGGCTTAATAAAGACCTCCTTATAGGGGTAGGCTTTGAAATTGACTTAGGAAAACATTTTCCTTTATATGGGTTTGTAATATCAAACCTTAACCCTTTTACTAATTGTAAAGGCAATTCAACAAATTAAAAGGGAAGAGATTTAGAAGATGACCTTTTAGTCACCTTTGGCATGAGATGTAATCATTGATCCACTAAAAATTGTTGAATCTTCTTTTGGAGTCTCTAAATGCTATTGCTTAGGAGCTATAACTATTGTAAATTGATCACACTAGCATAAAAAATTGACTAATCATTTTTGAACTATATCCCACTGAGCATGCCAAAAATTATTGTAGCATAAATTTTCACCCTTGAAGAGGGTTTTTTAGTCTCTCTCTAATTGAGCTACACTATGGGAATAACCCCAGATTGTGGGTATCACATGGTGGGGTTGAACCTATGGAGAAGGATAGCTTCCTCTTGATGGATCACCTAGCTAATTTTTTCACTGAGAAGAGGGTTAGAAAGGGGGAAAGGGCTCCTAAGAAAGTTAACCAGGTAATGTAGCAAATTAAAATGAGGCTCACATAAGCATGAATTAAACACTAAGGAATCATAAGATAATTCAAGTTCACACAATTTCATAGAACTTACCTAGTTACATAAGTGTTTCATAAAATAGGTTCATGAATTAATGAATGAAGGAAAAGAGGATTTCTAAGACTCACTAAGAGTTTGCATCAATGAAAAAAATAACACTAACTTAGACCTAAAACTAACTTGAGGATACCTAGAAATGAGCAATAAAGAATGACAATGGGCATGGAAGATTCTCCTTCACAATGCCATCATGAAAAAGCTTTGATAAAAATAATTTAGAGGAGAGAGATAGGTAAAGGAAATATTTATTACTTCAAGAGGTCTTTTATATAAATTTTGATAGGGTCTAGCCATATGAAATGATAGTCTTTACTCTTACAGAATTGAGAGAGAATTTCATATCAAAAGTGAGACAAATTTTTTCTTCTAAAAATTGTGAGAGAGCTTAAAAATAACAAATAATAAGAGATATAGGATAAAGGGGAGAGAGGGGGAGAATGAGTATATAAATTATTAAATGAGCTGCTACCACCTTTTGATCAAATCAGGACCAATTCTTTATTGATAAGTAATCTTTTTATTTATCTCAATAGCCTTTAATCTTCTCATTGGTTGAGAAAAATGAACTAGAAGATAATATTCTGTTGAAGGTGGTGAGTTATGATCTTGATATGAAGAAAAAATACCTAGAGACCCTAAAATTTTATTAAATGTTCTATCTACTTTCCCCAACTACTAAATCTCCATCTTGGAACTTGATGCCATATTCCACTTGGCCTGCTTGTGAAGAAAAATCTCCATATCTATAATTTTGACAAGGCCATCACCATTTTTTAATTTATTAGTTATCTATTTGAGCTATGACTATTCCAAATTATGAGACACCTCTCCATAATCACATACTGACCCCTATCCCAAACCTAAACATATGTCTTACTATAGATTGAAAATAAATCTAATGTATTAAGTTTCCTACAATCAACATATTGATGAAGCTTATAGATTGTATAACATTTTTCTTGAACCCTATTAGGTTTTAAAAGACCTATTCTAGCTCTAAAACTTGTGGAAGCTAAGGACTTATTGTACACTATATTGAAACACAAGAAAACTAAGTCTACATACTCTGGATCCTTGAATAGATGTCTCAACTAAGCTTCAATGGCATCCTTTAAAATATCTACCCTAGTTTGACCTAAGTTAAATTTTCTCTCCATTAAAGTCCTTTAGATTTTGACTTTCAATTTTGACCATAGATCTCAATCTGGACTTCTCATAATGCTCTAATTATCAGCTCTTCGTTTGATCTACAAGATTCCTATGAGTTTTTGACCTCATGTGTACCATAAATCTTGATCTATATGAATGAATTTTATCCATATATCTTTAGTCATTTTAACACAATTGAGATACTTTGTAGGTTCTTATTTATCTTTGAGATTCATTGACTTGTTGACCCATTATTTATCGTTAGATCTACTTTATATGATTACACATGCACCATCGATCTACCTAGACTTACTAACCTTATCAATATATACACACCATTAGATCTTTTTTTAGGTACCCAAGATATTGACACTTGTCATTGATTCATTTATGCTAACTTTTTAACTTGATGCTCACTGTTGATATTTGATACTTGATCAAACGTGTGTTATTGGATCTTTGGGACCCACTGACTTTGTCAATCTCCAATCACCATTGGATTTGATATGGGCACATAAGATCCTTCCACTTGTCATTTACATGTTAACTATTGGGACAATTAAATCCAAATGGATATTTCATGAAGCTTAAACTTGACATCCCTATGCACATTTTACTTTGCAAGTCTAACTTTGAAGCTTTATAACTTGAGATAGATAACTCAAGTTATGAAATTTGTAGAGGACGATCTAGGCATGAATAAATTCATGTCCATGTGATATTTTTTCCCTAAGAAGCTTTATAATAATACTTATTAAATTCATATCAAGCTAACCCATTTAGTTTTTCATGATGTGTTTATGATGGTCTAGGTCTTTTAGGCTTGAGGAAGAAATTATTGTCTCTTTAGAAGGATCCAATGAACTTATAAGTATTTGTGTAACCTAATTCATTCCCCTAGATGCTTAAACATAATGAGAACCTTTTGGCCTTTTCACTTTGTAATCCTAGACATGTTTCTAAGCCTATTTTCCAAAGATCAACAAATTACACTTTAAGCTTGCTTAAAGTGTTTCAAAATATTTGTAAGCAATATAAGATCTTTGGACCACTCATTCCATCTAAAACTCTGATCATCTATTCAAACCATTTTTAGAAAAAATATTCTTATGTGGTCCAAATCTAACCAATAATTAGTATAAGGAGAGTTGATACAAAATGATTTATGGATAAGATGACCCTATGGTTTAACAAATAATACGATTTCCCCTGATCCATGTGATCTAAATGAACCATCAAAATATAGCTTTTATTCTTGATCCTTAGGATATGTTTCAATCATATTCATGATGGATTCATCTGGGAATTGAAAAGTGAGGGGTTTGGCATCTACAAGGGGAGCTTCAACAAGGTGATCTATAAGGACTTGTCCCTTTATGGCCTTTTATTTAATGTATTTGAACTCAAACTCACTTAGAATCATGATCCATTAAGCCATGTGGCCTTGTAAATTTGTCTTGGATAGTATATGCTTGAGTGGATATACTTTGTAAATAACCATGGTCTTATTATTTAGTATGTAGTGGCATAGTTTTTGGGCTACAAAGATCATAGCTAAACAAGATTTTTCTATGGGTATATAATTGTGCTCATACATGACTAGTGTACGACTATGATAGTATACAATATGTTCTTTTCCATTGTCATCATGTTGAGCTAGAAGTGTCTCTAGGGCTTTATCCATGGTATATATGTATAGTAGAAATGACTTTCATGGCATTCAAATTAATAAAATAGGTATATTAGCAAGATATTCCTTGAGGTGCTAAAAGGATTTCTAAAAATCATGATCCTAATGAAATGTGACACCCTTATTTAATAAGTGTGTAAATGGGTGGAATTTTTTAGCCAATTATGATATAAAGCATCTAATATATTAAATCTTGCCTTGTAAAATATGGAGTTACTTCAAATTGGAAGGTGGTGGTACCTTGGTAATGGCTTGTACTTTGGTAGGATCAAATTTAATGCCTTGGTAAGAAATGATGAAGCCTAAAAATTAAAGTGACACCCTCTCAAATATTTATCATAGTGTAGCTAGATTATCGACATAGGTCATTGATTTACCCAATATGTTGTCAAATAATCTTCAATAATGTCATGCATCATATCATGAAATATGATGGTCATGGTTCTTTAGTATGTGGCCCCAAGATTCTTGAGACCAAATGGCATAATCTAATAATAAAATATTCCCCATAGGGTGGTGAACATTGTCTTATATTGGTCTTCTAGTGCAATAAAGATTTGGTTGTATCCTAAAAATCCATAAATAAGTGAAAGTATTTTGTACCCTGATGTGGAGTCAACTATCATGTCAATATTTGGCATAGGAAAGTCATCCTTGGGATAAGCCTTGTGTATATCTCTGAAATCAATTTATAATTTGATTTTTTTTGGCTTCATGTTAACTGGCACAAATTTGATATCCATTCTAAGTATTTGATTAGTTGGATGCATCTTAATTCTAAGTGTTTTTATAACTCTTTCTTTAATAATATAGAAATATTAGGATGCATATTATACAATTTCTATATTACAAGTTCAACTTTAGGATGTACAATAAGGTGGTGTATAACTAAGGTAGGGTCTAAACTTGGCATGTTTGAATAGGTCCAAACAAAGATGTCAACAAACTCCCTCATGAGGGTTTTAAAGATTTCACATTACTCCTAAATGAGGGACATACCAATTTGATCCATTTTGGGTAATTTGGAACCTCGATGTTGACTTTCATAGTGTTTTCTATGAGGAGAGTCAAATCATCTTCTAGAATGGTTGGTAATGATTTGAATTGGCTTACAAATGTAAAGTCCTCTTATTGGATTAGTTATTAAAGCTCACCTAAACACATGAGTTTGAGTATCCTAAGGTTAGGGATGGACATGTTATAAACATTATTGTAAATTCTTAGGCAATTTGATCAAAGGCATGTTATTATTTAGAACTAAACTTGGAGTCAAAATCAAGTTCATAATTAGTTGTCTCTTGATATTTATTTGATGAAAGTCAAACACCATATCTAATGGAAGCCAAATTAGGTTTTTACTAAAAGACTAACCTTTCTCTTTACTTTTACCCTGGTCTAAAAGTGTCTTAAAGAGGTTTTCATTTGGTACCTCAATTTTTTATTTATTTGTTTGTGGCTAAAGGTATTCACCCATTCTCCAAAATAATTTGTAGGGGCCAGTTTGTTAAAGAACCCTTATTTATATCTCCTAATGGAATATTATCTCTTAGGCCTAAAAAAACTCAAAAGGCTTCATCATTCTCAAACTCATTTATAGGCACCATGGATTCTTATTGGTACCAAGCTATGAGTTTACGGGGATAAAGAGGAAGCATATTGTTACGAATAACTATAGTAAGGGTATAAATGTCATGGGTGTTAAATAGATTGGCATTAGAAAGGTATTAATATATGTTAGGATCAAACTCTACTTTGTTTCCAACATCATCATCACTAGTCATTGGTATTAGGATGTAAATAATATGCATGGGGTCACCCCTAAGCATTTTAAATATGAGGCCATAAGTTCCTTTGTATCAGATTATATAAATTAGCTCAAGAGTTCCATATTGATTACAATTGAGGCCTCCACATTCATAAGCTTCATTCCCCATGATCCTATTAATAATGGGGTATTTGGCATTTTTTTATCAATAAACTAATGTGTCATTTCATAACTAGGATTCATCATTGGCCAGTGGGTTCTCTTTTTGGCCAGTGCTCAATGTGAAAATAATAGGAGTTGGACTATGGAGTTTTCATTTCCCTTTTCATTGCCATTCCATGCAAGGTGTTTTGGCTTTAGGTCTTCCATCAAACTTAGGATTCTATGAAATCTTGGCAATGTGAAATGTTTCATGAGTTAAATACTCTCATAGGTTATTAGATAAGATGGTAAAATGGTTTGACATTTTAGGAGGCATTTGGGAAGATGAATCAAGGCTATTTGGGTATATACAATTGCCCCTTTATAATTCAACAAGTATTTCTTTTCTTTTGTCCTTTCTAGGAACTAGATCTAAGCCAAAGCATTAGTTTTAAATTTCATACTTTGACTCTAAACATTTATAATGTTCTTAAGGATACAGATCTCCATTGATGGTGACCTCCATGACTGAGTGAGATAACTTGAGACATTAGTACAATGTCAAAATGATTACATAAATTTCATGTATCCAAGGTCTACCTAAGATCAAATTGTATGATAGGTCGAGGTCTAACACATGGTCAATTATATCTTAGGTCAAGGGCCTAATGATAACTAGAAAATGTATCCCTTGATAGTAATTGTTTCTAGTTGTAGATAAGTTATTGTGTATCCAAGATGCTCGATGAGCTTCAAAGACACAATATTCAGGAGCGATCCATTATCTATGAGAACATGTTTGACTTTGTGTCATGTTATGACAACTTCAATGTATAAAAAATTATTATGGAGAGGGGAAAGGGATGACATATCAATTTGTTGAATGTTAACTATTGGCTTGGGGCTAGATGTCCAACAAAATCTTGGAACTTATATGTGGTTATGTCATTTAGAACTTGGGATTGACCTAAGAACTTTGTTAGGATGTTTTTATGGATAGTAGATGTAATCAAAAAATATAAAATAGAAATCTATACAAGCATATTTTTAAGTTATTTATAATGTCAAATGTCTTTTCCTTCACAACATTATATGGCTTGATCCTAGCTAGGATAATGGGTTGGATGGGTTCGGTGAAAGGTGGTTGTTGGCCTAGAATGGTAATATTTGACCATCAAGTTGTGATTTCATAGTCAGGATTAGATGCATCACCATTGTTTTTATAAAATAATGGTAGAGGTGGGTTAGATAGGATAAGTCTCAATTATTGGTTCACTTATTCATGGTCACATGGAAATGATGAGTTATCATTATAAGGTCCCAAAATAGTAACCCTTGGTTATTGTTACACTTATTGGTAGTCCTAAGTTAAGGAAGGATTACTTGCTTAGGTGGAGTGATTATAATTATTTAGCAATGGTCCTATTCTACTAGCACTTGGTCTAGGATTGATAGTGATGGTGGAAATGTGACCTCATGTAATATGACCCACACCTTTGATGTAGTCATGTCCAACTGTGTGGTAAGTATGTTGGTTATTGGAATCATTCTAGCCTTGGTTCATCCCATTTAGTTTAAGTTGTTGTTGTTACTATTGGTATTTCTATTGCTTTTGTTCTGGCCTTCATTGTGGTTGTTATTGGTTTTTATTATTATGTTATAGAAAAGCCTTTTGATAAATACCTAGGTTTTCATTAGATGTAGATGTTCTATTATCCAATATAATCTCCCCATTTTCTAACATAATTTTAATGAGGTATTGTATTTTCACACAAAAACATGGATTATGTCTATGAACATGATGGTATTCACATAACTCATTCTCTTGGTAGTAGTTTCGATAAGGAATACCCTCAGGATAATGCTTCAAAATTGGCCAACTAATCAAATTAGTGGTAGATAGCTTGAGAAACACTTCTTTAATAAATTCTCCAAAGTCACTAAAGACTCAATAAGTAAGATCATTTATTCTTAGATGAGGATTTTTCAAAGGTAATGGTTGATGTGTTTGTTGAACTGGTCTAGGTTATTATGAATGTTGCACTTGTTGAATGGGTTTCTAATGAGGAGTAAGTTGCATTTTTGGCATAGGCTATGTAAATAGTGTTTTCACCATTTGAACATGATGTGACTTAGTTACTCCATTTATAATAACATTTTTATTGCAATTGAACTGCTTGGATTTCTCATAGTTACTCACCTAGGTTAGTACTGACATTTGTATTTGGACTTGTTTTTGGTTCTATTTTTGTCTTGTTCCTTCGTTTTGGTTTTTATTTTGGTTTCAAGAGGTAGTATTGATAATCCCTTTGTTAATAAGGAAATTTTTTATTATCAACCTTTTATCAATGATTTCTTAGAAGGTTTGTGCATATTGAAGCTCCAAATTATATGATATCTCACTTTGTAAATTTCTAGTAAACACAAAAACTAATTATTTATCTAATAATCTTTGAATGAAATGTCTTATAAGTGCTCTCCATAGTTGTAGATAGCTTTCAAATCTTTCAATGACTTTATACTTATCGTGAGTCAAATATACCAATGAAATCTCATGTTTGATATAATAAGAGAAATGTTGTATAAATTTGTCTGAAAGTTCATCAAAATCAAATATTGAATTCTTTGGGAATTTTAAGAACCACTCCAAATCCTATCTTATAAGACTTTGAGGAAATAATAAGAGTAAATAAATATCATTATAAGCCACTAACTAGAAATTAATAAATAACTTTATCAAATGGGCCTTAGCTTCTCCTTTACCCTTGTATTTATCTATAGATACTACATGTTGAATGGGTATGAACACATGTCATTTAACTTAAACTTCTTATTTTTTTTCCTTGATTGAATGTCGGCAATTGTATCCTTCATTTTCTACATTTCTTGTGCCAAGAAACTAGATGGAACATTTTGTTGAAGTGAAGGATGGGTGATCAAAGGTGGACTACCTTCAATAGGGTATAATGGAGGAATGGTTTATTATGTAATGTTGGCTTTATTACGGAATGGACCAGGAATATGCATATGTCGATTGGGATCTAGTTATTGAAATTGCATGTATTATGGTACATTATTCTATTTTGGATTTGGTGTATAGCCTTATATTTGAGGGAATTTTGGTTAAGATGAAAGGATATGGCTTAGGGTAAATTACTATGCTTGTTGAGGTTAAATATGGACTTGACAATGACTAGTCAAACCTAGTTGAATAAGGGGAACTTTGTGGACTAAAGCCCTATCTTTATATCAGTGGCATGTGTTGAATGAAACTTAATTAATGTCTAAGTAGTACTTATGAGATAGTGGTACTTCTTTGTTGCATGAACACTAGTTGTGAACTAGACACTTGAAAGGTGTTTGGAATTTGACTTTGACAAATGGACATATGCTATTCATTAGATAATGTTTGCAATTATAAAGGCATGTTGCTCTAGGACTATTTAGGTACACTAGTCATGATATATTGAGGTGTAACATTTTTTGTCCCTTTTTGAGGTGGAAAACTGTCGCCTCTATTACATAGGTATATTAGATTTTCCCTATTATTGTGGAATGTTAGTCATCACCTATTGAGGTGGAGTAACATTATCCTTATTTTTTTGAGTCAAGGCACTAGTTGGTGTTTGATTAATTAATCCTTGCAATTGCATGCTCAAAAAAATAGTTGGTTAAGAATTAGAGGTAACTTGATGTGGTTGGGATGTAAAAGTTCTTACCCCATAATGTTTTGAACCACTCATGTTAATAACTAAAGGCACTTATTTTGGACTAGTTGTTGGTTCAATTAAGCCATTTTGGTTAGGATTTGAATACACTTATGTGTTATCCATGGTGTTTATCACATTATGATACATAGAATCAATAATCACTTATTTAATAAATGGGGCATTAAACATTTCACCAACTAAAGTGTTTTGTGTAAATAGGTATATACCCAAATGATCTTGCCCTATCAATTCAATTAATTATCTTATTTAAGTATCTTACTCTATGAGTCAAGTGTTTGGCATGGCCATGTTATAAAAATTATTTGTGATATTTAAATACTTTTTATATGCCTATTGTATTTGTATAAAGTGGTCCTCCATGAGGCCCTTTTCCTTTGGAAAGAATATTAGGATTTTGATATGACATCAGAATGAGTGATTGAGGATGGATAGGAGAAATATGTTCATTGGTTTGATTATAAGGTATGTTGAGAGGCACTCTAACTAGACTTGGTAAATTTTCATGAGGGAAGTATGTTGGAAACTTAGCCCCAACCTCTATGGCTCTGATTAAAACTTCATCCTTATTTTCAAATAATTTATGATCAAATAAATAGGTATCATATGTTGATGGCATAATAATGCAATATGGTTGTTTTTTATCTTATTCTAAAAGTGATGGTATGATAGCAAGATATTACATGGTTTACTCTTGGTCTTGGTTTGAGTATGCATGCATGTTAACCAAATAATGGGCTAGAGAATCTTGTATTTGTTACCTTGATTGAGTAGTGTAAGGAGGATAAAAATCCATCTCACAAACTGTATCATCACCATAGGGGTATTGAACAAAGTCATCTTGTGTGACCACATTATCATAACCTAAATCATCCATGGATCCACTATGAGTTTAACGAGACAAATTCAAACTAATAATGAACACTTCATGAAGATAGGTCTAGAGTTATACAAAATTTGAAAATAAGGTCCAAAGGACAAATGGCTTGAACTCAGTCTAACTTGGTCTAAGGAATTGAGCTATATCTCCAAATAGGTTAGTGATAAACTTGGTCCAAAATAGTATAGTATAAAATGTCTTACACAAAAAGGTCAAGTGGATGAATAAAAACCAAAATGCCAAACTTAGGGTAAAAATTGTTTCAAAAAATTCTAATCTAGGTATAAAGAAACAAAGGTTTCTAGGTTTTTTGTAAACAAGGTACAAAAGCTAAGCTCAAAACATGAATTATTTTTTTAAAACAAGGCACAAAATCTAGAATTTAAACAAAACAAGGTCTAAAAATGAAAGATATTTAATCTAACAAAATTAGAACACTTTGACATAAACTAGGCATTTTTATTTAAACACAACTTGATCATTTATTAAAATATGTTGAATTTTAGGCATATGGAAGATAGACCACTTCCCTAGATCTAAGCACAAAAAGAGTCTTTAAATTGAGCAAGGAATTGACCCAAGTTACACAGCCCAAAATTGAAATACTAATGTCTAGGACAAAATTATACAAGACATAGGCATAAAAACCAATCAATTTTTGAAACTAAACTTGTCAAGACTAATTTCAAACTTGAGTTATAATACTAGGCTTTTCAAAAATATACAACATGTTAGACAAGAAGGAATGCCATGAGAGTATAAGACATAGATCTAAAAGGAACACGTGGTTTTGATTTTGAAATTGGAATTTGCACACAAGGAAATAAATATTTGAAATAATTTGAGAATTTTAATGATGTTATCATGATCTAAAGTTATGAAAAATGTTTTGTTTCAAGGATTTATAGCACAAAATTTGGAATGAAATGCATAGTGTAACGATACTCTTTTCAAATAAGTGACACACACCCAAAAGGTTAATAAATAACTAAGGTAAATGTATGATGTCAAATGGATGACATAACACCTCTTAAAAAAAAGGAGTGATGTATAAACAACACTCATTTTAGATGTGGTATGATAAACAAATATTTTCAACTAAAGACCATGCAAGTAAAAAGGACAAGTGACAAAAACACCTAAGTGTAACATCCTAAATCCTAAAACTAATAAGGTAGCATTGTATTATAAAATTAATCTATATATTTAATCTTGAGAGGGTTTTAAATTGTTAATCCAAAAATTAAAATTTCATGAAAAGTAGGGTTTTTAGGCCCCATCTTCTCTCAAGAGTTTGTATAATGACATGGAACTGTGGGCTACTTACCTTGTATCAACAATATGTTTGTGACAAGTGGGGTTATCTAAACTATCAATTTTTTATTATTTATAAATGGTCCCATAAGTGTGGTTAACACTAGGGAACAATCACATTGTTTGGATCCATTTCAACCATCTTGTTGTGAAAAGGTTTTGTCCTTTTCACAACCACTACATTCACCAATTGTTCATTGTAGTGCAATGTTTAAGTTACCCCTACATTCTAAGGACAAGTACCACCAATGGAACTTGTTTTAACCACTCAAAAAAATCATCCCAATGATTCAAACTAAATTTATATACCCTATCATGGAGTGTGGTTGAAATGATGTTGAGAGATGAAATATCATGTCAGTGCTTCTTTAGAGAACTCATGAGAAGGCGATGAACTCCTGTCCATAAGCCAAAATGCATGAAAATAAAAAAATTCAAAGGACTTTAGGGTTATTTTGGGGTCATCCAAATCATACAAATTTGGGAAGGTCCTTAGAGACTTTATTTCCATGATTTTGGAACAAAGTGATAAATGCAAAGAGTGAGCATTTTTTATCACTGAAGTTCCCTAAAGGGGATGGGAGGAGAGCATACACATGACACTTGTTTTGCTAAAAAAACACTTCAACAAACTAACACAAAAATGAAAACTCTTATAAGTATTTAACTAAGGCGGGAGTTCATTTTTATAACACCAAATTTAAATATGTGATTAATTTTTATCCTTTGGTGTTTGTGTTTGAAAAATGTAAACAAAATAAAAAACAACTTCAAATAAAAATATTTTTAAAAAACCAAACTCAAGTGTGAGTTTTTTCAACTTAGAGTGTTTGAAACTATTTTTATCTTGGCATTTGGGTCTTGTAAAAGATATTAGGGGGTCATTGTACTTAGAATCAGAACTTGAGTGGGAAAATGACTTTGGAATTCTAGTTCTTAGGTTTCCAAAATTTTACATAGAGTGCAAAATTACAGAAACATAAAGCAATACTGTGACTATTCCTATAAACACAACTATTGGGACAAAACCACAAGTTTTGTATAAAATAGAGGGTTAACAAAAAATTTCTAGTATTAGGACAATCTCCATAAAATTAAGACAAAACCATATAAATTAATACAATAATGAAACTTAACCTACAAGACAACACGATTAGTTAGAAAACTATCACAGTTAGGCAATATTGTAAACCTCACAAATTTTAAAGTCATGATATTGTCATTATCATAGAAGTTAAACTAATATCATGACTCTAAAGTCATGATATTATAATATCATGATTTCCACTATAAACACAAATAGTTAGTCAAAAAACCATGGTAGTTAAGCATAAAACTACTATAGTTAGCACAATATCACATAACTTATGACAAAATCATGACTATAAAAGTATATATATTATGCAATATCATGATTCCATAGATCAAGAACATGAATACATGGAGCAACTTCATGATTTCTATTATAATGTCCTTGATCCTTAAATTTTCTTCTTTTCTAATTAGTAAGTTTGAATTTTGGTATAAATTTTGTTAAGAAGATGTCCTAAATGCCTCAGGAACAACTTTGTTGGGTGTGGGTCCCACCGAGCATGTCACGATGTGAATAAGTAATACATAGAGGGGAGGTTAGTCTAGTGTCTTCCAATAAAACAAATCAAAATAACATAGTAAAATCCTAACACCTTTAGCCTAGACATTAAAGAGAGCATAGGTAACAAACATACAAATTAAAGCACAACTAGAACACAAAATAAACTATTCTTTTACCTTCCTTGGAGCTCCAAATGACTTGTTAAAATGGCTTGCTCAATTTTTTCATCAATAAATCTTTAAAAATTAAGATTTATTTTCTTCTTCTCTCCTTGGTACCTTGGCTTATTGGCTTGGTTGATTGGCTTATGAATTTATCATGGTAAAATTACTTGAATGGCTTTTCTCTCTACAAATTTGCATTTTAACTTTGTCTTATGAGATCTTAAAAAAACGATAGGTATGGCCTTGTATTTATAGCCTTAAAAGTTAAATCTCACCCAAGGTGAGTTAAAGTTGAGTTTAAACATGGAATGGATTCAAACTAACCCTAGGTGAGTTGAGACTAACTCTAATTGAGTTAAAATTTATTGTGTAATTATGATTTTCAATTATTAGGCATGAATCTCAAATTAGATTTTTTGGGATATTTTGGAAGAACTTCATAACTCATAAAACCAATGATGAAAAGGTTTGATATTTTAATTTTTATAATTTCCATTTTTAGATATCAATTAATTATAAATGAATAATTCAACTAAGCATTTAATATTGTTTAATTAGATAATTCATTTTTGTTAGCATTTTAGATCTTTTAAGATTTGATCAAGTGCCCCACCTAATGGGTCCGTAGGCCAAACTGCAAGTTGTTAGGTCAAAATGTGACTGAAGATGAATCTATGAGAGGTTATTATTACATATAGGCTATTATCTAAAATAGAGATGCCTCAAAATGATTTTGATCACTGATAAATGATTTGTGGCTGAAATTGGGATGTTCAATGATTCTTAGGCTTAATTTTCAATGTTTGGTAGGAATTAGTCTAAAATCTGGTTGAGATCCAATTGTGGCCAAAAATGGGTGTCTACACTTACGACATAATATAATTATATAGGGTTCCAAAGCCTCTAGTTTATTAATACTACACAATAACCCTAACTAGTCTCTATGGTTTATCACAATAGTAAATAACAAAGTAAAGTAAATCTAATCTAGTGCTCACCAAAGATCACGGCACAAATGGGGGATAAAAACATAAAATTAAACTTGTAAATAAGAAATCAAGTCAATTTAGAGGTTATCCTAAGAATATAAATATAAATACATTCATAATCCAACACATAGAAATTTATCTACTAATAAAAGAGGATCAAAAGTTAGGAATGCTTACCTTGAAGACAAACTTGTCAAACCTCAATCTATCACTTGGCTAATTGTGATTTAAAATATATTATTATTGTTAATAAGGATAAAAAATATAGGTAAAATATAGAATATAATACTTCTCTTGTGCATCCAAATGGCTTTTCACATAAGACAAGATTCTTCTCTCCAAAGGAACTATGAAACCCTGAGTAATAACTCTTCAAGTAGAATGGTGGATAAGTAGATGCACAAATGAATGAATTTATTTCTATATATATATAATTAAAATTTGGTGAAGGATGTTTTTATATATCCTAATCTAACCCTAAACTCTCTTAAATTTTTATTTGACCCAGTCAACCTAGTTGTTTAGAAATAAATCTTTTAGGTCCCAGACTAAGTCGTTTGGGCCAACTTAGTTTTGTAGCATGCTCATTTTCAAAAACAAGGTTAGCCCATTTGATTATGTTTAGAGGATGAAAAAAAAAATTATCTTAGGTTGGGGTTATTTAAGATGGTTAATTACTCAGAGGATTGTGCGATAGAGGTATCAAATCTTAGGTAAATATATATAAGAGGTTTGTGTTGGTTTTAAGTGGTGGTATAGGGAACAACAATATTATAAAACACCAATGGTTTTCCCACTCTTTTATTGGTGAAAATTTTAAATCATGTTGTTATAAAATGTTTAATAAAGCATTATAACATGATAAGGATGAAGATATCAAGGTTATACTTTAGTGTGTAAGATAGTGCATAGTATTCATACACAAGGTTGGAAATTGAAGCATAGGAAAGATGAATTAGTGTGTGTTAAGTAGGAAGTAAGAACAACAAATACTTCATTAACATTTATAGATAATTTAGTTTAAATTAGATATAAATTTATAAAAACATTATACATGAAAACACAAGCAAGGAACAAAGTAATAAATACAATAGGTAACCATAACCAAATAGTCTCTATCAATCTCTTCAAAAGTGGAACTCTATTATTTATAAAAATACAAGTATATATAGACATTTGTAGTCTATGAATGTTAATATTATTCTCATACTTGGAACCAAAAGTAGAGTATATTCATATTCTAACCTATTACAAGTCATGGAGATAAGACAAAATAGACATATATATGATAAATTGAATACATAATGCACGAATATCAGAAGAATATCCTACGTAGCTTCACTATCAAATTTCTTCTCCCAACACTTTTTTGGACTTAAAATGTTGTCTCATATTGAGACAGCATCATAGGATATTTTAAAAATTCTCAAAGGGTAGAATCTCAAGAAGTGGCTAGACCAGTAAGAGTCATAGTAATCGCTCAAGGCACCATTTCTAATTTTCACCTCTTACATACTACTTAACTACCCTTTTAGGTTTTTAACAAAGTAGCATACCAACTTACCACCCTTTTATGTTTTCAATAGGTTGGCATAACTAGGTGGCTATGTTTTATGATTTTTCAAACATCCTAGCCCTTCTTATCTTACTAGTCATTCCCAATACAAAATTTTATATAATTTTTTTCAAAATTAGTACTCTAGGTAGTACTTAGCTTGATGGAAGTGACATGGATGTAGATGATGACTAGATAGATGAGTCCTTAACCTTGGAATATTTATACTTATACTGAGTGATGACTTATTGGATCTCTGATAGAAGATTGTACATGAGACTATTGAGAATTTGGGAAAACTCACTATAAAATGGAGACATATCGATCTTGTATGCATGATAGTTATGCATAACTTCCTAGATCATGCATAGTAGGGTATAGAATGGTGCATGATATCCAATGATCTAATTGAGATCTAATTCATTAATGATGCTCATGGATTCCTTGGTATTGTTGACCCTCATCTAGATCTCCCCACTCAGCTGATCTAGTTTGTATGCATGATGTTGGGTTTGGAAAACTATGAAATAACTACATAGAATATCACTCTACAAGTTGAGGATGTTGTCATGAATGATGTATATGTAATTAAACAAGTCTTAGATTTATCTATCATTCTCATACACAAAATTAGTGTGGATTCCCATCATTTCCTCGGTGATTATATTTATGGTGAAGTTTTCACTAGAACTAGCTACAAAATTTACTAGTTACTACTTCTAGTTCATCAAGGTACACATGATCTATTGTGCTTACAGTGAACCAATGTCTAGCAAGACCTAGTACTCCTCTAGTAAGGTTATGAATGTGGTATCTCTACATTCACATTGTGGCCCAATGTGCCAACTACATGGAGTTTTTGGGTTGTACACCAGTCCTTAGTCAACTCAAATACCAAAGTCTTGAGTAGCACTGGTCAAACATGACTTGGTCCCCAATTACTCAAGTGAAAAACTTAGGATAGGTATCTTGGATCATATTTGTAACTTCATGAAGGCAAGCCTTAAAATATACATTATTCACCTTAGATTGATCCATCTCCATCTCCAACGAAGTAGCCTTCTATGTAATGGATTCCTAAAATGTTGTTGTGCCCTCTAATTTTTATTGAGTGGGGGCCTTGGGACATCCAAATAAGCTTCCTATGTGATTAGGAGTTCAGCTAATGTACTCACAATTATTGAAGGGTCTAGTCATGGGATTGTGGCTAATGGGAGAGAAAAGTGGTATACCAAGCACCAGCTATTGGGACATCCTAAAACCAAACTTATCCCAATGGTAATTTTTGGAGTTGATTATTTTTATAAGCTATAATTGGTTCTTCTTATTGTGCTAGGTACTTTATTTCTACCTTTGGCTACTCTAGTACCTATTTTTATTACATTGTGGCCTCTAAAAATAGCTTGATTTTATGTGTAACATCTTCAGCCATCTTTCTTGTTACTTCCTCTTCCTCCTATGCTTTATTTATTAGTTGTTCTTTTGTAGCTTGATAATTTTATTATTCTTCTTATTACTACAACTTGTGTGCACATTTTTCTTCTTCTTTCTTATGTTTTTCTAGGGTCATAACCTTGGCTTGTTCTTATGAAACCTATGCTTATGCTTGTGTTTGTGCCTATAATTATACCTATTATTGGCATAAGGATTCATCTTATTCCTATTTATTTATCTTTGTAGCTTCCTCTACTTGTTATTATGCATGCTTGGTATCTTCCATGGCCTATTGTGCCTCAGCCATTACATCTTGTTTCTATTTTTCTTCTTCCTCTACCTTAGCCTTGGTAGTGAGATCAATTCCATTTTCCTTCCATGATTTCTCCTCATGTGATTTATAAGCTATGTCAGAAACTTCTTGGGCCATCTTAGCCTCTTCCATGGCTTTCTATTAGTCAACCTATACCTCCTTGGCCTTTTTTTCATTCTCAATTTATTTGGCTTGGTGAATGGTTTGTTGTTGTTGAGATTACTCCTTTTATTTCTTCTTTTCTTCCTTCCTTACTTGCCATTATGATATGTGAGTTATTTCCTCCCTTGAGTCCTATTGTTCTTATATTTTGGGTTGCTCAGGTATGAGATCTTCAACCTCTTAGGCATGTGGGGATGATAGAGAATCACTTCATCAAACTTTTGAGATAGAAACATGTGACTTATTATACCTAATCATGAATAGTCTACATTTAGGTGGTGGTAAAGTAGAGGAAAGGGCAAGTCATGATTCATGTGTGGTGGTTGGTTGTCTGAATATGTGTTCTTCAAGTGTAGGGGATACCCTATCCTACCACCTAATTTGGGTTCCATGCATGAGTTTATTTTGTGGGATATCTATAAGGGTTGAAAATACATCCTAAATTGTGAAGGTAAGAATAGGTTGTGGCTATAAAAATTCAATCCATCACTATAACTACTTCACTTCTCATATAATATCAATGACAATGGATGCTAGATAAGATGAAAGTTATACCCATAGTTCTATAATAACTTGCTTACATAATTAAACCATGTGAAAAACCTTATAAAATAATAAATCCTTCTCCTCCTCTCTATCATAGAAGTCTTTGGCCATGTCTATGATCATTACTTGGTATGCTTCTTGTTGATCTATCCCCATTTTTGGAAGGTCACATAAGCTTGAAATTTGGGGTACCTTTATGTCATTTAACCAAGTCATGATACTTCAAGTCTTGTGCTTCAAAGGAGGAGATGCATATTTATTCTCTAAAAAGCTTATACTTTCCCTTTTATTATTATGAATTGGTAATTTCTTTTAGTTATTATGTTGTAAAGATGGTTGTGTTAGGTGGTATGGCCTATAGTGGAGTTGAACACCTAGATTCAAAAGCTTTTGGTTTGGTTACTTCTACTTATTCCATGCCCATGGTGATAAATAATTAAAGTGGTGTGAAGGGAAACCATGATAAATCATGAATGTAAATGAAGACACCATTTGGGAGCAAGGTGATAGCTGCATGTTGGCCCAAATATTGAATAATGTCTAATGGTACTTGAGGATGTATAGCCATCAATTTTAGACACTCCTCCCACCATGTTTTGAATTTTCCATCATGTGATAGGGTTACATGCTTATATTTATATATGATGTTGGGGAATTGATACGTTGGTTAGTAATATGTGTTGGGTACACTTCTTCCTCTGGGGACATTCATTACGTGAAGTAGAGCATGAAGATAAGGAACTCATACTAGAATTTATACTTTAGAAATATGAAATAGTTATCAATGTTTATTATTATCTCCTAAATGAAATATTATGGCTAGTTGAATTCTCATTTCTATGGACCATTTAGTGGGTGATGTCCATGAATACTTTTGGAATTTTTTTCACATACTTGATCATCTTCTAAAACCTTCTTGTGATACATCACATGAGGATGTGCATTGGATCATTATGGATTTACTCAATTGGGATCCCTATTGATCCTCAAACATATAAATCATAGACTTCCTAGAGTATAGGCAACATTCTTGTCTTGTATGTAGATAGGGATCCTCCTCGCATAGGCATGCCCAAAGTTCAAGCTATGGATTTTGTGTTGATGATGATGGTGATGTCTAGACCAATGTAGATATTATCATCATTATATCAGATAAGAAAGACTTGTAAAATCTCCCCCAAGTTTCCAAAGGATGGAATTCAAAAAAAATGCTCAAAATCTATGTTATGGAAGTGGTGGGGGGATGCAAGAGTGAGTGATTATGCAATATCGACAGGGTCTAGATGAAATAACTTATGTTCTACTACTTGAAGGAAGTTAAATGTATTTGGATCATTGACCTTGGTCTATCTAAGAGCCATATCAATTCCCATTGCTTATTTTATGCATAATTAGTCCCCTAATGAGTTGTGATGTATTCATGATTCTTAGGTGATGAACTTGAAATTTTGGTGGCTCCTTGTGAAATAAGACTAGCTCAGCTCTTTAAATTTGTAGGTCAAAAAAATATGTACAAGAATTAAATGTTGACTCAGTTCTCAAACTTGGCCTTTATAGATTTTATACGTATTAGTTTCTATTTAAATGTCATGCTTAGCTATTCATTCAACATGAATTAAATGGGTGATGTGGAAAATCTTATTTGATCTGATAATTAAGATAGTTGTTCATTAGCACATGTGTGGAGATACATCATTATGATCTTTGATATCTATATGGGGTATAAATGGATGATATTTATGGGCCACTAATTTGTTAAAGATTAAGTCAATCAAACCTTATATCTATAGTTTACTTATGGTGGATGATCATTATATGGTGGTGATCTTGTTGATGTGACTTATCCATACGTTTCTTAGACTTAATTTCTTCAATCACTCCTGTTAACATCCAAGATGGTACACATTGATTTTATTGTGCACAATTGGTCCATTATTTAATTGGTATTTTGGTTTTTGAATGGTAGTGAAGATATCATCTATAAACACACACATAGAAAAATAAGCACACAAAAAACATGTAGAATTTAGAAATCCTAATCTACTCGGTGTTACTTAGCACCCACTCACTTAGAAAAATGAGATTAATTAAGACTATTGGTGGTAAAACTTAATCCTAAAACCATTCACCCACATAGGTAAAATGGTTCCCTAAATATATCTTAAAATAATGGTTCCTTGTTTTGATATTTCATGTATAACACAAGGCCCGTTCCATCAAATCTATAATCTGCTTAAAAAAGCTCTGAAACAACTATCATATAATAAAACTAGTTGATCTTTATGAAATTATTTATGGTGAAATTCCTATCATGTCAAGATTCTTAGCTCTAATTTTGGACTTCCTACATATAAAATGATCTACATCTATACTCATCCATCTTATTCAGTTTTGAGATCTCTATTGGTGAGAGACTCATGATCCCTTAGTCTCATGACCATTGCAATGTGTAGACTAGGTACTAAGTATTCCATTACCATAACTTATTTAACCCCATAGAATAACTAGAATAGAGTAAAAATTTTGGCTCTCTTATAGGGTATGTGATATGCCCATATAATCATAGGAATGTGATCTTCCCTATCGTCCCTCTTTATATCATAAATCTTTGTCAACATTTTTCCCAATACTTTTTTGGAAACTTCAACTTGGCCATTTTATTGTGAATGGTATTTATTAATTTTATGATGATAAATCATAAATTACTCAATAATATCCTTGATGGTGTTGTTTAGGAATTATATCCCTCAATCACTAATGATCTTGATGGGTCATCCAAACCTTGTAATAATGTTCTCATAGCAAAAGTTTGCTATGTCTTTTGTACCATCGATGGGTGTCATGGTAGCTTCAAATTATTTGGTAAAGTAGTCAATTTCACTGATAATATACATTGATTTATTGTGTTTACTCAATGGATTGATAGGTATGACAAAGTCAATTCCCTATCATTCAAAAGGTTGCTCAGCTAACAAAGGCTACAAAGGCATTTCATCTTTTTATAGTGGTTTACCCATGCATTGACATACATAATAATGTTGTGCCACTCTATGTGCATCTTAAAAATTATTTGGCCACCATAACCCACTCTGTAATATTTTTTGATAGTAGCTTATCCTAAAAAATGTCCTCCTAATATTCCTTGGTGTGCCTTTTGCAAGATTTGAGGTCATTCATGTTTTAGAATAACCCTACGTAGTACTTTGTCCTTACCCAAATGATATATAAGACCATTGATGATGGTGCATGACAAAGCTATAGTGAAAAAATACTTCTTATCTCTTTCTTAGTAGTGCATATTGAATACTCCTTTTTCAAGGAAGTTCGTAATTACTTTAAAAAAATTCAAAATCATGAAAATGTGAAAGAGATGAGCATCAAGAGATTTTTCCTATAATTATTTTGGTTTTTTACCATTAGGAATGTGGCTAAGATGATCTAGCCCTAGGTTTTATCTTTCTAGATTGACATTAATGTGAAATTGGAATTCTTAAAATAGCATCAACAACCTAGAGATTCATCCTCCCAGCATTGGCTTATTGATAAGGTAGCATAGAGCTTGATGATTGATGAAAACTTAAAATGGTGTTGTAAGAAGATAGTGTCAAAAATTTTATAGTGTGAACACTATAGCCAATGCTTTTATTTCAGTTGTCATATAGTTCTTTTTTATGTCAGATAATTTTTGGCTTACAAAATATATGGGATGGTAAAGTCTACCATCTCCTAGCTACACAAACACAACACTGACTGTGATACTTAAAGCATCAACATTCATTTGAAAGGACTCAATCAAATCTAGAAAGATAAGGATAGGCATAGTGACCAATCTATTCTTTAGCTTGATAAAGGCTACTTGGCACTCTAAAGTCTAGATAAACTTTGAAATTTTGCATAGTAAGGATTCCAAGAAAGATGAAATGGTTGTGTATCTTTTGATAAACTTATGATATTACCCTATATGGCCAAGAAAATTTTGCACTTATATGGAGCTTACTAGTAGAGGCACACTCAGAATGACTACAATTTTTTCTTGGTCTACCAAAATGCCTTCACTACTTACTACATGACCAAATAAGACACTAAAAGGTGTAAAAAATAAACAATTATTTAAATTTAGAGAAATGCATAGATCTTGGTATAATTTTAACATGAAGTAAAATTTATACAAATGTTCTTTAAACAAAGAAAAGACTACCCAATCATCAAGATAGTCTTCTAGGAAGTCATGAATGAAGTCTTTGAACGGAGTCACCACTGCACAAGAGAAAACCATAGGTGTGTTCTTAAGGTCGGAAGTCATTACCTTGTATAAAAATTATCCCCATTCTATGGGAAAAGTAATTTTAACTTTGAATTCATCTATGATGGGTATTTGATGATAGTCACTAAAACCATCCATGAAAGAGTAAACTTCATGTGCTGTGATAGATTCCAAAACTTCATATGTGAAGAGAATTTGGAATGGGTAATTTACACATGCCTAATTTAGAATGTAATAATCCCCATCTACTTTGATCTCACCTATTTTATTAGGTTTCACTACTATGGGACTTACTGAAGTTTCCTTTTCTATAGGATATATTATACCTGTATCTTGCATTTTATGAAGTCTATCCTTCACTTTCAACTTCATCTATGGATTTATCTTGTATGGACATTTATTTGTGGGTCATACACACTCCTTGAGTTTAATATGAATTTCACATAGACATGGATAAACTCTGTGAACCTCTAAAAATTTTGTGGGAAAGACATCTTGATAATCTCACAGGAGTTGCATAGCTTCAAAAACTTTAGCTTCTATCCAATAATCACCTATATGTACCAATTTGGTAACCTCAATTCCAAATTTTGCTATATGATTTTAAATGTGACACTAGAAAATATTATGCTTTTCCTCATCAAAAAATTATTATATCAGTCATTACCCTTCCTTTTATATAATTCTTGTGTTGTGTAGCTTGTTTTCTTCAGTAGGTTTGATGTCAAGTTCCTTTACTAGTTATACTAGCCATTCAAGTTTAAATAAATTAATCAAATCAATATAACCATTAGAATTAGAATCTTTAATGTCATTTTATTCATCTTGTATTTGGTGTCATGCCTATGTAAGATATTATTCCTCTTTTTTGGTAGGTTTATATCATTATAATGTTGAATTGAGATCAAAAGCAATGTTCTTATATGCAATGGATTTCATCATGGTTCTTAAATATTTTGTGCACCCATGGCATATGAAATGTTTGATTTTTAGTATTGAATTTTAAACTAGAGGATTCTCATCTTCAAAATAAAACATATATATGAAATCAATCTTCACATGTGTCTAATGCTTTGTCTCCCTCCTATGCTCTTGATGCATATACCATGTTGATGATAATGGAGCAAGTGTATAATAGATGATGTGAACCTAGTACCTCAGTGCCACATATTCTTTAGTCTAGACTTTAACACATTTTTAATATGAATTTTAGGATGCTCAATTTATTGGAATAAAGGCCAATTTATTTTGATGACCTATGATAGTTAGAACGTGTTAATCATGAGTTTGCATGCATCATACCACTAAAGCTGATCATTTCTATGTATTGGTCACAATGTCACTACAAATACCTTCAAAGCATAATTCAAAGTACTAGCCCACTGACTAATGGTAGGTACATGTACTTATAAGCATAAAATGAATTAATTGATATCCTCAGTCAAATAGTACACAGGAAGTTTTCTCTCATGTGTAAAGACCATTCTCATAGGTTAGAGTTCATGATCACCTCAAGATCAATTGAGTAGGTGTGTGTCTAAATGTCCACCAATAAATGAAGCTATTTCCCAAGGTAAGGTGCCTTCTCTAGTTGGATCTATATAATCATGCATATGATCATCTGCTTGATATAGGAAGTTAACTTATAAATGAGTAGGATATTTTGTAGACATAGATGCACATTCTTCTATGACACATCAAATTGTTAATGGTTAAGTAACTACTAGTTTGGACTTCCATTATTTATATGTCTTCAAATTTGAGTGAGTAATGATTATACCTAAGGTTTTTTATGCTCATACAAGAATTTCCTCTTGGTTACATGTAGAGATTTTGGATTTTCTCTAGAATTTACCTTTATCTAGCTAGTTTCTTATGTAACATATGAAGAATTTGGTTTATCCAAAATGATCTAAGTCTTTACACCCTATTCAAAGGAATGATGACAACCTTATCTCCTTGTTGCACATCTAGTTAATTTTGCATAGTATTGATAGTCATCTGACCATTATATGCCCATTTCTTACTAATCATCACAAGGTAATGTGTTACTACTATCTTCATATCAATGATTTCAAATTCACCTCAAAGGGTCAATTCTATGAATTTGATCTCAACATCTTCTAATTTTCCAATGGGCTCAATTTTTCCATAGTCAGATAAACTCAAATTTACTAGGTTGTAGATTAGAATTGGTCATCTAATGGTCACCCATGTAGACCTAGGAATCATATTGATTGTGCTACCAAAATCAAAAATAGCATTTTAAATTTAATAGCCTATAACCTCAATGTCAATTTGTGCATCTACATCCCAGGGATTCTTTGTTTTGACATACCAAACAAGCTTTTATTTCTTTTGTTGACTTCACTATTAACACTCTAGTAGATTATATAACAAGTTTGTGATATTATTAGAGATGTCTTTATTGCAAAATGTACTTAAAAGTTTCAAAAGATCTGTTAATGTAGTAATAAATCCATCTTGACACATAATGTGCATGATTTGGCCATACATTGTAGCATCTATTATTGTAACATATCCTTCAATAGTGTCTTGATGTTGTATGTTTTTCAACATCTGCATAGCTTTATACATGAGGCTTTTTTCTATAGTTGGGTTTGGGTATTTTTATTATTTTTCTTTTTGAATTCCCTAATCCTGAGCATATCAAGAGGAGGTGAACCTCTTTCTACATGTTATTTTCATGTGATATCATTTAGGAAGGCATCCTCCTTAGGCTACACATTCACCATACTCACATTCTTGATGGCCTTATCATTTCTTTAATTTTCTAAGATATGATAGTCTTCTATCTCATGTTGGCCATATATTATGTAGTATGTGTAGTAAGACTATCTTTGAGGATTTAAAGTGAAATTTCATTGCACATGATTGTATTCTCCACATAGATAACATTTTAAATGAGGTCATCAATAGTCATTTCCTCTTTCACCTTTGTAACCTCCTCTATATCCACCTCTATATCCTCTATTGGATTGGTAACCTCTTCTATACCCTTGTTATTGTTGTGTTATGTTCTAATGTTTATATTGTTGGGTATTATATCCAATTCTAAATTATTTTTGTGCAATTGGTGATGTCTTACTCATTTTTTTTATTATGTTATGGATGAGCTCCAAGGTGTTACATACTGGTATTTCAATGATAGTGGTGTCTAACTTGATGAAGGAGGGGTACATCTAGCTAGACCTTGAGGCTAAAATAATGGCAAATTAGGAATCTATTATGGACCTGCTTAGTTCACATAACCTTTATTGACCTCTAGACATGGAATCATTTGCCTCAATGAAGATACTTGATATGAAATGAAAATGAATACATTTTTAGTGAAGTATTCCTTGAGCTCCTAAAAATCCCTAAAGTTATTTTCATCATGATTGTGTAGCTTATAAAAGTTTAAATACAAATTTCATGGGTTCTTAACATATTGTTTTAGGATATGGCATTGTGTTGTTACATGTTGTACTTCTCAATAGATTTCATATAAATTTGTCTTTATTTTTGAATAATAATTCCTATGACATCCTTATTTTCTATACTCTATACACCATAGATTCAATTTAGGTTTATCTACCACATGGTATTGCTCCATTATATTCATAAAATCTTGTAGGGTATTTTCAATCTTGGAATTTATGATAAGAGCTTCTCCATAGTATTTAATCTTCTCTACTCTTATTATAATATCTATAGCATCTACTTTATTAGAATTTTGAGTCTACATAGTGGAAAACTACATTCTCGAGTGCAGTCCTTTGACAAACCATACAACTTTATCTTTGTTTGTTGATGAACTGTAAACAGGGCTAAAAAGGGCTAAACTTCAATATTGACAAAATATTTTCTCAAAAAAAAATTCATTTGGATTCGTCTAAAATTTGGATATTTTACTCATGTGATATAAGGCTAAAAACCCATTAAATCTTGGAGAAAACAAAATTGTATATTTAAAGATAAAACTCAATCTTTAGACCTATCTGGCTAGATTCTGCATGATTAATCCTAAACGGAATTGTGAAGTTTCTATTACCTGAATAAAGAGACCGAGTAATCAGTTACAAATAAGATTCCAAACTCATCAATATGATTCATAAAATAACCAATTCATCATACTTCAATTATGTTTTTCACATGGTCTTCTACCTATATGTATAGTCAATCGATGTATCTAATGAGTCGTGATAGTTGGGCGACTCTCCTGATCTCTAAACCAATTAGAATATTTAGAACTTTGTGCTATATTTATTCACATAAGACCATTTTATATGGATAAATACATTTGAATATCCTCATATATGTGATCTGGGATAATATAAATGATCTCACCCATCTATAACATTTCTTATCACACCTGCGATATCTGATGGCAATTCTTTAATTAACACATTGTAAAATATTTATATATTCTGCCTCACAAAGAGCTCAACCTACTTGGAACTTTTATGCATGGATTACTCACAACAAAACGCTATCTTCTCTCTCTCACTTGGCAAATTTCAAAATGCAAACATTCTTCGTGTTTAGAGAAACCATACTTTAACTTGTCAACCTTCACTCATCTTCTTGTATGACTCCACTATGACTCGACCATTGGCTTATTGATACAACAGCTACTTCAAAATCACATAGAATTAATATTTTCTCAAGTTCATCAATTCACATGATTGGTCATGCAACACAGACCTAACATTATTGACTACCTCTATCTATTTCCAATGATACTATTTTGGATTTCATAGACATACTCTTAACAGAGTTAAATATTTTAAACCATAATATTTCTCTCTATTTTTTTTTACATAATATAGGTTGAATGGCCTTCTTGACTCTTCCTCTCCCTAAAGAAGATCCTCTCTCTATATCTCTCCTCCTCTTACGCCAGCTTGGGTTCTAAGATAACAAATAGGAGAGATTTTCTCAACCAACATTATTAGAGCTTGGGTTCTAATAATAAATAGCCTATGGTTGGAGGATTTCAACCACCTCCCTTGATTTACTGCACAAGCTTCCTAACGTGGGATTATTAACTAGCCTTTACCTTTTCCACTCTTTTTACTTTTTACAATTACAATTACTCCTCATTAACCACATTTTGGAGGGAAAATACAATAATTTTAATTTGAATTCAAACATGACTTGTATCCCAACATAACCATGTCTTTCATGAAGATGTATGTAGATGCCCCTGCATCATACTCTCCCTCTAGAAATAATTTGAAACTTAGTTCAAATGAGATATCTCCTCAATGTTTTAGTCTTCACTCTATCCCTAGATCCCAAGGTCTTGTTTCCAATACCAATGCTTGTATTTGTTTGGAATAGTCTTTGTCTTTCATTTTTCTTTTCTTCCTCTTTATATATGTCCTTCTTCTCATTTCTTTCTCAGCTTCCATCTCCCACTTCTATGCTTCTTCATCTTCATACATGTCTTCTAGATCTTCTTTTTGTTCTTCTTGTTTCATGAGCTTCTCCAATGACTCATGTATGTCATTCACTTTAGCAACCTTCATACCTATATATAAAACATTCAAAGCCACCTTGGAATCAAAATCTTTAGGCCATGAAGCCTCTTGGCTATCTCTATGTTCTTGCTCCTTGATCAAAATTGTCTTGACCTCTTTGCTTTGCTCTTGTCTTGTTTCACTCTTCCTAATGGTGTCTTCACCATGTCTTGTACCTTCATTCATCTTTCTTGAATGACCAAACAGCTCCTCCAACATTCTCAACTCTTCCTTTAGTAAGATCTCATCTATATCACTATCTTCATCAAACTTGGGCTCATCACTCACAAGAATTACTTGTCCTTCACTAGCCTTACTCTTCATCTCATCCTTTATTGAGCTATCTTCATGCAAATCAACTTATTCAATATACTCATCAAATAAAATTGAAGCACCCTTACCTTGTGTCTCCTTACTCTCTTCAATCTCTGCTTGAAGCCATCTTGTTTGTTCTTTGTTTTCAATGAGGCATTGCTTTGATACATACTCTCCCCTTTCCTCATCATCCATCCATTTGGAACTCTCTCCTTGATGAATATTAGTCCTCATAGATAATTTCCATACCTCATTTCTCATGAAAGGATCATTAAATGATTCAAACACATCATCATAAACAATTTGTTTACCTTTTACCTCTTTGGTATACCTCTCAAGCATCTTATCTTCATGGAATGCCTCTTCCATACTCACCATCTCACCTTCATTCTCTTGGTTCCTTGAATCACCTTCAATCCTCTTCCATTGACTTCTTGGTGTTGTTGCCTCAACACTCACATCTTCTTCACTTTTTGCCTTCTTAGGAACCCACATTTTATTCTTTCTCTTATCAATTGACTTCACAAGCCATTTAGGCATCTCATAGCCATGCTCTTGTGAAAATACTGAAAAACCAACTTTTTTTGTCCTTTTATTTTCTTGCACACCTACATTCATATTAGGAATATGATAAAATCCAATCTTATAAGGTAAACTTGCCTACTTGCTTACTTGTTGCTTGCTTGTGTGCTTCACCATCCACATAGGCATTATGTATCCATGATTGATTGCTTTGTGTGAGGACTTCATCTTCCTCTTTCCTCTTATAACCTATGTATTAACATCTTTATGCTCACAATAACAATTAAAATTAGGTCTTAACACTTCATTTACCTCTTTGATAGCTTGATCCATGGAGCAGTCTTTCTCTTCCTTTGTGCTTTGTTGTTCTCTTGCCTCTTCTTGGATTTCAATGGCATAATGAAAGTCATCTTCATCTTCCATCTCTTCTCTTGCTTGTATGGATTCCTCAAAACCTCCCTCATGCATTAACAAATGCATCTCTTCTTCTTTATCATCAACAACAAACTCACTTCTCTTTCTTGCACATTCACTTGTGCACTTGGTGTCTCTTCTTGCACAAATATCTTCATTCTTCAAGGCCTTTCTTTTGACCTTCACAAGGTTGCTCATACCTAAAATTACCCATGCAAAGACAAAATTAGATATAAAAATAAGAGACCACAAGGTCTCTATGAGTGTTCTCTTCACCAACACTCTCATCTTTTCAAGTGCTCTTCCTGGAACTTCATCTTTTCTTTCTTCTCTTCTCTTGTTCTCCATAATGAGAAAATTTTTCAAAATCTCTTCCTATTTTTTTTGCTCACTTGGTAACCTTCTTATCTTCTTCAAGCCTCTATGGACTTCTCTCTTTTTGGCAATCTCATTTTGTCTTCTTCTCCTCTTCATTAGGAGATCTATTGGCCACTTCAACCTCTTCCTCATTGGCCATACCCATGCTTGCTTGTCCATCTGCATCCAAGACTCATATCTATCTACAAACTTAGCTAAATCTCATTTCAAACTATCAATCTCTTTATCAATTCCATTACTAGTCATACCTCTCTTCTTCTGGATGCTTGCTTCCTTCTTAGTACCCTCATGTATTCTACTACTCTGTAGTGCCTTCAACAATACTTCCATTTTTGAGATCTTCACCCAAGTCTTTTCCACCTTGGTCTTTTGATCCCTTTAGGTCCTCACCTAGGTCTTTTTCACCCTAGTCTTTTGGTCCCCCTTAATGGCTTTATTGAGCTTCACACTGAGTCAATGGTCTACAATATGACACTACTTTAACCAAATATCAATAATTTCTCAAATCCAAGCTTACCTTGCTTTGGATCTTCCTCTTGAGAATTCACTTGCTCCATTACTTTTGAGCTTTCCAAGCTTCTCTTCTCTCTTGTCAAGCCTCAATGGCTTTAAGACTTCCTTTTCACCTGTTTGCTTCTCAAACACAATAAACTCAAATCAAATATCAAAGGTTACTCATACCTTTCCTCAATAGGGTCTTCTAGTGTTTTGTCCTATTAATCCTTTTGCCAAATCCTGTAACAACTCTTTATTGATGAAACATCATTAAAAAATTCAACCATCCCAAATATCTCTTTGGCTTTGATACCAAAAATGATAACTGTCATTAGACTGCAAACAGGGCTAAACTTCAATATTGACAAAATATTTTCAAAAAAATTTATCATCTGGATTCTTCTTAAATTTGGATAGTTTACTCACGTGATGTAAGGATAAAAACCCATTAAATCTTGGAGAAAAAAAATTGTACATTTAAAGATAAAACTCGATCTTCAGACCTATCTGGCTAGATTCTGCATGATTAATCCTAAACAAAATTGTGAAGTTTCTATTGTCTGAATAAAGAAACCGAGCAATCAGTCACAAATAAGACTCCACACTCATCAATATGATTCATAAAATAATCAACTCATCATAATTTAATTACATTTTGCACATGGTATTCTACCTGTATGTATAGTGAATCGATGTATCCAACGAGTCATGATAGCTGGGCGACTCTCCTAATCTCTGAACTAATTAGAATATTCAAAACTTTGTGCTATATTTATTCACATAAGACCATTTTATATGGAGAAATACATTTTAATATCCTCATATATGTGATCTGGGATAATATAAATGATCTCACCCATCTATAACATTTCTTATCACACCTGCAATATCTGATGGCAATTCTTCAATTAACACATTGTAAAATCTTTATATATTCTACCTCATAAAGAGCTGAACCTACTTAGAACTTTTATGCATGGATTACTCACAACAAAACGCTATCTTATCTCTCTCACTTGGTAGATTTCACAATGTAAACATTCTTCGTGTTTAGAGAAACCATACTTTAACTTGTCAACCTTCACTCATCTTCTTGTATGACTCCACTAGGACTCAACCTTTGGCTTTTTGATACAACAGCTACTTCAAAATCACATAGAATTAATATTTGCTCAAGTTCATCAATTCACATGATTGGTCATGCAACACAGACCTAACATTATTGACTACCTCTATCTATTTCCAACGACACTATTTTGGATTTCATAGACATACTCTTAACAGAGTTAAATATTTTAAACCATAATATTTCTCTCTATTTTTTTTTACATAATATAGGCCAAATGGCCCTCTTGACTCTTCCTCTCCCTAAATAAGATCCTCTCTCTATATCTCTCCTCCTCTTATGCCAGCTTGGGTTCTAAGATAACAAATAGGAAAGATTTTCTCAACCAACATTATTAGAGCTTGGGTTCTAATAATAAATAGCCTATGGTTGGAGGATTTCAACCACCTCCCTTGATTTACTGCAAAAGCTTCCTAACGTGGGATTCTTAACTAAATTTTACCTTTTCCACTCTTTTTACTTTTTACAATTACAATTACTCCTCATTAATCACATTTTGGAGGGAAAATACAATAATTTTAATTTGAATTCAAACATGACTTGCATCCCAACATAACCATGTCTTGCATGAAGATGTATGTAGATGCTCCTGCATCATTTGTTAAGTAAAATTCCAACTTATTCATAACATCTGATAATTTATGATCACAGTCACATACTAATTCTCCCAACTTTTGCCTTATCTCCTTCAAGTCTTGAATTATACTGTTTTTTTAATCTTGAACTCTATGATGAGCCATTCCTTAACCTATTATAGAGTTTCCCATTGAATGTATCAATGGTATATGAACTCAAGTAATCTTCTAATTAGTACCCCTACTTAAATCACACTTTTATATAACTTCATCAGTAATGTCCTTAGATTTCCATCTCATTTCATAGGTTAGTAGGAACTATTCAAGGTCTATAGACCCATCATACATTTCTAGATTTATACATCCTCTTGTAGAACCCTTTATGTAAAATAGTGTCAATGGGATCTATTTCATATCTATTACAAGAGGAGGTTTCATTCTGAGTGATCCTACCAGTGTACTATTAAGATTTATCTAATATCTAGGAGAGTCAATGTGTGCATTTTGTTTTAATAAATTTCCTTATTTTATTTCCTTAGTTTCAAAAAAGCCTATGGCCTTCAAATCCATTTGAATTTATGTTATTTTAATTTTGATACCCCAAAGATGTACTTTCTCTAAAAATGGACATTCTAAACTAAAATCTTCCTATTCACTTAGCTGTAAAATTCTACTAAAATATAATAAATTGGGTTTGGGGATATGTGCTCTTTTGGTGAATGATTCTTTCCTACAACTTCTTTATCTTCTATGCTTGAACCTATGATTAATCTATGACTATGTTCTGCTTATTTACTTAATTTTTTATATTCTTATTTTGATAATACCCATTCTTTTAGTTGTGTACTACATTTATCATCTAGCTACTCTACTTCTATACTATTCTTTCCTTCTTCTTCAAACATCTCTTCTCCATCTCATTCTTCATCACTTCTTTCTATCTACCAACATTCATCATCTTCTTTCTTCATCTTTCATTATTTATCTCTTTAATATTGATCATCATGTCTTCTAACTCATTCATCACCTTTTTTACTATAACTCTTACATCTACTTGTAGCTATTTGTGTATTCCTCTATTTATTCCATTTTTTCTATTATCACAACTCATGTTCTAAATCTAAACTTTTCTTCTAACTCTTCTTCCCTCATGTCTCCATTATAGTTTTAGGTTCTAGCCTTATCTATTCATCTAATCATCATTCACTATCATGTTGCACACACCCCCACATGCCTAAAGTGACTACTCCTTATTGTCTAGAGTAGGCACCATGATCTTGCCCACAACCAACATCTTCATAACGAGAGGTAGTCATTAAAAATATTTTTCTCTAATCCCTATGATAAATAAGTCTTATATAACCATGAAAGATATATATCCTTGTACTATAAAATTAATTATGTATCCATCTATATTGGTATAAACCTAATAAACTATTGCTCTTATTTAGTCAATTTCTAATTTTTATAATCAGTCTATCTTCACTTCAGTCTAGATGATTATTTATTTCATTCTTGGGTTGAAACAATAGTATTCTAACCATGCTAACTAATTAGCTAGCAATTTAGGTAACTTGTACCAAAATATTTCATAAAACTCTCCATAGATATGCTCTTGAATAATTTATTGTATGCTAAGACTGGTCCATTTAGATTCTTCTTCTATGACATTACATATTCTTTGGTTTAACCATGTCTTAATGTCTCTCTTCCCCAATAACCATCTTAACATAAATTCCTCTAGAAGGAGTGTTTTCACACTCACTACACCATTGTTAGTATAGGTTCCTGAAGCATCAAAACATGATAAGGATGAGGATAGCTAGGTTATACTTTAGTGTGAAGGATGGTACATACTATTCATAGTCACGATTGGAAAATAGAAGTGTAGAAAATATGAATTATTTTACATTAAGTAGGAAGTAGGAATAACCAATAATTCATTAACATTTATAGAGCATTTAAATTAAATTAAATATAAAGTAATTAAAACATTATATATGAGAATACACACAAGTAATAAAGTAATAAATACAATAGTTAACCATAACCAAATAGTATCTATTGATCTCTTCAAAAATGGAACACTATTCTTCATACAAATACAAGTATATATAGACATTTTCAGTCTATTACTATTCATATTATTCTCATACTTGGTGCCAAAGATGGAGTCTATTCATATTCTAACCTATTACAAATGTGGAGATAGGATTTTATATATATATATATATGTATATATATATATATATATATATATATGTATATATATATATATATATATATATATATATATATATATATATATATATATTTATACACACACACACACACACCTACACACATATATATATACATATATATATATACATACATATATATATATACATATATATATATATATATATACATATACATATATATATATATATGTATATATACATATATATATATACATATATATATATATATATATACATATATATATATATATACATATATATATATATATACATATATATATATATACATATATATATATATATACATATATATATATATATATATATATATATATATATATATATATAGACACACACACACACACACACACACACACACACACACACACACACACACACACACACATCAAAAAACATGCACTCAAAGAGATTAAGACTGGATGGATTCTTGCAAGAGAGAAAGCTTTAGTAATTGATAAATTTTAAAAATATTGTGTGTATATAGATATGTCATTAAATCATAGTTAATGTAATCACACCAATTCCTAAGATGTATGATGCATATCATGGAAACATATAGATAGTAATAGTACAAGCTCAATAATCAATCAAGCACACACACAAGAGCACTCAAAAACAAAATCAAGAGACAAAGGTCTAAGGAGAAAACAAACAAGGGACATGTTTAAATGCCACAAAATCAAATGGAAATGACTTAGTCAAATGTCCACAAAATAAGAAATGGCATTCAAATTTGAAATAGGAAAATAAAGGAACGGGGAACACAAATAATAGAGCATATTAAAATTCTCAAAAAATCAAGACAATAGAAAGGTACGACACTTAAGCAAGTGGATACATAAAATATTAACCAATAATCATAAACACCGCATAGTATTCCTTGGATATATGTGTTACCCAAAAATTACAAGTACATAGCGTATGAAGTACACTATGAAAGATATAAGCATGGATAAAGGCATGTGTAAGTACATATATGACCTCAAACATGATAATCTAAAGTGATCATAGAATACTATAACATGGGTGTATTTTTATCATGTATGGGTAAACTCACTACTATAACCCAAGGATATCATCAAGGATTTACCTTTGTGGAGGCCTCATATCATGTATGTCATTTTCATATGTTGTGTAATGAGTATCATCAAAATCACACCAATATTTTATATTATTAGGATCATAATCATCAATGTAATAATTATTATATTATAGATACAACCTCTTAAATTTATATTGACAATTTTATATACCATTTGTAGTATTTGTATATAAATAAGGAGCCATGCCATGATATGGTTATGACTTTATAGTATGCCATTATTTATATCAGTGTGCACATCGGATGTTAATACCTTATTCACATCCTAAAATACATGGTTTGCCTTGTTGTTATCTATATTTATTTATGTATTAGGAATAGTATCACCATTTTCATAATAATTTGTAATTATGTTGTCTTGTTTTTCAATATTGACCAATAAAGGGAGCTAACATGGTTTATTTTTTGTTGGTTTTGGTAGCATTGGTTACTTTGGTAATTATATATCACTTATAATTTTTTAAACCTTTGGTAATGGTATTTATTCTCTTCATTTATTATTTTAACCCTTATCTTATTTTAAATTGTCTTCTGGTACCCATTTTTTTGTGGGTACTTGTGGTTTAGGAGAAGTACTCATAATATGAATGGTTTTCTTGGTTGATGTATCAATGATATCATCACCACTAGCTTTATAACATTGCAATGTGTTCTTTAATTCAAAATTACAATATTTTTTATGCCCATGAATTATATGACATGTAAAATTATATATATATCTCCTTATATGATGTGGAGGAGGTAATTTGATCACTTTGTTTCAAATTATGTCTCTTAGGATTTCACTAGGACTCTTAGTAACCTTTTGATCACTTTTAGAATCACTTGTTCTAGATGTATTTTGTTTTATGTTTTCATTTTTATATGACATTTTTTTTGGCACAAAATTTGTAGATTAATATTCAAAAACATGATTAAAACTACCATGTATTAGATTGTGTATGTATGTAAGCTGATTTTCTAATAATGTGATCTCTGAACTGAAGCATTGATTTTGATTTTGTAACTCTTCTATTAACTTAATCATAAGGGTGATTTGATATTTTAAGGCCTCAAAATCACAAACTATATGTACCTTAGTTTTAATATACATGCATATACCATATACCTTACCCCTTGAAGGAGTGATAGCTTGGACCTGGTTAAAGGGATGGTAGTTATCACCCTCCTTAGGGTTAAGAGGAACAAGAGGCTCTTTTGTATCCATTTAAAATGTTATGAAAATTGATATGATAAAATGATTATAAATACACACAAATTATAAGGATAAATCAATCATGATAATAAAATTTATAATTAAAAAACAATAGTAATCTAAAATCTTAAGATTGGAAATGCTAGGTCAACTAGGGTTTTGAGACCAAAGGTTAGGGTCACCACAATATGTCAAATGAAGAGAAAATAATATAAAGTGTTTGGATAATAAATTTTTAAATATAAAGTATGTTTTTTAAATAAAAATAGGAAATGAGATGAACCTATAAAAATAGGGAAATAAAAGTACATCATTTACCTTGTCTGCCAATATTTACTAAAATAGTAAATTATAACAATTGAAAAAATCATACCAAATTTTGGAAAATAAAAAGAGGTTTTTTAATATACCAATATAATTAGAAAATACCTCTAAGTAATTAAAAATGGATCTATTTGGAGGCCAAAATTCATCAATAAAGGAATAATTCACTTGTAATCATATGGAAACAAAGTCCTCATGACCGAGGGAGGGTAAAACCCTATGGTAAATTTTTAGATCTAAAAATACATCACAAAAAATTAAAATTTATGAGGTTTTAAACCCTATGAATTATAAAATAAATTTCATCCACATAAATTAGGTTCACCAAAATTTTAACCCTGAAATCTATATGTGTAAAACCTAAGGTTAAAGGGGTAGAAATAGCCTAGGGCATAAGGATGGTAGACTATATCTAAAGCAATCCAATTATTTTTAAAACTTAGATAAATATATATAAATTTTATTATGTTGAAATGATAAATATATAAAGTATATTTATGTTGGATATTTTAATAATAATGAAAACAAAATACTTAGTTGGTTTTAATGCTAATATATATCTGGATCTAGAACATATAGAAAGTATACTAGATATGGATTCTAGAATAGTCCCCTGATTATAGAAATTGTGCTTATATATTCCTAGACACTTATGTGAACCTGGGATATTTATGTTGATGTTATTATCTAACTTGGATGCAAGTGTCTATTATGGAATACATGTTGAAACTGTATATGATCACCTGGATGCTTCTAGATTTTGTATCACCTTCACTCTAGTGCATTGAGATTTGGGTCATGGACTATCACTCCTTATCAGATAGAAAATCCCTAATTGTTTATCTTTATATTAGTTATGGTAAACTATGTTAGTGGGCACATGGTGTCAAGATACCCCAAATACCCCTATATCAATGACTGATACCTATATAGCCAATAATTTAAAGAGGAATTATTACTTATGAAGTTATCCTCTACATGTTGGCTTATGTATGAATCATGTAATGTGTGATAAGTAAGAAAAAAAATGACCTAGCTTATAACTTAACAAATATGGCTTTTGGGATGATCCTTCAGTACTTTAGGCATGTATATGTGTTATCCCTATGATTGATATAAAAATAAGCAAAAATAGGGAAGCTTTTTCTCAATTGATTTCTTGATATAATGTTTTTTGGTAGGTACCCTTGGTATCTTTTAGGTCTATGATAGGTTTCAAATGAATTAGGATTGATATTTTATTTATACTAATACATTTGGAGAATATTTCACATTAAATCACTTAAGCCAATCTTTAGGATGAATTTATTTATAAATTACATGATTTTATGGCATTGGAAGCTTACATTAGGATATGATACTTGTATTGATGCAAGTGTCTAAATGGGGTACAAGTGTTTGAGAAGTTGGAAAATAGGTGTAGGTTCAGAATTTTTAGAGATGTAAGATAAGTAGGTTTAAAATATTTTAGGCAAGATATCATGTTTGATTCATCAGAAAAATATAGGTTAAAATAAGAGATAAGCAATTAGGCACAAAGACATAGTGCATGTGAGCCTAAAAGGTCTATAAGTTGAAGGTACATCCATGATATATATTTTCCAAGTGTATAAGATTGAGGTGCTATAAAATTCAAGCATATTTTCTATAAAAATTTATGTATATTGATCACTATAAATATAAGTTGCCATTGCATTCCAATAGGGAGATACATTCATCTTATATTATTAATGCTTGAACTTCTACCCTATATTTACACATAGAGGAGTTATTGCTTAGTATCTTATCTTGAAGTAAAAATTGTCTTATAGAGTCTTGGATTCATTAGGAATAGTCATTTTATCCTAGAGTTTGAATCAACCTTTGGGATCCTTACAAATACAATAATATCTTGTAATGCACCAATGGATAAGTAGGTTGTTGAGGCTTGGTAGGTCCTATTCAAGGTAAGTATATTCTAAACCTACCTGTTTCATTTAGTATATATAAGTTACACAATTTATTATGTAATGAATCTATATCTCCTCGTTCAAGATTTATCCACACTTATTAGTGTTGCTATAGGATTATTTAAACTTTCTATATATCCACTTTAGGTAGCCTAGGCCTCAATTTTCCTAACATGGCTCCTTATCCATTTTGATATGTTTTTAACCCTTACCCCTTTACTTACATTACTTATTTTTATTATTAAACTACTTAAAAATAAATAATAGTTAGACGTATTTGATTGTCTTATTAGACTAAAGGATTTGGAACCCTTTGCTTTGACATTGTGTTGTAGGTGTTCCTCCTTATAGGTCTACAAATTCATTTGGTCATATCCCAAGTTATTAATTATCATTGGGATATCTTTGTTTAATCTTTTCCAATTCTAGATCCTTATAGATATGATATGTTTGGGTTGATCATATCCCATTGCATATGTTCTAGGGAACCTATCATGAAGTTTATCATTACCTTCACCTCTTCAATCAACTTAATCAAAGATATTGATAAAATTCTTTAGTAGTCTTATTTTTAGTAAACTATGTCAAATAGGTTGATATAGCCTTATTCATATTTGTATCCCTTAGCTAATTGTATTGAACAAATCAATATAGTTCTATATTTGCATCTTTCTCAATCAATTATATCAAACAATGTGATACAATATCATCCTCATATTTACCCCAACCAAATACATTGACCAGCCTAATATATTTCTATATTAATTTCCCTTCTCTAAATATTGTATTAAATAGCTCAATATAGTTTTTGTTCTAGTTCACATTCTTAACCTTTTTTAGCCAAATGTATTGGCTAGGCACAATACAATTTTACTTTCACCCTTTTTTAGAATAACTACATTGAACAAATTGATATAGTTTTACCTCTACTTTTAATTTTGTATGCATAGAATGCATTTATCAACTCGATACTATTTTTTTATCTATGTACAATTACATCAACTAATGTCGATACAATTTTATTTGTTTACTTTTCAGACATCAGTAAAACAAACTAATTTTTCATTTCAAAGCTTAATCAAACACTTCATTTCAAGTTGATTCCCTATTTATTTCATTCCATTGAATGTTATAAATTATTTTATGATACTGAATTTGGAACTTTATTTTCTATTTGTTTGGCTTTCCCTAGCAATTATGTTCTATAAATTTTCAAACTACTTATCTATTAGTGTGAAGATCTACATGATGTTCTATTTATAGACATTATGGTGTGAGGTGATTTCGCCAATACTCATAGCCATAATATAGATTAAAAAATGGATTTTAGTTTTATAATGAAATGACTTAACCAATAAAATTATAATAGATCACAATATGACTAAAATAAAGCATAATATATGATTAAATTACAAGCCACTTCAAGGAGGCAACCTCCACAACCTTCCAATAAGAAAAGAATTCACAATATGATGTTAAATTAATAATAACTACCTCCTATTTATATTATAATTAGAATATGGTTGATCCATATGCCGACCTAAATAGCCATATGAGATCATAGATAAATGAAATATGATAAGGGGTTATGTAAGCCCCAAGTTAGCTACACATATCCCAACACATACTATAGGATAAGGGTATGACACACCATTCACCTTAGAAATAATTTTTCTCTTGATGTTGAATATCTATGTATTTTTTTTCATAAAAAATTTATCCTCTCACATTTCATTTTCATGATTTAGATTCTTCCACTTGATTAACTACTCCTTAATTTGTCTTGTTTTCAGCCTCATAGTGGATGTATAAAATATCTTCATTAGGTTATAAAATTAATTGGTATTATGAATATATATATTTTATGGGGTAAAATATAATGAGAGCGGGGGGGGGGGGGGGTGAATCGATGATAAACCAATTAAAACTTTTCTTTAAAACCTCTTAAGTAGTATAAGCAAAATCAAAGCAAGATGTAATAATGAACAATCATACATGCAATGATTACACCAACATTATATGGAAAACCATCAAGAGGAATAAAACACACCGTAAATATTTTAAATAAATGGAATACTATCCTAGAAATATGGATTAAATAATATGCCTTTAGTGAGACACCTATCTCACAAGGAACACATGTTCTTAGTTTGGTCAAGTCCTTCTGACCAAGGTGAATGAGCACCCACTCAAGCTACTTAACAAAGATAAAATTTTTGAATACTATTGTTTTCAACCTATAATTAGTATCCCTACAAAAAAAAAACACCCTTCTCTAATTCTAAAAATTCACACAAGCCATCCACATCAAGTTATCTCACCAACACAAGTAATAACCCCTTCTCAAGCCCTTCACTCACACTTGCAAATATTCACTCATAAATCTCACAAATACGTTCAATAGAATCATAAAAATATTATGATTCTAATGATACCCTTCTCAACTCAAACCATCAATAACTCTAGTCTCCAAGACCCTCAATAAGCTTCGTATAAGGTCTTCAAAAATATCTTCATAAACACTTGCTTGTCTAGCTTGATTCCCCCAACAAAAGGGAATAAAACATATTTTATATATACCATTCTCAGATATGGTCATCCATCTCACTTTAATTTTTTTTATTAAGAATCACTTATGTCTCCAAATGTTGGCCATGAACTTGTGCAAAATATTTCTAGTCCATACCATGAGCTCATGTCACAAACACCTCATAAACAAAGTATATCTCCACTTATGTGACCATGTTTGACTAATAAGAGATTATTAAAACCTTAAAAATATTTTTATAAGTATGTAAAGGAGTCCTAAACACTCTCCAATCCTTATGAACACTTTATCTGAACATCTACCCTATAAACAAATTCATTCATCCAAACCAGGTTCCTTTTGCTAGTAAAAACATCATGTTCAACTATGAGTCAACCATTCACACATCTATAAGTGACTAGGAATAATAAAAATTACATTTAAAAATGGAATACATCCCATAAATCACCTCCAAGATCTCATACCCATCCCTACTCACTGATTAGGCCTTCCAATTCCACTTCTCACTTGGACTAGTTTTTCTCACTCATGGTACCCTTTCCTTCATATCAACTAATAAAATTTGAGTACCTATATCATTGACACAGAGAAATGAATATTCATAAAAATTTACATTAATATTTTAAGGAATTTATAATCTTCATCACACACTCATTTTTTCCCCTAGTCACTCTTACAAATTTCTCTCAAAATCAAAATCACTATTAAGAAGCACTTTTCTATGGGACCCAAAAAACAAAAAAGACTAAAAAATCCCATAATAAGAATAATATATGAGTCCTATACAACCTAAAAACATAATTTTGTCCATAAAACACATTCTTAAGCATCAACAATAAATATCTTCAACATCAGGTCTAAGACTAGGGTTTTTACACATAAAAACCTACTTACCTTCTTATAAATCATTCATAAAGAATAAGACATTGATACATGAAATAATTCTTGTAAAAATTATTAGCAACCTTCAATAATATCTCAAAAATTATCATCTCCCCATGAAAATTCTACATGAGCTGAAGAACATGAGAACTTTCCTCTCAAGCTGAAAATGCACCATTTAAGCACCCTTTAAAGCACATGAAGGCATTTTTGACTTTCTCTCACATAATCGAACCTATAAATTGATAAATATACTTTAACACACCTATATTATCATATATCATGTATAAATAGGGTCAAACACCTTGAAATCACTTATTGATCCTTCACAAGGCCTCATAATCCCATCTAGGCCAACTAGGCCAATGGCCAAACTATCTTGCAGAGCTCTTTCCACCTCATTAAAACCATATATGTGACCTATAAACATCATATACATTTCCAAAATTCATATTCCAAGCATACTAATCTCCTTACCATGGCATACAAGCTAAATTTCTTAATATCCCTTAGGTAACCATATAAGGTCAAGCTTGCAAGGCACAAACTAGCTTGCATGCATCATGAAGACCATATAAAGTCAAAAATTGAGCATATAACACATCATGAATATATCACAAAACAACATATAAATCTCCAATCCATCATATATCATTCATTTAGGACACCCATGCTCATTCATTCAATCATCACATTGGTCCAAGCATAATAGGCCATCATGTACCATCACTCTGACCTGCTAGACCACTTTGTCATTGCTAATGCCTCTTAGACATCAATGAAAACACCTACCATAAATATCCCAATAATATTAGCACAGTATAGGTAGAAACATTTTTTATAATTACCTTATTTATAAAATATGCATGAAATTTAAGATGTATACGAGTGAAATGGGGTATTTATATCTTGTATGAAATGCTAAATTTTTTATAAATGATATTATAAGGTATATAATACTTTGAATAATTTTTTTTATCCTTTTTTGTTATTTTAAATACATATACATACATGGATACAAGTTCACAAATACCCAATCACCTATGTCAAAAAATTTCTCACTTTCGTGTTGATATGTTTGTTGCTTCATTCTATTATGTGTCATTGCCAAATTCTCTCTCAAACTAGCTACACCTTAAAAATGAAATTTTGGATGAGTGTTGATAACCATAAAGTGACACAAATGGAGACATTTTGGGAGATTCATGGAATGAAATCTTATATCATCATTATATTAGTGGTAGCCAATGAACCCACTTTTATTGTTTATCAGATGCAAAATAATGGATATACCCTTCTATGCATTTGTTTACCACCTCTATTTTCCCATAAAATTGATTATGATATTAAAATATATGAGCCAATTGAGAAATCAAACATGAGAATAATTAGTATAATATTACTAGTAAATATGGGATCATGATCACGCATAATGATATTGGGAATACCATGCATCTTTTGATTTGTATTCAAAAAAGCAATAGATACAATACTAGATAAAAATGGTTGTTACAAGGGGAAAATGATCGTATTTTGTGATATTATCCATAATTAACATAATTGCATTATTACCATCATACCTCAGTAACCCTTTAATAAAATTCATAGAAACCTCCTCCCACTATTGGTTAGTAACAAATAAAGCTTGTAGAAGACCTGATTACTTAATTGTTTCATCCTGTATAGTTGAGACACCATACATTTAGCAATAAATGTTTATATATCACCCTTGATTCCTTACCACAATAAATATTACTTGATTATATGATAGCTATTCAAATATCCTAAGTGCCCCCTATTGGGGATGCATGAATCTCCTGAAGGATCTCATGCTTGGATAGAATTATTACATAGGTATAATTGATATGCATACCATGTGGCATTCTATTTTCACTCAATTTATTTTGAAAAACTATAACCACTATATATATTCTGAATCAAAACCTATGTATCCCTATCATTCTCCCATTATGATCTTGCCTCTTCCAACCAATATTCATACTAAATGGTCAATGCACATAAGAGTGATTTAGTGGATTCATCCTTCCTAGATAGAGCATCTAGTACAAGATTATATTTTAATTTCTTATAGATTATTTAAAATTCATATTCCAATATATTATTCACCAATTTTTTTTCTTTAGATGATAATCATTATTCTAAAAACTATTTTAGACTATCATGATCAGACTTTACCTTAAAATGTCTACCTATTAGATAAAGTCTTCATTACTTGATTTCAATAAGAATAACCAACATCTATTTCTCATAAATTAGTCTTAGCTTATTTTACCATGGAGTTGATGACTCTCAAATTAAATGTATCTTCCTTATTACATGAGAACTACCCCCATGCCATATCCTGATGCATAATATTTAACAATAAGAGTTTTAGAAAAATCAGGGGTAGACAAAATTAGAGTGGTGTACATAGCCTCATTTACCTCCATAAATGTCATGTTTTCTTATTCATTCCATTTAAAGTAATAATTAAACAAATTTATGAGTGGTGTTGTTATGCTACCATAATTTTTTATAAATCTATGATAGTAACCTATTAGCCCCAAAAAACCTCTGATTATTGAGGTTTTTGGGAACTTTCCACTCCATCATAGCTTTGATATTATTAGTGTCTACTTTGAATCTTTAGTGTGAAACAATATGACCCAAACCTCCACCCTTTAGACTCCAAAATCATATTTTTAAGGTTTTTTTATAAATTTAATGTTGTTCTAGAACCAAAATAATGCGTTTCACATGTTATAATTGTTCTTCTTGAGATTTATTGTATATTGGGATGTCATCAAAAAACACCAACATATATTTCCTTAAAAATGGCCTAAATAAGTGTTCATTAAACTTTTAAATGTATATGGTCAATTTGTGAAACCAAAAATCATGACCAAAACCTCATAATGGCCTTCATGAGTTCTAAAAATTGTTTTACAAATACTATCATTTCTAATCTAAATTTGATGGTACCCAAAACAAAGATATGGTTTTGTAAAATAAAAAACACCATGTAACTCATCAAGAAAATCATAAATTGTTATAATAGGAAACTTACATTTTATGGTGTGATTACTTTATATCTTTCTATTCACATCCTCCAAATTTCATCCTTCGTATACACCATGACCACTAGGGATGAATATTCACTTTAGCTATGTTTGATAATACCTACCTCTAGAATCTCTTGTGCCATATTTTAAATTTAACTCTTTTGGGAATGTATATATGTGTATGGTTTGATATTTTATGGTTGACTCCCTATAAGTAGTCATATGACATGATCATGTTCTCTTCTTGGTACAAGTCCTTTGGGCCAGGCACTAAAAATAGTTGAGTGTTCATCAATAATCATCTGTAGATTAGGGTGTGTAAACGCCTTTGTTGGTTGAACTTATATGGAAAATAATCATGATACAAATACTTCAACCCTTTTTTCAAAATATTTTTCATCTAATATGAACTAACCAATTATGGATATTTTCCCCATACTCCACGTAGTTTAAATGTCTTACCTTCATAATTGAAGTACATGAATATTTATTATAAATTCATATCTATTTTGCCCAAGATTATGATCCATTAGACTTAAAGAGAAATGTCATCCCCACCTATGGGAATATAAAACATAGGATAATATATCATGTATTCACCCATAAAAATATTATTACTATGGAATTTCTTAGAATAATTGAATGTACCACCATCTGCAATCATGACTTGAAATTTTGGAGTTGGATAAATTAAGCATTTAAAATGAGTAGTCTACTTATTGTTGATGAAATTATATATACTCATTGAGTCAATTAACATTCTTACCTTCTATTTAACCCACAAATTTAAGGGTTTTATTATTGTTAATACTTAAAAGTGCATGACAAGAGATAGCTAGATGGTTTTTTTCAAATTTTATTTCTAGCACCTCTTCTTATTCACATGATGCTTCATCATCATCTTCTTCCTTATTGACTCCTTTAATATATAATAATTTATTTTTAGTTCATTTATGTCCTTTGATCCATTTTCTATCACAATTGAAACATAAACCTTTCACTCATTTATCTTAAATTTATTGATATGTTAATCTAGTAGGTTGAGGGAATGTTGGTGGTAGGTTTATTTGATCTTTGATGTTTGTGAATGACTACCTCTTTATAGATAAACAAATACTCTACCATACAATCTATGTGAATATATTCAAATGAATTAACTAGATTAAACATTCATACATCATATTCAATGTGGTCCTTGATCTTGTTATCACTCACATTATTACTATAGTGTATTTTTGGCTCCTTCATAAAATCATATCAGATGAGATTGAGAGCCTTATTTTTCTTTTGAGCACATAACTATTGATACCAAATGATTTTTTTGGTTGTGTGTGTGTGTGTGTGTGTGTGTGTGTGTGTGTGTGTGTGTGTGTGTGTGTGTGTGTGTGTGTGTGTGTGTGTGTGTGTGTGTGTGTGTGTGTGTGTGTGTGTGTGTGTGTGTGTGTGTGACATGACCAATTAGTTTACACATGGGATCTGATGTATATCAAAAAATCTCCATTTGGTTGATCTAAGTGACTGTTTCCTTCCCTTCAAATTTTTACATTTCCACTTTTAACATCATGATGCTTGGTTACAAGGTACTTATATTTGGATTCATTTGGTTAGAATATCCAATCTATTCAGGTTTTGAAATGGTGATAGGTGGTTGGTTTTGTTGAATATTCTTCAAATTCATCATGATGTCTACCAAAATAGTCTTTATGTCCTTCATTTAAGAATGAAAGTCTTACACCTTAGATTGTGTGACTTGCACATCATACTCAATGTGGCTCACTTTGTGATCCATCATAAAAAATCTTGGAAAAAATGATCTCATAACTCACCCTTCTTAATCCATCTCTTATTTTTTAAGATTTTTACTCAAAATTTTAGCACCCTTATTACAGTTGCTTGTTTTTAATCCTACCACAACAAGGATTAACAATTCCAATCCTAATTGTCACCTTTAACCCAAATTTGACCAAGAGTTTTTTCATAAATTTATACCTTAATCATAAAATAAAATCAATACACCCCCATTATATTTTTTCAATATTTAAAAAAATGTAAATAAATCTTTAAAATAAATCTCAAAATATAATCTATAGAATGAATTTATGAAAATCCCTAAATCAATAATAACTCACTCACAAAATATCCCCAAAACCTAAATATTTTTTTGAAAGGTAATTTAATGATCCTCCAACTCCATTAAAAACATTATATGTAAATTTGATACATATTTCAAGATATAAGAGATCTTATAGCATTAGGATTTTGATTACTCAATGGCCCAAATAGATGTTATGATTCCACTCATAATGAAATTACTTCATAAATAAAGTATAATAATAACAATAGATCACAATATGGCTAAAATAAATTAAATATATGAGAAAATGATAGGACACTTTTATGGGGAAATCTCTAAAACCTTACAATAATAATAAAACTCATAATATGATGCCAAGTACTAATTACAACCTCATATTTATAGTATACTTAGGTTATGGTTACTCCATAGGCTGACCTAAGTAACCAAATGAGATCATAGAGAAATGAAATATGATGAGTAAGGGGTTGAGTAAGCCTCAATTTAGATACATATGTCCTAAAACACATTATAGACTAAGGGCATATTAATTTCCATGTGCCTCATGCTATATCATAAATGCCTAGGATTATTTTTTTATTGAACCTTAGGAAGCTAGCCATATATATGATTTTTGGGTGAATTGATAAGTAATTAGCCCTAGGAATATACTCTCAACTAACCCTAAAAACTAGGTATATTAGGTTATAGGTATGGTTCTACCTCTATATTTAGTACTCTAAAATATTGGGTTGATGTTATCCAATAGGTGAGAAAGTATTTATGTGAGCCTATATTATCAAACAGATTGTTTTAGTACATTTACCTCATCTTTTTTTAGAAATATAGTTAGCAAAAATAATTATATTTATAATTTTTTTATTTCTACTATATGTTTTATTATAGACTGCATTGGGTACCATCAATATATTTATGTGATGTGTGTTTTAACTACATCATCCAACATCAATACAATTACCTATGTACTCAAACTACTATGACAATCTTGATATAATCCTTTGTATTTAACATCCTACAATCATTTCCTTCTAGACTACATCAAATAGATCAATATAGTATGTATTTATATTACTTTTAATATATCATCAAACAACTCAATATAGTTTTTTTCCTATTATTTTCACTTTTCTAGACCAGACTACATTAGATAGACTGAAATAATTTTTGTATCTTTTTATCCTTCCTTCTAGAATATATCAACTAGTTTGATATAATATTTGTGTCCTATTATTTTACATCAAATTTATTTATAAAATTATATTTCTCCATACTTTACTTCTGAACTGCATTGAGTTAGGTGATATATTCTTTTTTTTTGTAGTTTAACTACATCAGCCAACCTAGTTTAGTTTATACCCTAACCTTTCATCATGTAGTATATATTTGTCGATTTCAAATAAAGAACATAACAAAACATGATATACTTAACTAATTCCAATAAAACTCATAATTATCATTTTAATGTTATCAAAAACCAAGATAAAAATAAATTTCATGTTACTAGTAGGACTAAAAACTCTGAGTTACTCATTACTTCCTAACCTCTTGATCTAATCAAATTTGCCCCACACATGTCTATTGAACAGGTGAGAGTGATCTTGAGTATACTATTGAAATGATAATTTTAATTAATTACCATCTTAATCATATGGGAAAGGTTCTACATTAATCTATAAACTCATGATGGGACTTCACATAGGATGTCCCCTTCACCTGCACACAGCTTTCTATATTATTTAGGGAAATCCAATACATGACTTCCTCTCTTCCTTATTCCTTTACCATGCCTAGTATTACTAATAACATGTCATGTCTTTCCTTTAATGGGCCTACTCAAAGTGATCATATTAACTCTCATGTTAATCTTACCACTAGTGTATATCAAGCTACCTCTTATATCCAATAGGCTATTTATAGTCATAAATTTTGTTTCAAGCCATGAATCAAATGGCTACATTCCAAAATAACAATTACAATCAAAAAATATAAATGCAAAACAAACTCTTGAAATCTCAAATTCATTCTCAACAATCTCAATGGGGAGTGAAAAACCTGAATTATTGATTCCACCCACCCCCAATCCCCACCTTAGAGATTTACATACTAATATCATTCCACAACCCCACATCTTAACAAAGTGATCAAGCATCTCAAAAATGAGCCATTAATTACTCAAATTACAAACATAGAAATAGGTGGTATTACTCATAACATCACTTATAATGGATCCATCAATCCTAGTTTTCATTTTAAATATTTTTTTAACCTTTATAAAGATTATGTTAAACTAACTCCCTTTGAAACTACCAAAATTGTATCAAAAAAAATATCAGGTGATGCTCTATACTAGTACAATCAACTTATTTCTAACACTATCTCTAGTTTAGGAGACTTAGTTAACACATTATCTTAGGAATTTAAACCAATGATATTTTTGATAATAGTTTAGCCCATTTAATTAATTAAAAACATGTGGAATCCAAAACCACCCTAGTCTTCATTGAGCATTAGAAAGCCTTACTAACAAATCCAGATAGAACATGTTAGAAGATAACCTCTTCCACTTGTTTATTAATGATATCCATAATAAAATCTAATATATAGTTAGGACTCTCTCTCAAAAATATTTGGAATAATCCCTTGATCAAGTTAAATTTCAATATTTCCTCATGAGACAATTTTACCCTTCCCAACCTACATCGGGAAATCACATGCTTATGAAATATAAAATTAAACATGCTACCAATAATGGTGTTATAAATACTTATTATTCCACACACACCATCCATGTTATTCTTATTAGAGGCTCAATGAATAAACTCTTTCCCAGCCTTTCACATAAAGTCCCTTATATCCCTCTCCTTCCTCTTCCTTAGCATACATGAACAATTTCACATTTAAATGCTTCTTTCCTTAGTTGAAATCTAAAACATTATTCATAGACCTTCAGCTAGATAACTTGATCCTTCCCACCATGCCAAACATTGGTATGATCCCCAAATGTATTTATGCTATCATTCAAGTCGGGGACATTCCTATGAAACATGTAGGTGATTTATGAATTTTATCTTGAATTTATTCTTGGTCACAAATTCAATCACCAAACTATGATTTAAGAATGTTAAAAATCCTATGACAAGTTAGCTAAATCACATGACTCCAAATTCAAGAATGATTCTATATATTATGCTAATGTTCAACTTTCCATCTATAAAAATCCACTCCCAAACCATCAAATTATTACTCGATATCTTACCTCCAATGTAGATGAAGCTTTGGTTGACCCTCACTCTTATACCAATGATGAAAAAATGACCAACATGAAAAACATAATTTGTGTAGTATCTTACATTGATCATTATGCACATTTTCCTTATACTAATTTCCCCACACATTGAACCATTTAGGATACATACCCATCATATTTTTTAAATGTTGAGTATAATAAAACCAATACTCACTCATCTCTTGTGATAAAATCAACTAAATATATGCAATCACATTACTTAATAAACATTCCAACTTTATAAAACACCTCAATAATTTATGGAATACTATATTTTACTACTGTATCATCCAACCTGATACAAGCATCTATTCCTAGAATATAACTAATTGAATTGGCTAGCTCAAAGCAATATATTTTGGTTCCCAATCCTACAACTAATAAATTGACCAAATAAATGTACTTAGGTACCACTATTTCCTCTCAAACCATTGTATTGTTGAATTTAATGCATGGAGTTTTCCTTCTCCTATGAAATAAACTACATCAACTATCTCAATGCAGTTTATTCTCCTAACTAAACCACATCAGCCAAGTGATATCACATAGTTATTTTTATACCAATTTTAAGTGAACTTTATATCCTTCTTCAGTTGATTTAATTAAACACATTACACACCTTTATCTTAGTCTAGTTTTGTTCCCTTAGGATATGACGAGTGAGATCCCCCTCTCAAATTTATTTCCTTGAGCTCATGAGGACTTCCCCTCATCACCATAATTTATTGATGCAACCTTTATTCAAAATTAACATCCCTTTACATCCTTTTATGGGAAAATATGCTATTTTTCTTGGGTCTTAGGATAATATCCTTCAATAGTGTGAAGAAATAAATATTTAAGTTGATGACACTTTTGATACTTCTCTCTCACTTAAATTACCTATTATTTGCATGATCCATGATGAAATCCTAATTAATGTAAATGATCCTTCTCTATTCATTAATATCCAAGATGGTGACATTCAATTTAGGTGTGACTTGATTGATGAAGGGTTAAGCACTTGTGTCACCTCCCTTGATTTTTTCAAGAATCTTAAATACTTTGAATGAAATATTATATTTACCCAAAGCATGTGCCAAGGTTATGATATAATGAAAATTCATCCTCTTGTTTTTTTTTGGCTCCCTATCATGGTCCCTCCCATCATATTAAGATTTAATGTTATCATTTTTAACTTTACACTTTCCTATAACATTTTACTCAATCAAGCCTAGATTACATGCTAATGTGTCAAATTTACACACAATGATGCTATATATAATATTCAATATGATACTAAACTTGGAATATTAAAAAATTCTAATAACATGGTGTTTTATAAGCACCTACTTTTAAACCCTTGCTTATTATCCCATTCCATGAATCTCAATGTTTCAACTATCTCATCAATTCTAACCATGGTTAAAATGATCACCCTAAACTTGTCATAAATATACCACCTAACCTCTTATATTTTCAAAATAATGAGCCCAATGAGATAAATATTAATATCAAAACCTTGAATTTCCCTCATATCATTATCACCTAGTTACCCCTTCTTTGCAAATATATTCTCGTAAGAAGTTGACTGATGAGTTTATTGCTTCAATAATTATTCCTAAAAATTTAGCTCCCCACTCCTCCTCAACTGATAGAGTGATTGATGATTTCCATATTTATATCCATACACCTAATTATGATGATTTTTATTCCCTAAATTAACCTTTCTTAGCTAGTTATTCCCAATCTAAAGACACAAAAATTCTTTGCTATCAATCTTCCTTACATCATTCTTATAAGTCTACTTTATATTTACATAGTATTCAACTATTTTTTGTGCCTTATCCTTATACTACACTTGACATTATTTATCTTTTTATTGATGTTCACAGGTCTAAAATTGAGTAGGTACCAATTTACTCATGTTATACTCTATTCACTTTTGAATCTCTTTAGATTATACTCCTTTATTATGCTATGATAGGACTATATCGATTTGCCAAATTTTTTGATCCTTTGATTATCCTTCAAATATTTTGGCCACACTATTCCAAGCCACATCAAGACAATCCCCTACATAAGAAAATAAAACACCTAGTTATAAACCTACTCTTATATGATTCAATGATTATGACCTATTTAATGAGGTTTTATCCAATCCCCAACATGACTCCCCACTTAGATGATGGGTAGATTAGTCATATTATGAGTTTCAAAAATAACTAGTCATCTAAAGATTATAAATTGTAATAGATATCCCTAGAACAATAGTGTCCATAAGGATTAGTTCCTACCATAAATAGTCAACCTCCATACTCAATTACTTTTAACCCACTTCCAAAATCTTTGACAGTACATTGATGTGATTCATCTAAAGCAACCCAACCTTCTAGTAACTAAAACCTACCACCTCCTAAGATATACATAGAGCATATCCCCAAGCATGGGTAAGTTTATTATTTCTGGCATCACTTCAATACATACCATATAGATAGATTTAGAGTACTCTAGTAGCATTTCCATTATTTTTTGAGTCCTATGCCTCTACCTTCTCAATAACATTCCTAGGGTCATTCTTGAATGAAGTCTCACCCTTTTCTTCAACCTACACATTCTAATATATCATAGGATATTATACACACACCATTATAGGTTATTTTCGTTGATTATCCTTTATAGGAGGCACCACACCCTCCTCCTCCTTCTTCTAATACTCATACTTTCTCCATAGAACTCATGCACTAGGTAGTTCTCTCATGACTCTTTGAAAAAATAGACAAGACTATGATTAGAGCTAGATATGATTATGTATATAGAGATATGTATCAACATTTTTATCACATCTATGTCTTATATCATATTATTCTTCCTATTATCACATGATTAGATTTGGAATTTACATTTCATTGTGGCATTTGTAATGTCTTGTTCTATATATTTTACTTACATTATGCTTTTATTTCATTTCAGCATTTTACTTTTCAAAATCTACTTTACACTTATAATATCTTGTTTACACCATTTTCTCTTTTTGATCCTTTGGTACTTAATTTTTTCCTTTGTTTCTATATTAGAGATTAGGTAACAACGTTGGGTTTTTTTCATCATTCTTTAATTTTATCTCTTTTTGATTATTTTATGATCATTTATATTCTCCTCATTTTTGTGATGACCATTACATTCCTCCAATATTTAGGATGACCATTTCTATTCCCCCTCACTTGGGATGATTACTACTTTCATTGGGTACTTTCTAGTTCCTTTGTAGTTTATTATAGATTCTTAGTGACATGGATATCATAGTATAGTCATGACACTTTCATAACACTATTATACCTTCTTATGATCAGTTATGAGCATACACATCATTTTATCACTTATTACAAGAACATATCTCTTATAATACCCATATTCCCATGATTTCCCTTCATTTAAAGAACACATAGGTTAGTTTTGAGACTACACACTTACTTGTGGGTAAATATAGGAGTCTTTCAACACCACGGTCTTTACGTTCTCCTCTCTAGTTACCAATTATAAGTTTTGTTATGTTCATCACCTATTACACTCATGTTTGGTTTTTTGAATTCATATGGTTGAGGAATATAAAAAGCCTAAAAATTTAAAAGACATCATAAAATAAAAAGGAAGTTATTAAAAGTTAAAATACACTCTTAAAATTTAGATCACACCAAAATATGTGATCTAATTTGGCATATCTCCTATCCTATTCTAATCTATAACTCCCCCTCATGATATATTTTAGGTCCATTGGAGTGTGGTAGGTCAGTAGACTGGGGTATGAAGTCTCATTATATCATTTACTTATACTACCACCTAATTTCTCTCACAAGTAACCAATATTCATAGTTTATTGATAGCTCTATAAGGGGTCCTAAGGAATGAGGAACATGTTGTGGGAATGTAGTACCATTTTAATTTTAATTCATATATCCTTTATGGGATGATATATTTACTTCACTTGTTATCCCAAGCTTTGTGTTTACTAGTCAGAGTATCCTAGGTCTTTGATGTGACCAATAATTAACACATCCTTAGTTGTTTCATGTGTCTCATTTATAATAAGGTTTCCCACATCACCTATGTGTCACCTCACACTCCATATTTACATCATATTATCCCAAATTTTTCCATTATTGTGTATAACTTTTATGTAATCACATCCTTGATCACATTTCTTTTTTACACCACCTAGCTTAGTTTGTGAGTTTTAGTATAATACCCTTATGATTTCCTCATAGACACCCTTACACCATCTTATTTCCATCCTTATCATGTTTTTAAGTGGTCATAATATCATACAATACACTCTAGCACAAACATGAAAGATTGAGTTTTCATTATTTTTCATTTTCCCCATTGTTGATTTCACATGCTTGTCTTACTTTTCAAATTAAATTTACTTACATGTCTTTATTTGAAGTTTTCATTCATCAATAATTCATTTATTTAAATTTATTTGTTTATTCATTTTTCATTCATTGATATTTTATTGACGCCTTCATTTGAATTTTTCATTCATTAATATTTCATTTACTTACAATGTTTTATATATCTCATCTTTTGTGGTGTGTTTTACATTCATTTTGTCATTTACATATTTTTATTTTTTTACTTTACATCTATTTTACTTTCTTATTTTACATTATTTTCATTATTTATGACCATACATTTTCTCACATTTTCTATAATATAATAAAACAAACACTATACATCATAATATTTTTCCCATAGCATAAGAGTTCATATAAAATTGTGATAGAAAGAAAATAAGTCATCTAGTGTGTGTGTGTGTGTGTGTGTGTGTGTGTGTGTGTGTGTGTGTGTGTGTGTGTGTGTGTGTGTGTGTGTGTGTGTGTGTGTGTGTGTGTGTGTGTGTGTGTGTGTGTGTGTGTGTGTGTGTGTGTGTGTGTGTGTGTGTGTGTGTGTGTGTGTGTGTGTGTGTGTGTGTGTGTGTGTGTGTGTGTGTGTGTGTGTGTGTGCGTGCGTGCGTGTGTGCGTGCGTGTGTGTGTTTAAATGTCTCATTATTGTATACATCATGATACAACATAGTACAAAATAATCTCTAACATTATGGTCCACCTTGTCCATCTAGTGGACGATGTGATACACTACCCATAGAAGCATGTCCATATGGCTTGTCATGTAGACTCCACTAAAGAGTTTATGTTAATAGTTGTATCCCTTAGACCTACCCATATAAATTAGCTATCTAGGATTGTATTGTCTTCATGTACATGATTATATCTAGATGTTTAGATCTCTGATAAGATAGTGCATGACACACCTATAGGTCACCCTGTCCAAATCGAGGTGGAAGTGTAACACAAACCCCATCTTGTGTCTATTTTTATATCTCTTGGGTGGCCTCCATAACTAGTATAAACCAAATTTTATAGGCCATAATTTAAGGTACTATCATATTTATCTTATGTGTATTATCATGTTATATAAGTATATTATCCAAGATATCATGATTAGTAGTCTCCACCATGGTCCTCCATCCTGTTATTCTATTGTAGCATATAAAAACACAAACAAAAATAACATTAGAAATCATATATATATATATATATATATATATATATATCCCAATATCTAAAAAACATACATCTATCAATAACATATAGCAAGTAAATGCAAGTAATAAAAATAACACATCTACTCACCCATATTAATACCATTTTCCTATCCACCTATCAAATACCAACTATCATGGATATAAGGTGGATAAAAAACTCTATACCATCATAGTTGAATCATTTTATCCCATCATGCCCCATTATGTACTTGTTTCACTATAATTTATCTCAATGTTTATTATGTATTAGGATCCATCTACTACAATTGCATCTATTATGGTTATTATTACCATTGGTCCACTACCACTAGTCTTCCTCCTATTGCTTGTACCCTATAATGTCATCTTATCCAATGTTTTACCGCCCTAGGATGATGAGGTCATGCCATAGTTACCTAAATAGGTACTCCCCTACCTCTTATACCTCATGGATCCCTCGCATGACACACCCAAAATGTTAAGACCACCAATGGAGTTATTAGGTGTGAAAAGATAAACTTACTAGGTACACTATCATACTGATGAGGATATATCCACCATGGGTAGTGTCTTGTGATCTTATTCCACTACTACATATATATAGTGGTTATCCATGATGGCCACACATCATACCTTAGTATGAGCATCAAATTATTTGATCATGTTGCACTATATACAATACATGTGTGTGTCCAATGGTCCTCACCATATGATCATGTTCCCACTACCTCACCTAATAAAGGGATTCATCTATGACATGGGACAACCATATGATCCTATACATTAAGAACTCAAAAATATAGCTCCTAAAAATAATAATAGGCCCAATCATCTACTGGCCTCTAATAAAAATATCATAAAAATCATGTACTAATTTCACCAAAATAACATATCCTAAATTTTATAAATTTCCATGTTCTAACATATAATGACACAAGTTTATAATATATAAATTTATTCTCCCATTTGAGTTAAGATAGATCACTCGAGCTATCATAAGTCCAATCAAGTATTTTTAGATATCTAGAATAGTAGATATATACACAAAATAATCATATGACCAACCCTCATAGGTCATACCTCTATGAGATTATTAGCCACACATCTAAGGTTCTTTTATTATCAATTGAATTTTGGGTATCACACACCACTATTTTAATGTGGGTCTTGTACACCCCCCAAAATTTAATGAGGTAACCTCTAACATTTTAGGATCTCAATGGAGGCAAACTACACTCCATGGCATGATTTTTAGGTATGGGTTAAATAATTGGGTGGTGGAATATTAGGTTGATCATGTGGGTTGTTAATAAGGTGTGCATAAATTAAACCTAAAAATAAAATTAAAACCTAGTTGAGTTGAATGGATGGAACTTATTCTAAAGTGCATGGATCTCAAAATAAACTCTTAAAAATGGGAAAGGCTAGAGTATAAGAAAAGACTCCATGGTCTCAAGGGATTACTTACAAGGTTGGTTTCTTTGCCTACAATTTTTTTCAACTAATTCTTGCTAATAGTACCTATTGAAAACTCATATACAAGCACAATTATATAATATGGGAAGATATAATATAGGGAACTTAAAGATCTTATCTGAATTTTTTTCCTTGTATATTATTTGATACACACTCTTACTCAAGATATTATATCTCGAATCAAAAAGGTATCTATGGAAGCTACTACTCACACCTATAAGACTATATCAAATAAAACACTTTTACACACTCTAAAAATTGAAATAATTAACCTATTTACATATAATAAATAATACTTGCCAATTATTTAATAGTTATTACACATCTTAAATCAAAAAATATTAGTGATAAAAAAAGGAATTATCCATAGCTATTACAAACTTTAAATTATTGATTCAAACAACCCAGAAAACAAACACTCAATTACATAGAATTAGAATTAAAATGCATCTACACAATTATATGAAAATAGAAAATGACTTCTTGTATTTATAATTTTTTAACCCTTTAAAATGAGGGTTTTAAAAGTATAAATAAACTTGGGCAAGGGTCACCTCATCCTCCAAGTACATGCCAAACTCCTAGTTACATGTTAATAATTAGAGCCTTAGTTGTAATTTGAAACTAAAAACTACATGTACAATGACAGTTGATCACAACTATGTCTAAAAATAAATTCTCCTACATGATTCCATACAACATGTGTATTCTTAAAAACTAATTTAGCTAACTACCACATGCCTACATGAATTATGAATAAACTATAATTACATGTACTAATCTTACATGTAAAAGTACATTAAAAAATTAACTTTTATATAACTAAGGTTTATATAAAATTGGTGACTATATTTTGAACTCGATGTGATAGGAGGCATTGAAGTTGATGGTAGAATTGAACTGGGAGGTGGAGTCGAGCTAGAAGGTGGAGTCGATCTAGAAGTTGTGAGCTTAGCCTTATTATTTTCTTCCAAATCATGGTAATGTTTTTAACCCATAATATGTTAAAATATAATGATATCCATGTTCAATATGGTTGGCATATGCACTCTACTGGCTTATTCTAGAAATCATGCATGTTTGATCTTGATGGCTCTAAAGTCCACCTAAAAGATTTCAACCTTTGTAATTTTATTTCTTAAAAAATGTAACTTGGCTTAAATTTATTTGAATGCCATCATTTGAAGTTTTTGTTTGAAATTGGCCAAATATTTTTGAATGATCTAATCAAAATTGGCCCTACTAATTAACTTTATTTTAGAGTTCTAGGACTCATATAGTTTTAATTCATCCAAAATATAAAAAACTAATTTCTCATTTTTTATGAATTTTGGGATTAGGGCCTCTGCATTTAGAACCAAATCTCTTGCCTCCTTTATCTGTATGACCACCAAGTTAAGGTCATTATCTACCTCTAGTGGTGTCATCAAATTGAGATGGATATAATCCTTATTCGTAGTGAACAAAATTATAAAATTAAATTTTTCTCATCCTCTTTAAAATAACTAAATAAGTTTGTTATCATAGTAATGTGAGGAGCTAGTTTATCTCTTATTAAACTAATAGTGTCTAGGACATTGTATAATCTTAAGGATACATTGTGGATAACTCCCTCAATTTATCTAGGAACATGAATAATTTGTTATTTCTAAGACTTGATCTAATTCTTAGTATGGATCTCTTATATCTTGCTCAGTCCCCTCATGAAGTTCCATCAAAGATTCATTTTATGTCTCTAGTATCACTTATAAGTGCACCCTTATAAGAACATGTGCTTCTTCTCACTCTTGTTGATACAATGGAAACTTTACAAGATGTGGGTGAACTTGTATTGGAGAGAATCTCTAGATGAAGGGATAGTTCCCTTTGGTACACTCACCTAATTCTCTTTAAACTCTTTGATTTGGTAATTTCTTAACTAGGAAAAGGGTAAAAAGATCAACACTAAAGCTAAATTTGAACATAAAACTAGAAATTTGGGGTGATTAACCAATATTAATGTCAATTTTGTAGATACTTGACACACTTTAGAATTTAAATAACTTAAACACATTCACTTCATTCTCATATAATGACTCTTGCATTAGTATTTCACACAGAGGTCTTGGTAAAACTCAACAATGGTTGAATTCACTTCTAAGGAATGAATGAACAATGGTTGAATTCACTTCTAAATTAGGTATAAATTAGAATTAGACACTTTATATGACCTAAAATAATTCTCATTTTTTTCATAAAGGTGAGATATTTATACATAAACATAGGAAAATTAGTCATTCACTAAGTTACATCAATGAATATTATGCACACACTTCATAAACAACCTAAAAATGGTGGAAAATTAGCTCTTTATTACTTCAAAGGTGATGTAGCAAAAAATTTGGTAGAGTTTTATTAATAAAAAATAATAATATCTTCATATTAACTTAAAAATTAATATACATATAGAAATGAAGAAGAGAGAGAGGAGACATAGAAGCCCTAAATTGGATGAGTCAACATGCTAATTCATAGTTCACTCTTTTTTTAACTAAACTCTAACTCAATCTTGAATTCAAACCCAAAATTTCAAATTTATATGTATTAAATAAATGAGTTTAACTTGATCTCCTTGGAATAAGGCATATAAATTAGAGAGATAATCTTGTTTTAATTTTTTAAAAGTCAAAAGTCAACATGCATACTTTGATAGTTGAGTCTTGAAGATATCTTTGACTATATTTAGTTTACTAATTTTTAACTTTCAACAAAATCTTTTTTATCTTGAATAAATATTTAAGAATGAATTTATTTATCTTTATTTCATCTTAGAGTTTAAATTGAATTATCTTTACTTTTAACTTAGAGTTTGACTTGAGCTTCTTGACTTGCATCTTGCATGCATATTTCTTCTTTTGGTTTACTTAACTCCTTCTAAATTTATCCCAAGGGGGTAATATTAGGATATATTATTCTTGAATTTTTATGTAGTCTAATTTAAACCTTTATAATCTTGAAAACAAACACTTAACCATTTCTTGATCTCTAGTTAGTAAAGAGCATGTGTTTGACTAGGTAAGGTTGTTAAATGCACCATGCATTAATTAAAATTGTGAATTGTATTATTATTAAAGGGTGGTACAGAAGTGGGATAGATTGGATTTTTATTTTTTTGAAAACTATATGAAATATACTTTTTTAAATTTCATTATCTTATGGGAAATCACAACTCTTCATACTAGTCCCTCTTAGATATATCTATCTTTTTGTTATTTTGGCAAGCTTCTTGAATGCACCATGAGAACCTAGAACTTGATGAATTTAATTTTTTTAAATAAATAAGGAGTTTAAATATTATTTTAAAATTATAATCATGGTATCACATACCATAAAATAAATTTTTAGCTCCAAACTCCACTAACAACCTCCAAAAATGCCATTTTGTGCTCTTTAGGCCTCAAGAAAGCCTAATTTGGATTAAGGGGTCTAAATTGAGTTACATAACTCAAAAAAAACTCCTCATATTCTAAATATATATTTTTAAATTTTAAATACATGGAAAATATTTAAAATCTTGAAAACTCTTCACCAAACTCCTGAACAAAAATTCACAAAAAGGTGGTTGCTTACTACCTACATGGTGACATGGAGATTTTTTTTTATCTAAACCTATTTTGAATTTATTTTCATTATATTTACACTTATTCAGACATTTAAATTAATTATACACAATATTAAATCATTTTTTCCCCTTGGAAGGACTTGAAACACTTATTTCTAACTCCATTTGTGAGTAAATTAGTGAAAAAACCCTGATTTTCTTCATGAATATACCTATATTTTGATTATCTCTACTTATGTGTATTAAAGACATAAAAATAATTTTAAAAATTCAAGTACATAAAAATATACTTTCATGTAAAATTTCAAGATATTTTATTTAATATAACTTAAAATATGCACTTTCAAGGGAAAAATACCTAAATTATGTCTACTTATGGTGTTTCCTAGCTTGTACAATTTCATTTCTAAATGCCTATAGGTCTATGTTTTCCAATTTTATAAAGTTTTATTAGGCATAAATACCTGATTACTTTTTAATTAGGAACTTAAATTATCCTTCTCATAGTTATAGCCATTATATATCTCCAACTAATCTCTTAAACCTCTCAAAAAATGTATTTTTTTATTATCTCTATTGCTTGCTTGAAACCCTACAACTTGTACCTTTACCTTCAAATTTTTATTTAATAAAGTTTAATATGTTAATTTATACCACATAATATGTCACAAAATTTTTAATTTACATCAAAGAACTCAAAAATGTAAACATGCTGCCTAAAATTGAACCATTGTGGTTTTGGAAGGGTTTTAAAACACATTTCATTTCTAATTATTATTCATAAATTTAATCACATATAACATTAAAATAATGTATTTAAAATTTATTTAATATGGGATTATATATTTGATTGATACCATTCAAATTTACTCTTCTTCTCTTTCATGAAATGAACATTTGAAAATTGGTTTTACTAGCTTGCAACTAACTAGTTAGAGGAATAGAAGAAACCTCTATCAAAATTTGGAGCTATGAGTTGTTCATGAGCATGGTTTAGGAATTATTAAGGTCATATGATTTTATTTTATAACCTCCTAATTTCTCACTCTATGAATTATTCTTCTTTAAAAACCTACACATAAGTAACTTTGATCAATGGTGGTAAAATTTGCTAACATTATTGATGACTTTGTTGAGATTTTTGTATGCTAAACACTCAAGACCAGTATCCTTATTCATTTTAAAATGGAGTTATGAAAACATAACCAAATTTTAAACTTAAAATCCCTTCAATAAACTACAATAATTATGCATAAACACTTATGGAATTGAAAACTAGAACAACTACTAATTGAAAAATGTGTAAGATAACACTTAGAGGAAAATGGAAACTAATATAACTAGAAATTGAAAATGTGCATAATAGAACTTGTAGGAAATTTAAATATTTATGCACCCCATTTTGGATAAATTTGGAATCTAAGTAGGCTTTATATTTATTTCTACCAAACATTGTAAATTAAGCTTAAGAATCATTGATATCCTAATTTTGTTTGCACATTAGATATTAGTGCTCAAAATCATGTTGAGACATCTCTATTTAGGGTATTATCATGTATGAAACATTAAATATTGGTAATTTGGTCTGTCAAGGCTAAATTCCAATCCCTATAATCTTAATTTTTTTAGGATATTATTGATCCTATTTGAGAGGGTCTAAAATTGTGGATTTTTAGCTTAAAAGGATAAGTTTTGTCTTAAAATGTTTAAAATTGGTGTAAAAAAGTCATAAATCTATTAAAAATACATTTTACCACATTTATATATATGACATTATCCTTGGTCATAAATTTCATAAGTTGAAACATTGTTTTTATTCAAGTCTAAGCCAAAAAAGGCCCTTTCTTGAACTCCCATGTGCCAAATTTACCAATTTAAAGCACATAAATGGGATTATTACTTGTTTTAACATGAATATGACTTTTTATACTTCTATTATCTTCTAATTTTTGTGGTGGAAGCTTTAATTATCAATAAAAATCAAGAAAAGACCCATTTTCATGCATTTTTCTTTGAAGAGTACATATTTGTACGACCATCCATATAATAGAGGCCTGAAATAGGAGGAAGAAAGTATGATAGGTATCCAAAAATAATTTCATATAAATTAGATTTATAATAGGTGAAAAATTGGTCCACTATAGATAATTGGTTTCTTTGCACACAAAGATAGGCCCTCAAGTTTATAGTTAGTATGATTAGGAGAGATAAGATATAGGTTTAAAATATTTGTTAGATAAAGTAGACTTAGAGAGATTATTGATTTAATTTTTTTCTCAAATTAAATATATCTCCCTCATGAATCATCCATTTGAAGTTAGGTCATAATTCTGCAGTCTTTCATCCATGAAGGTAACCGGTTTTCTATAATTTCTTCTCACCAGGGCATCATTTCAAGAAAATTCTAGTTTATAAAGATTATTAGGAATATGATTCATACTTATATGGAATTATTTAGTTCCTTTTCACACTTATTAGGGTCATATGGAGCTCAATAATAGGTCTATAATGAAAATTTACAATCTAGCATGCTTCTAAATGAGAATTATATGGTCATGTGAGAGAAAGGATTTCAAGTTTTCTTTTGTTATTCTAGGTAGGGATCTCCATCATATTGATATGTTTTCCAATAAGGTTTCTTAATAGATTCCTCAAGTTTCATATCCAATAATCCATCATGTTCTCTCAAGCATCACCAATAAAGTATCAATTTAGCAAAAACTAAGGTTTCTTAGCATATTTTAAGGAACTTAGCAAAACCCTATGTTTTATTTTAACACCATATTCCTCCTCAAATGAACTTCAAAATGGTTTGACATCTTATCCCTATCTATGTGTTTCCTCTATTGTATTCAATATTTCCTGGCGATGGGTTTCATGTTCATTTTCACCTCCTTTGTGTTTCATTCCTTGCTCACTGTTATACACTATTTTTCCATTGTGTTTCATGTTTTGTTCACCCTTCATTCAAGTGTCCTCATCCTTAATTCATGGTTTTATCCCCTTCCATCCATATCCACACCACTGAATCCATCATAAAGAGAATCCAAATTGTACCATGGTCCAAGAGGTTTTCATGAGCATGAAGGATGTATGTAGACCTATAAAGTATCAACTACAGTCAAGAGATGATGACCTACAATAGAAAAAGTATAGTCACGAGATTATTCTTGAATTATATAAGCCTAAGTAGATAAGAATAGGTCTTATTCAAGGTCTATGATTAATCCACATTCTCAAGTTACATAAATTAAGAGACAAACAACATGTTCATGATTGGTGACCTCTCCAAGGCCAATTCCAATTTCAATCCGTAGAACATAGTACAAGTATAGTCATTATAGTTTTCCTACATAGTCTTATGGAGGTTGACATTAGGCCACTTCAAGCTTGAAGGTGTAAATAAATGTAGTTATCTTGTCCTATTTTATTTTATGAATTCAATAATGACTCATAAGGGCTGAAAACCACCATAAAAAATCATTTAAGTACACCAAAGGACACCTACAAGCCTATACTCAGGTGGAACCTATAGTACACAGTTGTTTGGTGGTTTTAAGGCTTATCAAGGTGGGAAAAGGGACATTTAAATTATCCAAATGCATATAATTCTCTAATATTTATTATAGACCTTAGATACAATAAAATTTTTGGTCTTGAGAAGCATAGGAACAATGACCTACAACGAACTCAATGACCTACAACCAAGGTGGACATTGTATGAAGAGATCTTCTTTGAGTTGAAATTCAAGTAAGATATTAGAACTAAAAAAGTTCATATCATGATTGTTTTAGGAATAATTTTCATATATTATGACCTTTTAAATACCTCCAAGATTCCTAAGACCTTGTTACAATCCATATAGAGACCTATAGTACAGTCAAGGATAAAACTATAGTCAAGAAAGAGAGGTCTATGTTCAAGAGGATGAACCAACAATATATGGTGAAGCTTAATGTTTTAAAGATTAATGAAGACTTTATTATCATATTTTTTCAGGTCAAAGTAGCAAATAGAGTTACCAAACACTAATTCTATAGTCATACACCTGATAGATATATAACTATAGCCACATGAATATAGTCATGTTTCAAGCATGAATAAAGGTAAGATCACAATGGTACATGTTTGAGTGGGTTGATGGTATTAATCAATGATCAAATGAAAAAAGAGAGGATGATATGGTACTCTAAGTAATAATATATTACATTAAAGTTAACTAAAAGGTAACCTATAGGTTACAGTCCCTACATAGCCTAAATAAAAGTCAAACATAGTCATAGTGAGAAAGAAAAGGCTTGTTTTCAAGGAGGTATAGAGTGATAAGACATCATGGTTAGAGGTTTTGATTATGGATTTTTATCAAATTATCCACATGAATAGTGATCAAATTATATTTTTAAATAAATCCATGCTCAAAATAACCACCTATAACCCTCTTAGAAGGTAAGCCCTACCTCCAAGTTGTATGACAAACAAACACAGTGGCCTAATGGATAGTCACATGAGAAATAGAAGCTTCACAAGATTATGATGATGAAATGAGGTAAAAAAGTCATGTGAGGCTATATAACATGATCTATAGTTAGGTCATACTAATCAAAACCTATAGATAGGGTAAAGGCCTTTTGAGGTATGCAAGATCACTAAGTTAAGGAACTAAGAGAGAGATCTTTTGTGTATTTAGGATCAATAGGGTTGTTGCCTAGTTTTGAAGAATAATATAGAAGGTAAAGAGTTATTTTATAACATAAGGTTTCAATGACACACAACCTATAGTCATTTACCTCATGATAGTCAGCTACAACAATCTAAAGAAAGGTAAGGCCAAGATATCAAGGATAGGTATGAATTAGTACATGATGTTAAGAAATGATGACCTTATGAATATGGAAGTGATACAAGATTTTATATATAGGTAATGAAATTTAGATAGGAATAAGTGAAATTAGAGTGACCTTCAAGGAGTCTATACAATCACAAACTTGCCAATACTCATAGTGAGTAAAAATATAGTAAGAAAGGTAGTTTCAAATAGTTTTATCCTTAACACATGCTTCAAGAGTCCAAAAACAAGGCTAGTGAAATGCCATGGTTGAAAAAATTAGTAAGGTTAGAGTTTAAGTATGGTATTAAGGTGGAGTATCTAATCAAAAACCTAAAAGCCCTAGCATGTAGGTCCTCTTTTTAACAAAGCCATGTTTAAGAAATGAGGCATACAGGAATATATCATGAAGAATAGACATGTTTTCAAATGCTTATAAAATTGATGAGGATTTCAAAGGAGGTCATAGTTTGATTAATCAGTAGAAAAGACTCAAAATTCATGTCATCAATCAATACTACATTCAAAACAACCTACAACCATACAAGGGTTAGGGTCCTCTCTCATAGTCACATGTTCAAGTACAACTCAAGACCTTCTTTAGATCAAGTGAACCATGATGTGACTTAAGAAAGTTTAAATAAACAAAGAGAAACCTTCAAAAAACCTTAATCAATCCACTAAATTACTAACATCCTCTTTAAATATATAGTATAGGCCTGTTGTATGGATTTTTTGACTGTGTGATGCCTAATCACATAATTTAAAGTGTCAACATGCTAGAAGAGGAGTGAGAGATGGTTTCAAGTGGGATGAGAGGAATATTAAGCATAAATAAGTGTTAATTTTATCCTAAAATATTTTTTTTACTTGAAGTCACCCCTCACATACATCAACATAGTCAAGTGCATGCTCAATCAACTCATTTAGAGGCAATTTTGAGAGAATTTTGAGGGTTATAGGCACCTACAAGTGGAATAAAGACCTAAAAATTGATAAACATAATAATGATGACTTAATAAATCTTAAATTTAATCCTATAGGCCATTTAAAGGATGGAGAACCTCATTATGTTTACACAGTCAATTGCTTATCTGCAGGTAGTCTCAAAGGCAAAAACGAGTAAGGTTTAAATTTTGGTCATTAAAGATGAAAATAAAGGTTAGGAAGAGGTATTAATTGATTTTTTTATTTTTATCACCCTATATCATATTTATTTGCCTTAAAATCCAAAACTCAGTTTTGGCTAATTAGTCCTAAAAGCTAGTCTGAAGGTCTACAACACTATGAAGGCACTTGTATCCATACCAATCAAGATGACACAATGATAATGATATAATGATATGTTTAAATAATATTATGATTATTTAAATTAGATAAAATAAATGGAGTCATTTTTAGCCTAGAGGAAATTTGAATTTTGTAGGTAAGACACCCATTTGAACCACCTAATCAAGTGCTCTTATCTTTCACCACGTGAAGAGTTTGGCCAAAATATCTTATAATTAATTTAGGAACCATATTAAATTATAATTAATTAATAATTGAGGTTTTTTTATGGTTTTTTATTTATGAAAAATCTCTAAGAGTGTAAACATGTCCAGAAAGCTTGTAAACCCTACAGGCAAATTTCTTTACGTAGGTATCTTTTCATACCTTTTACATGGGAACCTAATATTATAAAGGAAATTAAGGGGGTATATATACTTGATATTAATGGAAATAAGTTTTTTTTAGATATCTATTCTTTATGAACCATCATTAAGAAGGTTCACCTCCAAAACCCTCCCAAACCCTCAGTGACTAGTTTTGCAAAAAGTCAATTTTATTGTCATAAAAAACTCATAGATAAACATAAAATCTCATAAAAAATAAATTAAACTCAAATAGGGTCCAAAAATCATAATTTTTTGTATAGAATTATATGAATCATGGCATAAATTAGGTTTTTAAGAGGAAAAAGCACAAAAGATGAGGTACAAAGCAATTTACATGAAATTCAATCCATAGATATTGAAGATAGATATTTTTTATTCATCATAAAATGGTAAAAAATATTTCTATAATTTTCCTTAATATATCATAAAAAATAACCACTCTATAAGAAATTGGGGTAGCTTTGACCTAGTCAACTAGTTTGATTGAGTTGTAGGTCTTTCTTCATCAAAACGAGATGTTTCATGATATGAAGGATTGTTACAAGCATAAATATCATTTTTTTTAGGTTTTATGGTTTTCATGTAGGTTTCAAAATCCATCAAGTATAGAAGGTTAGGCTGCTAGGCATATTTGGCCTAGAAGGCCTATTTGGAAAGTCAAGTAAACTAAAGAGTGGCATTGAAATAGAATCATAGAGTTATTTCAAATTTTTCAAGCTAAATAACTACCCGTTACATAGATATTTCATACATGTTTTATACTTAAAGTACCTTTTCATGCAAGGAAGGGTTTAAGTAGAGTTAACTAGTCCTAATGTGTCAATCACTCTAGTTGACTAATCATGAGTTAGCTAAAAAATACTTGTATATTACTTATTTTTCATGCAAGAGAACAAAATTCAAGCACTTTAAACTCACTTCAAATGGAGTCATCCACCAACTTATGGTATATAAATCATGCAAAGAGGTTTTACAAGTCAAAGATGACCCACCTCTTCTTTCCAATGCCAAAAATGAGTCCATGTAAATAATTTCAACAAAGGAGATATCTTAAAGAATATTAGATGAAATTTTAAGTGAAATTTGACTTGAGATTATGTTTAGTTCACTTATATTATTTATCATATGTCAATCTCTTGGCTAGAGCTTCTCTTTTGTATATATTTAGGTATTCAAGCCAATTTTCAAGATCCCTCTCTTGGCCATGATTAAACTTTTCCAAGATTAAAATTTTTAACCTTTTGAGATGAATAAAATTACTCTTTTCATATTCCATTATTCCGGTATAGTATGTTTATGTAAGTTGATTTGCACATGTGGTTGAATTTTTTCCCTTGTCATGCCCTAATCTCTCCTAGTTACTAGTATGTCATCTTATGCAGGTCATGTTCAATGTTTAACATCATTTTGATAAGCTAATAGTGCATATAATTGACTGGTTAGTTCCTTAAATTAGGATTATTCCATAATTTCCCTCATGTTTGGTCACTTAATTAAACCTTTATGTGAAATACTATTACATAGGAGTCATTTGGAGTTGTAGATTCAGGTACTTATCTTATCAGTGTTTTAGGAGCTCAAATAGAGTGGATAAACTAGAAATATGTGTATCACCAATAATATATTAGGATTTACCTTTTATATTCCTTCTAACCTTTTTTATCCCAAAAAGCATAGTAGTTTAGTAAGTAGAGAATAAGTGATATATCAAAGGAGATAACCTCATCAAAATTAAATGTTTGGTTTGAGTTTAGGTGTCCCACATATTAGATCATTCCAATCTTAGTCCAGGTGTGAAGGAGTTTTAGATCAATCTGCTAACCTTCAAGTAGGGTGTTATTTGGGTTGCTAACAGTTTTAGCATGCCTAATGGGACATAAATATAGCCACTAAATAATAAAATTTGTATCATTTTGGTCTTCATAAATAGTTTAAATTACTCCTATGATCCTTATCTCAGAGGTAAAAAGCAATTCTTATTCATAATTTAGTTGATGTTCATGTGTTTCTAGGTTATGGTAACCTGTGGAGAAGAATTCTATCATTCATCTCCTTGTCATCAATAATAATATGATATATATATATACATATATATATATGCACACATATATATATACATATATATATATACATATATATACATACATACATATATATATATACACATATATATATATATATACATATATATATATATATATATATATACATATATATATATATATACATATATATACATACATACATACATATATATATATATATATATATATATCATGTTATGATCCTCATGAACCCTATCATCCCTACCATGATCCATATCATCCTTATGATTAGCCTCATGAACTTGGTTATCTTTCAAATCAGCCCAATCAAGTCCCAAAACAATCCATCTCAATCTTCAAACAAACCATGTTTGGATATGAAAAATAGATGGTAAGAATAAATACTCAAAAAAGGTATGGATAGGAGATTCCCAAACATGAAATTTATAACATGAGATCTAACTTGTAGTAGGATAAAGAGATATTTGCATATTTCATAAGGCAAGGCCATTCAAAGTTCAATTTTTATATTCTAGACATAGGTGGTCTAATTATAGGCATTAAAGAGAGTTTGGTAGTTTATGAGAAATACTAGGGTCATTAAAATCAGAATTATGCTCCCATAGAACTACCCTTTTCCCTTCATGAATTTCAAACCAATATATATCATAGACCTCAAGATTCAATCCAAGCCTTGCCTAGTTTTCCTACTTATAAATCTATCTAAGAGAGACCTTATAATGAAAAATAAGTATGTTTTTAAGAGGATAATATTCTTGTTTCATAGTAGATCATATAAGATCCTTCATCTTTAGTTTATTAGGGAGAAATCTCTAATCAGTTGGTCCATGATTTTGAGGCTCATCTAGCCAAGGAAGTTGAGCTTTCAAATCAACATCTCTAGCAATCAATGGCATCTATAAAGGAAACACATCAAAAAATTCCTTAGTTTTTACACATAAATTCAAAAATTAAAATTTAAGAGGTTCTTAAACCCAAGTTCATGACTTAGAAATAGATATAGGAGTTTAAGGAGAAAGAAGAACTTTCAAGAATAACTCAAGATACTAAAGTCAAGAACAAGGAAGAGATCATGTAGCCTCCACTCCTTTCTCCTCAAAATCCAAAGGCCTTTCCTTCATAGAAATATATTAAAGATATTTTTTTAGTATATAGAGTAGTTGAAGGTGATTCAAGTTGAATATCCCTAAGAGTAGAATCAATAATCAATGGTAACTTATTTAGACCTTTCTCATCTTCTTGAGTATTTTTAGGGGTTTACCATGCTAATTCTTAAGAAGGAACCTCTATTTTATGAGGCAAGTTAATAATATTTAGATAAATAGATATAAAATTAATATTACTTGAGTTAATAAGAATAATAAATCATGATTGGGACACCACTTGGCAAGAACAAGCATGATTCAGTCTTTCATGGTGCAAAAGAAGAAGAGGTTTTAGATGTGTAACAAGAGATTATTTCTCAAGAAATTGAAAAATGTGATAAGGATGAAGTTAAAAAAAATATTTATATAGAATTCATCCATGAATATCACTCACATAGAGCCACTACTAAGATGGAGAGAATTCCTAAAGAAGATGATCATGGGTAGTAGTTATACCATGATTTCTTGAGTAAGATTGAAGAGTTTAAGATGGCAGATTTGAATGATGAGATAAGATATTAGTTTGGATATTCATATAAGGATTAAACCAATGTTTTGGAGCTTCAAAAATTTAATGATATTATAGAAACACCAAGGCAAGATGAGCTAGAACTTGAGTGGAAAGATGAGATGCCATTCTTTACTAAAGATGAAGATGAAACAAGTATATAAAATAAAAAAATTTCATATAACCCCATCAAAATGTTGTAAATTTGTGATAAAAATGATTTAAATGGTAATTATTATAATTAAATCCATGTATTTTCAAGTGATCATGAATAAATTAATTTTGGGATGATTTAGAGGGGGTTCATTTAGATTTTGATAGTCCATATCCACTCTAAAATGAGCATGAAGACTATCTTATAAATAATAATAGTAAAATTATTAATAAATAATATATTAATGAAATATTATATCCTTGTTTTAACACATATCAATAAGTTGAATATCTTAACAAACCATTACCTGAAATGGAGAATAATGAAGACACCAATCTAGGCATATCAGTTGAGTTGCCAATACAATAATTGAATGAGAATGTAACAAGTCAAGATCAACCCATGAAATAAGTAGATTTATCATTATTGATGAAATAAATAAGATGTTGGGAAGAATATTATTGGGTCTTTGATCCATATATTCAATCCATGAACCCAAGAATGGAAGTAGGAGGCCCAACTACATCATCAAGAAGCCATGAACATACAAGTGCTCCTATTTGTAAGAAGACACTACCAAGAGATCACAAACATGATTAAAATATACATGGTGGAAAAAATATATTTCCATTTGACCCTATAATAAATCATTTCACTTCAAATTAGTTTTTTTAGTTTTTTCTTATTTCAATAAGTGATTAGCACAAGTAGTACTTCCTTTCTACTATGTTGGTCTTATTTTCCTATTTATTTATGTTATTTATCCTTGTTTCTTAGTTTTTTTTTTTTTCCCTTTTATTATTGTTATTTTCACATTCAAAAGATGTTTTTAAATTCCCAAAAGTCTATTTAGAGTTTGAGTCATTAAGCCATCAAACAATGTCTCAGATTGTAATTGTCATGTGAAATCTAGTAGGTTCTTTTGACTAGTAGGTTGGTTAACCCATATGAGTCTCCAAAATGTTGTTGATTTGTCTTTTCAAGGCCAAATAACAACCCCTATTATCCAAAACTTTTTAGGATACTATTGAGCCTATTTGAGATGGTCTAAAACTATGTATTTTTGGCCTAAAAGGATAATTTTTGGCTTAAAATGATTAAAATAAGTGTCAAAAGGTCATAAAACTAGTAAAAATACCTTTGAAAACATTTATATATATGAAATTATCCTTGGTAATAAATATCATATGCTAAAAAGTTGTTTTTATGCAACTCTAAGCCAAAAAAGACCCTTTCTTGAGTACCCACATGCCAAATTTACCCATGTAAAGAATGTAAAAGGTATTATTAATTGTTTTAAAATGAATATGACTCATGATAATTATATTATCTTATAATTTTGGTATTGGAATCTTTAATTATCAATAAAAAGTAAGGAAAGATCTATTTTCATGCATTTTACTTTGAAGAGTACCAATTTGTATGGCCATCCATATAGTAGAGGCTTGAAATAGGAGGAAGAAGGTATGTTAGGTATCCCATAATAATTTCATGGTAATTGGATGCATAGTAGGCCTGAAAATGATCCCTTATAGATAATTAGTTTCTTTGTACATAAAGATAGGCCTTCAGGTTTGTAGCTAGTATGGTTAAGAGAGAGAAGATATAGCTATAAAATGTTTGTTAGATAAACTAGACTTAAAGAGATTCATACCATATCAAGTGGTTATAGAAATGGGTATATCACCATCATGAATCATCCATTTTAAGTTAGGTAATAATTTTATGATCTTTCATCCATGAAGGCAACTAGTTTTCTATAATTTCTACTCACCAGGACATCATTTCAAGAAAATTCTAGTTTGCAAAGTTTCTTAGGAACATAATTCATCCTTTCATGGAATTATTCATGTAATTTTCACAATTATGAGTGTCATATGGATATAAATAATAGGTATATAATTAAAATTTGAAGTCTATCATGCTTTTAAAAGAGAATTATACGATCACGTGAGAGAAAGGGTTTCAAGTTTTATTGTTTTATTCTTGGCATAGATCTTCATCATATTCATATGTTTTCCAAGGAGGTTTATTTTGGATTTCTAGGTTGCACCTAGGTTGAGGATAAGAGTGTTATTTTCCTAACCTCAAACCTATCCCAACATGGGAATGACTTTAAGATGTGGGTCACCTACTATTAGGACAAAACCTATAAATTTTTATTGGGGATAGCTCCCCAAATTTCTCAATTTGATTCTCTTTTCCTAAGACCTAGTCTATTAGGAAGAAAAAGGTGAAGGATTTTGCATAGGAATGAAAACTTACTCTAAACTATTGTGATTCACCTAATAATCATGTTATCCACTCATTCTATTTGGACTCTCAACACACTAATAAGTAATGAATAGATCTAAGAGAATACATTCTATGGATTCAAAGCATCAATACTTCATCTATAGGTTAGTTTAATGGATAAATTGAGAAGGTCAAGAGAAGAAGGCCTAGTTCAAAGTACTTTCAATCTTAATTACACTTTAAACCTTAGTTACCCATCTTAAAAAACACTAGAAAACCTACCAAGAATATTTTAAATACTTGGGTGTAACTTGGAACTATAAGAGGGAATTATATACCACTATTACATATCAAACAAACATAAGCACAAAGTATAAACCATGAAGAAGCTGCATGATTCTCTATTCATCATTCAAGAGGTGCATGAGTATAAATACTAGTAGAGTCTCCTCATTATATCCTAATCGATGTAAATCAAGGCTTAAAATCTTTAATATATAGAATAATGGTATGAGAAATAAGGGGATAATGACATATAAGGGTGGATAATGGGTCATAATTGACCATTTTATTGTAGTTACATTGACCTTGGTAGCCTCCCACTTACATTTTCACACTTGAACTGAGTGTATGGTATCTTCAATGATCCCCTTGAGGAATTGAGGTCCAAATTTTGAAAATCATGACTCGCTAATATCCCTTGTATACCACATTTTTTTCACTTATCCTTCTTCCATCAGTTACTTACATTGAAAGGGGTCAAACAGGGGTCTTCTCCATGAGCCATTAATTGATGTAACTCCCTTTTCCATTCCCATGAGGCCTTATAAGTACTTCATTCTTATTTAATTTCCATGAAATATACTTAACTTCCTTCATAAAATGTCTTTTATGACACTGACCACTCCCTCTATTAGCTTCTTATGCTAATTTTGGTCCACCATCTCTCTTTTATTGACAAGTAGGCTAAATAGGCTAATTAAGCCTTACAGCTTGATTTTTTTTCTTTAATGGCCATGAAATGCTATCATGAGACCTTTAAAACCTATTTTTTTATTATGTTTAGGCCTATATCAACCCCTACCATCATGAAATAGGTCTCTTTGATTAAGAAACCTTTGTGGATTTACTTCATTAGCTGACTAGGTCACCTTTTCTTCTATTTCTATAGGCTAGATATTTTACATAGGATATTATGAGAATTTATAGATGAATTTATTAGAATTACGTGTCATGGAGTAGTGAAAAAATTTCCAAGCTTCGTCTTCCATGTATTGGAATTACTCCAAACCCTTTAGTACCTATTAAATGCATAAAATCATGTAAAAACACCTAAATTATACTATTTCATATAGTTCCATATAACCTATTTACTTGGGGATGATCTTATATGAGTATTAAATACTATTCAATCATAATTGATTCCAAACTATCTCTTATAGAAGCATCTCTAACTATATTTTCTCCATCAGGTCAAGACTAGGGTTTGAGAGGGTTTTAACTAGTTTTAACCCTTAAGGATAATTCATAAATATGTGACATCCAAAACCTGATTAAATTACAAAAATTAGAGATATATAACCCCCATAACTATTATAATATCCTTGGCCTCCAATTATATATGTCTATACAATTCCAAGTGAAAGAAAATGGCCTATTTGGCTTGTCCTTGCATTATAGGACGGTCTGATGTATTGTAAGGCCATTTTAAATTATCTATGTTATTATTTTACAATAAATTAGATGTAATAAATATATTAATTATAATTAAATATTATATAATTCATTTTAATTTCCACTTGGTGTTAGAAATGAGGTTGGGCCCCTTTAGGGCCTTAGGTCTAGTCTAGGCCTAAAAGGCCTAACTGTGTCCTTGATGCCTTTTTGACCAATTTCATAGGTCTAATAATGTATGAATTATTTAAAAAATTATTAAATTTTAAACACACCTACCTCATCATATATTCATGTCTCCAAAGCTTCTCACCATGATTTTTTGTCTTTCTTGCACTATTTAACAAGTTTTCAAGGTGTTTAGTCCCTAGAGTGCCCTGCCTCTGAGATAAAAAAAGGATATATACCTTATTTTATTGGTAAAATAGAAGATATTATTTGTTTTATTATGTCACAATTACAATATATTCCAAATTTAAATCCTTTATTATGCCTATAAGGGCTTCAACCAACTATTTTGGCTTAAACTATCAGTTTAGAAGCCTGCATATTGTGTGCTAGGAGTGACTACCTTGAGCGTAGCCCCCAAAACTATCTACATAAGTTTTTAGTATAATTATTATTATTATTTTAAATTGATTTAATTAATTATCATACTAATATGGTAGTATATTAACACTCCTTCCTTTGTACATCTTGTACTCTACTCAAGCTTAGGTCTTATGTTTATATATGATTATGCATTCTAATGGAAGTGCAAGTGTCAATATCTTCATATAGGTAGTGTCCATAAAGGTTATAGTATTGATAATTTATATATTAATAACTTTAATATATATCATATTACCTATACCATATGAGATGGGATACTAATATGGGCTACTCATGCCACCTATAACCATCTTCCATGGATGACTGCCTATAAGATTCTATTTATCAAGCTTGTATGAGGAGATGGTGGCTTGATAGAATTTATAAATCCTATGTGATAAGACCATTTCATCATTCATTTAATTATGATGTATATTCTATGATGTTTATACCAACCCTTGTAACTTTATTGGTTTACACAATGCCTCTTGAGGTCCTATTGCATCATTATGACAGTCATGTCTTTTCAAGCCAACTCTACCTAGATGAGAAACCTATAAGTGTCATGTCCTTTGTAGATTCTATCTCTGAAACCATCACCATTAATCTTACCTTATAACTTAATACAAAATTCAATAAAATTTTCACAAACACTACTATTATATCATAAACAAATCAAGGTTCTTTCATAAGCCTCAATCTACTAAATGTGAATATTCACTCATGTTGACTATGTGTTTCAAATTTGAATAGATGTTATTTTTCCTTCCATATGTGATGACCATAATTATTTGTATTTTCATTGAATATAGGGCTCAGACATCCTTGTATGAACATTTCCCTTTTGTTAGAATCAACGTGTAACCTTTGATATGCATAGACTTATTGTAGGTATATACTTATTTCAATGAATTTTTGCTTATTATGGGAAAAGAGAAAAAGAAGAAATTGAGTATGGGTATGGTTAAAAAAACTATTTTATTGTGTACACATTGAATAAAAATATTTTGAAGAGCTCCTCTTTGGCTTGGGAGGATGAACTGTAGATACAAAAATCACTAAAACAAAATTATTTGTTAGAAAAATAGCTGAATGGATTGCCTAGAGATAGCTAGATCCTAGTAGTGAGAGCTTCTAGGGGATATCAATCCACATATTTTAAATAATTAAATTTATAAATATAAAATAAAGGTACTTTCATCAATGAATTAAAATGTACTAAAATTGAATAGAAGAGGAAGCTTGCTAATAAATATGCTATAAATGATTAAACTAACAATAAACTAATTAAAACTAGTGATAAAGGGTTAGGGTATGCTTCAAAAAATAAAAATGGGTTTTGTGAACAAGAAAGAACAAAAAAAATAATGTTTGATTAGGTACATGTAGGTGAAATTAGCTTGCATGTTTTTGGTACCACAATGACTATCAATAATTGGGATGACTGTCAATGGTTAAGGTGACCATAGACAATCAAGATGATTGTTGGTGGTTAAGTATACCATTATGGTTGAGTAAACCATTGATGTTTACTATGTGAGGATCTGAGTTCATAATTTTGTTTATTGATGAGATCCAAAATATGGATTTTGAGAGATGGGTAAGACCTGGGTTGATTACAAAATAGAAAGAAAGTAGATGAATACTGAGAAACAAGTACTTATTTTACTAGAAGTTGATTGGGTGGATGGTTGAAGAAGTTGATCTATTGGTGGAATCTAGTTTAATTCTAATAAAGTAATGGTACTTGAAGGATTGATGGAGAATTCATAGTAAATTAACTCTCTGATATGATTTTTAGATCATTAGATTGCTGATGGTGATTAACCTACAAAAAAGAGACTCGTAGATGCACAAGCTCTTGATAACAATTATAGATGGATTTCACCTCTTTTCTCCTCTCTCATATAAGCAAGGTGAGAGAGTTGTAATAGCATGTAAATTGGGCTTTCCAAAATTAACTCATCCATGCAATGGTTCATACTTAGAATTAGAAGGGCTATTTTTAGAAAAGCAAGGTGGATAATTTAAATTTTTTTAGTTAGGGTGGTGTAACCTAACCATCAATGATTAGGGTGACTATTGGTGGTCATCTTGACTATTGATGGTTAGGATGACCATCAACAGTCAAGTGTGAAGGTTAAAAATTGCTAGAAGGAAAGGTTGAGCTAGTTAAGTTAAACTAACTATAGGTTAGGTTGATTAGGGGTTAGAAAATGATATTGATCCCCAGGGAGTCCTAAGGTAGTTCAAGGAAATTAAAATATTTAGAATCATGGTGTGTATATTTTTGATGTCTACATTTTTCCCCTTTTGTTATGTATCTTTTAATTAATAAGTTGTAAAACAAAAAATGGAGTGCTAGTCAAAGGTCTAATTGTCCTGATTATGGGTGGAGGTTTTCCCCCTCAATGTAGGAGTTGATGAGGTGAAACCTAAATTGAGTTAGGGTTTGATAAGTAGTACATGGTAAGGCACAAGGTGGTGACAAAGGTAGTTTGGAATTCGAGACGTAAATGTACACACAAAATGAGACTAAGTGTGATAACAAAGATCATGAAAAGATTAAGGTTACCATCATTGATAAAAATAAGGTTAGTTCTAGAAGGACTGGTGATGGGCTAATCTAGCCATAATGTTAGGCATAGCTGATTGATTTAATCCTATCAAGTATTTTAGATAGGTTTGGTGTTTTTTTAGGTATCCAAGGTAGGAAATACTCCTTTTGAAAAACACAAATGGTGTTATTATGCACTAAGTGGTGCAATATCAAATAGTTAACATGGAAAAAATGGTTGGTATGGTCAAAAAGACTAAGCAAGGTCATCACAAAAATATGTGATAATTTGAGTCAAAAATGACCAACATCAAGGTGGATGTGTTCTAATGGGTGGGTGGAGAAGGGTGATCTCTAAAATTATTTAATTTTTGGTTTAGGGGAGATTACATGATATCCAAAAATGGCATTTAGATATAAGTACCTAAAATAAAAAAATGTGGGACCCTGACCATCAATGGTCAGGGGCTCCCAGGGTTGACCATCAATGGTCACCCTAACCATCGATGGTCAAGGGGAAACCCTAAAAAGTGAGAATATAAAAATTGAAAATGAAATTTTATTTTCACTTTGGATGATTTGACTCTAAGATTTTTATTCAATCATGATTTTATACTTTGGCATTTAGCTAGTTGATTATTAGACTAGGTGTGTGGTCAAGGTGTCAGTTATGGATTGGTTGAGTTGATCTAGATGGGTTTAGTCATGTAGGGTAAATGAGGATGTGACTGAGCTACAAGACATGGGCTTCAACCTTGATAGTGATTGAGGAATGAGGTAGGGGTGTTTTAAGATTTTAGATTAGTTGATTTTAGTTGTTTGTTGAAATGAAATTTGTGTATGTTAGTTATTTTTGTGTAAATTAGGTGTGATAGGTTTTCAAGGGGTTTTGACCTAGGATTTTGTTTTGGTAAATTAGTTAAATTTAACCAATGAAATTTGAAATTGGGGGAAGATTTGGGTTGGGGTGGGTTATAGGATAGTTTTTATTAGTTTAGTTTCTTATTTTTCTTATTTTTGGTATTTTTTAGAGTTGGGGAAGGATTAGGGTTTCACCATTGATGGTCACACACAGTGACCATCAAAAGTTCAACCTAACCGTCGATGGTCGTCTTGACTATTGGTGGTCAAAAATTGAGGCAAAATGAGTCACTAAACCATTGATTGTTAGATGAACTATTAGTGGTCAATTTTTTTAAGGAAGGTTGGTTTAAAATGTTGTTTGTGTTCATAAATTCAAATGTCAAGTGTAGGTTTAAGGTAGGTGGTGTGTAAAGTGATAGGTTGGTAGTCTTGGTAAAAAAGTGTCATGGAAGAATGAGTTGTTGTATAATGTTAGGCGTTGTTTAATAGGTTAAGGTAGGGTAATTGTAAAGTAAGTTTGATGTTATAAAATAGTTTATTAGGTAGAGTGGTGATAATTTTGTGGGTAAGGGTAGATGTTTGGTTAAATTCTAGAATTAATGTTGTAGATGTGTGTATTATGTTAGCTTCAAATAAGTTGAGGAAAGGGGGTATGCATTGGTACTATGCTAGATTTGGAAAACTAAGTGTGCATACTAACATGGTTGTTTTTTAGGCACAGGACTAGATCCATATGAGGGACTGAGCCCTAAGGATTTTTGCTAAGGTTTGAGATGGGATGACCATGACTGAGTGGATGCACATGGAGGAGGTCAGCCCTAGGGCCATGGTCCATTATTAGAATCTACCATGGGATGTGGTTATGATCATGGCTCTCATCAAGAGATGGGACCTAACCATGAACACATTGTTTTTCTGATGGAAAAGATCAACATCCTACTAAATGATGTACATAGGATTACTCAGCTTCAAATTTAGGGGGAACCAATTTACCATATTAAGAGTAAGGAGTGGGATATCATATGGATCTATTATATGGAGAGGATCAGGTACATGCCAAGTATCATTCTAGTGGATTTAGTTATAGGCCCTTATACTAGAGGCTTTAGGGGACTGATGTTTGATGTTTCTTGACCTCCTCCCCATACTCAAGGTAATCAAACCTTTGAATAACACTCCATTTTTGTTTTTCATTACCAGATTTGAGTAGTAGTGGCTTTCCATATCTATTGTTGGGTGTATTAATAGAGATGTTATTGGGTAGGACTATGTTTGGATGAGCTCCTATTTTTATGGTTCATATTTATAAGGAGCTATAGGCATTTAGATCTTATAGATGATATGGTATCAGTTTTGGGTTCATGTTCCATTGTTGGGCATATGAACACATTAGGGTGTTGAGACCTTTAGGGCTACCATGGGATGGATATGCCCAAGTACACTTCACAAAAATATTTGTGTGATAGAGAGATGATTATAATTTGACTAGAGTAGGTGGAGGTGACAAGGATATAAACTAGTTCATAGATGCTTTGGAGGGTTTGGTAGTAGGTGATGTGGTGTGGAGGCCATATGTGGGTTGGCCTAGGTGGGCCGAATATAGTTACCACTCTCTATCATTACATATATGGTGATGGATATATGAGCGATGAGATAAGGAGATAGAGCTTATCCCCGTTAATCAAGTTTAGTAATAGTTTGGTCTTATGTAGGATATTTTAACTCCTTAGAGGTATAAGAGAGAGGATGCAAATTTTTTACTTCTAGAACCATAGCCACAAGATATAGTACTAGATCATGAGGATCTGTCAGCCAAAGCAACTATAGATGATACCAATTTTATTGATGGATATGTAGCTTGATATCAGGCCCTTTATACAGTAGCTAATTTTGAGTAGGGTGATGGAGTTCAGTATCCCATGGATGTGGATCTAGCAGGTGCATAAGTGTAGGGTGGAGGTTAGAATGGATAGGTACAAGAAACACTAGTATGTATATAGGCCTAAAACATAGGATTATAAGGACATGTGGCCACATTATAGGGTCAGGTTGTCATGTTATAGGGTAAAGTTGCCACTATTATAGCTAGGAGAGATCATGTGAGGACCACCTTCATTTAGTGACTCAATAGAGGGATACCCTAAGGTAGAGGGTAGGGGTAGTGGTAGGACAAGTAACACCATTGAGTTTCACTCCTATAGCTCGATACCTAGCTATAATAGAGGAACTATGATATTATGAGGCTATTATTCTAGCATCATGTCTAAACGAGCTCAGATGGGGGGAGTATAGACCTAGTCTAGTAGGTGGTCTAACTATAAATACTCTAGGATAGTGGGCATATATAGTTAGTGGATAGGTGTAAGGCACTCCAAGAGGATGAACTCCTAGTGGTAGTGGTAATGGAGTAAGAGGGGCTAGTAGTAGCGGTGCCCTAGGGATATGATACATGACATGATATATGTACATGTTTTGATTTTTGATATTGGCCTACATGCTGATGATGTGAGATGTACATGACAGAGAGAGATGACACACATTTATTACATGTATCATTTATGTGGACACACTATGATGTTTATGAGACTCATGATCTATATATATGTGATTTTGTTTATTGTTCATGTGCATGGTTATTATGGTTTGATGTTTATGCTTATTCCTCATGGTGTGATGATTGTCATTTGGTGTTTATTGATTATGATGTGATGTTTATATTTCTTATGGATGTTATTACTTTATGATGCTAGTCATGGTTATGGTTATTATTATGGCTATGCTTATGGCATGCTAATTGTTTTTGGGTTTTGTTATTTTTAGACATGTTAAGGTTGAATTTATTACTTGTGGATGTTATTATCATGTATGGTATGGTAATATAGATGGTTATGATTATGAGGTTTTTATGGCCATGGTTATACTTATTGTTAATGGTTATGCTAAAACACATAAGGTAGGCTAATTAACAACACTAGATGGAAGAAAAAAAATATAATCAAGTGAAAAATTCCATAATGAAAACATCAACTAGTCATGATGGGATAAGAAAAGAACACAATGATTCTTCATTGACATGGGCTAAAAATAGACCTAAAGTTGGATTGGCTTAATGAACATAATCCCTTTGAATGCTTTACATGGGTACTCATTAGGTAATTAAAGAGATGTCTTGGCCACATGTTGTTTAGTAAGCTCAAAATCCCTTATGTATAGGAGAGATGGGTGGAAATGGAACCTTCACATTAGACTATCATGCCTCTTCTATAGATGTCTAAAGAGTTAATATAAAAAAGTCTATGCCAATCTATGTATACTGATGGATGTGGGAAGTCTACTTGTGAAATTTGATTGTGGATTCGACCTTATGTTGTAATTTCAGAGCTGATTGCAACTTTCAAGATTAGTTTTATATTGTTTGTGATAGTGATAATGGATCTTTTACTGATTTTTGTAAATGGGAAGTTGATCTATGTGAGAAGATTCTAAGAGATTGCTATGCTTTTGACAAATTATTTTCTTATCCATCCTCCAAGGGAGTGGTCTAAGTTTATATTCTTTTTTTGATGCTTTTGGTAGCTATCCTTTGAGGGAGCAATCTACCTTATTTTAGCAATTTTAAAAATAATGTTTCAATATTTATCCTCTAAGGGAATAGTCTATGAATGCTAGGATTGAACCATGATTGTTAGCGATTAGGTTTTTTTATTTTGCTTTGATTTTTGTTGACATAGACTTATTTAGGCTATCTTAGTGGTTCATATTTATGAAGTAAAAACTAAAATCACAAGAAGGTTGATTAGGTGTGAACAGGTTTTGGTGACAATAACCATGGGAATCCATATTGTGAAGGTGTGGAAGGTATCATGAAAACCATGCCATGGGTAGAGCCAAGATACCCATTTTTGAAGATAAGGATATGTTGATGATATTTAATCACATGATTTAGTGTTAGTTGATTACCACAAAAGTAGGGGGATGAATATGTGTGGATAATAGGGGATGAGCTTAAGTTAAACAAAAGGTGGACTCAATCCTTTTTAATAAAAGAACGGGCATAGATGTGAAACATTGAGGGGCTCAAGCTCTGGGTGGCCTTTGAGAGAAGATAATTAGTAAGCTCCTAATCCATACTTATGGGTTATGATATAAGGTCCAAGATAATTGAAATCAAACTTACCCTACTTGTTTTTCTCCATATTAGTGACATGCTAATTTTCCTTTAGGATGAGATTCTTGATATTAAATTTTCATACTTTAAGGTGTTTGTTATAAGCACACTTGATATTCTATTTATAGACATGAATATGGGTGAAGGATGATAAATGATGTTCATCAAGTAGCTCAAGTTAGGATAGATGGTGATGATGATAATCATCTTTTGAAATAAGCTCTTGTAGAGATGTGTGAAGGGAAGGGATTTGTACTTCAAGAGGAAAGATAACCTTGACTCTAAATACCAGAGAAAGTGGGGTACCACCCATAGGGGTTCTAATTATAGTATAATATGCCCAGAAGGTAAATGGGATGTGAAAATTCCAATCTTGACCAAATACACTGACCATTTTAGTTAGCATGTTATTAAGAGTTTTGTTAGAGGCTTATGCCTATCCATTAGCTTGAGGTTGATAGGGAAAGCAGAAGTTTAAATCAATATTGAATGCATCATATATACCCTAGACTTTATTTTTCTTAAAGGACTTACTATTTTTAGTGATAATATTACTAGGAACACCAAAGCGGTAGATGATATGATGGTTGATAAAGTTGATAATGTTTTCTACTTTGGTTAAAACTAAAAGAATGGCCTCTACCCACTTGGTAAAGTACTCTATTGCAATGATAATAAAATGGTGTTTCTATGAGGAATGGGGATTAATTTCACCAATAAGGTCTATACCCCATTGTGAAAAAGGCCAAAAATTAGTAGAAACTTGAAGGATATGCCTAGGTGCATGATGCAAATTAACATGTTATTGACATTTGACACACTTTTTCACATAATCACAATAGTCTTAGTTAAGGGTAGGATAATATTAACCAAGATAAAGGATGTAATTAGCTATAGTGAGGCCACTAAAGTGTCCCCAATAAATACCATCATGCATTTCCTTAATAGCATGAGAGGCTTTTTGAATATGTAGATAGTGAAATAAGAGGTCATCAAAGCTGTGATTATAAATAAATTCTCCCATAATGGTATAGCATGAGGTAATCTAAATAAATTATATTTGATCATTCTTAGAGATGCCAAAGGGAACTATGCCAAGGTTGAGATAGTTAAAGGTTTGTTGATACCCAAGGTTAGGTTGGGCTTTCTTGACATTAAAAATTGTGGGAAAATCTACATTGACATAAGATGGTTGGGGGTAATGATAGATAGCTTAGAGTATAAGGGTATAGATGGGATTTGTGAGGTAATAGAGGCCATAGTGTTTATAAACTTATTGGTAGTTTGTGGGGTTGAATAGATGTGATAGTGTTTGAATGATGCTAAAAGTTAATCAACTAGTTATTTATACTATTGTAAAACATCATTCTTACATTTGTAATAATTGAATCAATTGACCACAAGTTAGGAGTCACCAAGGATATTGATCATTTTGACTCCTCGGGCTTGATCAATTTGAAGAATGATTACTAGGGCTTCATACTTAGCCATGTTGTTGGTACATTCAAAATCAAGCTTAAAGGATAAAGGAAGGGGTTCAACATCAAATGTGGTAAGGATAATACCAATTCCCCCACCATGTTAACATTTTTATCCATATAAGAACATGGTGACTTGATAGGTAAAATCTACTTGAGATAGGGTCATGATGGAATCATTAGAGAACTCAAGAGGAGGGGGTTGATTGTTTGCTAATGGTACTTTATTCAATTGGTTGGAAAAAAATTTCCCCTTAATTGAATTTTATAGAGGAAATCAAGGTCAAACTCTTCTAAGAACATGAGCCACTTGGTCATATGTTGATTTTGTTATGGCTTGGAGTGCATGTAATTGAGTGGTTTGGTATTGGTTATGACATAAGTTTTATGATTAAGAAGGTAGTGGTGAAGCTTGGTGGCCATGAAGAATAAATCTAATTAGAGTTTCTTATTATGGGTATACTATGTCTCATATTCTAAAAGTATGTGGGTAATTTAGTATATGGCTTGATCTCTATGTTATTCATCTTAGTGAGATAACATTGCCCCTAGGGAATGATTAGTGGTAAAGATATAAAGGTGAAAGGGTTGGTCATCCTTAGGATGGGTAAGGATAGGTGGTTACAAAAGGTAATATTTGAGTCAATCAAAGGCCTTTTGAAAATTTTTATTCCACTTTAAATATACATCCTTCTTTAGGAGGTGTTGAAATGGTTAACACCAATCTAAAAGTTAGGAGATGAAATAATGAATGGACTGAAGCTTCCTTTGTAAGATTCAGAATTGCTTAAGTTTGGTAGGAGGGAGAATGTCTAATATTTATTTGATTCTGGTAGGATAAACTTTATTTCCATGAAGGGAGACATTAAAACTTATAAGTTTTCCTATCAAGACCGCAAAGATGCACTTCTTAGGGTTAAGGTGAACATAATATTATATAATGTGCTTGAAGATGATATTAAAAATGGTCAAGTGATCCTTTTGGATTTTTGATTTTCTAAGAAGGTCATCCACATAGTATTATACAATCTTATGGATAATGTCATCAAAAATTTAGATCATAGAATGTTGGTAGGTTACACCAACATTCTTTAACCTGAAAGGTATGACTCTATAGAAAAAGGTCCCCCAATGGGTCGTAAAGATAGTTTCATGTTGATCTTTAGGGACATTTAAGATCTAATTGTAACTTGAGAATCTACCCATGAGAGATAGCATCTCATTTTTATATGTAAGATCAATAAGCTATTTGATACTAGGTAGAGGAAATTCATCTTTGGGGTAGGTGAGGTTGAGGTCATGAAAGTCCACACAAATACATATTCCCCTTATGGCTTTAGTATTAGGTATGACATTTGAGACCTATTAGGGTTAGTCAATAGGTTGAATGAAGTTTATAGATAAGATATTTGGAAGCTCTTCTTTGATGAGAAGGGATATGTGAGGTGCATGCATTAGATATTTTCCTTGACAAGTTTGGCATCACAATAGGTGACTATGTTATGGGTAATAATGGTGGGGTCAATTCTAGGCATATCACTATAAGACCAAGTGAATGAAATGTTATGGTCTTAAAGGAAAGAGGTGAAGTCCCAAAGTTCCTCAGTGTTTAATGATTGGCCCAATTTGATAATGTGGGGGTTATCTAGAGTGCCCAAGTTGATATCCATGGTCGAGGTCTCAGGAGGAAGGGATTTATGGATTGAAGATTATAGGGTACCAAGGTAGGTGAGAATAGAATCATCATCTTAACACTAAATAATGTTAATTGTAGGAAAGTCCTCTCCTATCATCTTAAGATGGGTTAAATGGATGGTCATGGTCACCCCTCCTTCTAATAAGTCAAGGGTCCTAGGTTGATCATGTTGATGAAAAAAAATTTGGATGGGATGATCTCATCATCCTCACATGCAAGTGGAGGCAAGGTTAGTGAGAGAGGGACATCTTCCTCAACAATGGAAGTAATGGGTTTCTTCTTATTAGTCAAGATGAAACCAAGTATGTGCTTCTCATGTAGTTTCCTAGTTTTAATGGTGACCAATTCATGTGGGCCATGCTCATATCATCTAAGACTAAAACCTTTCCAAACATACTGATGGAGATGTGTCTTGGAAAAACTTAGTTTATTGAGGTAATAAAAATTGATGATAAATGGTCAAGGTGGCATAGAGGTAGTAGGAGCACTAAGGGATTTATTGATTCCTCTATAGATAAAATGGGTTTGATGGTTGGGAAGTCCAAAGGGAATGATATTTCTAACATTGGGGTCATATCCTAGCTAATTGGTAAGTTTCCCATACTCATGAGGAGTAGGGAAAGCATCAAGTGCTAAATGGTGATACTCCCCCAATAAAAGGCAATGAAACATGGATTCCAAAGGGTCTATGGTATGGATTTGGTGTGAAGGTATAGAGGAACTAGTTGATGCCTCATCAGTGGAAGGAGGTATGATATATATTTTGGTAGTTGATGGTTGGGTTTGAGTTGTTGAGGGTATGCTGGATAGCAGTATGAGGACATTGTTGGGGTGGTAGGTCATAGAGCATGTTGAGAAAGAACTTGGGTTAGCTTATATGGTGATGACCTATCCCTCATGATCAAACTTAATGCATCAATAGAGGGTAGAGGGAACAAAACCCATGGAGTGAATCCAAGATCATCCTAATAAGAGGTTGTATTATAATTCACCTTCTACAACATAGAATAGTTTGGGGAAGGTGTGGAGTCCTACACATATATGAATGATTATAGTTCTCAAGCTAGTGGCCATGGTATCATTAAAGGAATGAAGGATGGTTGAGGATTTAGGAATAAAATTATTTGATAGGTTGATTTGGTTGTAGGTGTGAGAGGAGAAGATGTTTATGCTAGTTCCCCTATCAATTATGACCTATTTTATGCAAGTTTGGTTGATGTAGGTAATGATAAAGAGAAGAGGATATAGGTCTTTGGGATGGATTAAGGGTATTTCCAAATCCTTGAATGTAACAAGTTTGGAAATTTGAAGGGCACCGACAAAGGTAGATATAGATTGAGGGTATTTAGGTTAGACCTCAATGGATTGCAAAGCCTCTAGTAGTACTTGATGGTGGTGGGGTGAGGTAGAGATTAACTCATACAATCTCATCTTCACCAGGGTCTAATGAATTTATTTGAGGATAACTCTCCTAATGGATTTTGAAGGGTTAGATTGGGAGGCACCTAAGATAGACACCTTGGGTTTGGTTAAATATGGATAAGGTTGGGTAAAGATTGGTTGGGAGTTTGAAGAGGGGTATGTCCAAGGAATAGACAACTTAGCCTTCCCTTTATCTTTCTATTGTGCTTTTGTGACCACATTGTTAATATGGATAGAAGGATAGGTTGAGATAGAGGATTGGTCAAATTCATTTTCACTCTAAGTTGAGAGTGGAGGAGTAGGTAAGTGTTGGGTAGGTATGATTGGTGGTTGAATCGGTATAGCGCTCATAGGAGGTTCATCTGATAATAAGTCATCCTCATCACAAAGATAATGGATGATGGTTTGGATATGTTTTTTGTTGTCTATATCATGGCCTAATGTCCTATGATAATCACACAATTGGTGATCATGTTTTAAAGCTATAGGGTCAAAGGGTTTGATTGGAGGTAGGGTTAAATAAGAGGCTTATAATAACCTATGAATAATAGTCTAATAGGATTCAACCAAGGATGGTAAAGGTTTAGTTATTTTTTACTCTAGTGGTTGAGGTAGGAGGTTATTTGGAAATAGGTTTAGAAATGGGTGCCTTAGGTAAGGTGGTAAGTTTGGTTAATGGCTTTGGTTTAGGAATGGAGGTTGATGAGCTAGAGGTGGAAGATTTCAAGGTAGGCATCTTAGGAATTTTTGGCATGTTGAAAAGAAGTGCTTTGAAGAGTAATTATGAAGGCATAACCAAAAGAGGTGGTGAGGTTTTGATAGAGATAATAGACTTTCTAATCAAGGTAGAAGGATGAGACCCTAGAATGAAGGGCAAGGTAGAGGGAGGAAAATTTTGGGCCTTTAAACCTTTTTGTGGCTTTACCTCTTTAGTTTCTTTGGTTTAGCATTTGGTTTATGGGCTTGAAGGGGTTAGGTCTACTTTGACAAATGAGTGAGTAGGTCTCAGTGTAGGGGGAATACAAAGATTCTTGGAAAACTTAGTTTGGATGATAGGAGAGGGCTTATCTATTTGTCTCTTTATTGGCCTAAGTGGTTGGGGGTTGTTTGGTTTGGTGTAATTTTTAGTTTTTTGGTTAGAGGGTTTGGTTGTTTTGGTAGATATGGTAAGAGTTTGGTTAATAAAAGTGGTGGGTTGGTTTTAATGAGAAAGGATTGGAGGTCTTAATTGGGTAATATAAGGGAGGCCTAATTACTTCCAAAATATGGTTCAATCCATGTTAGGGTTAGAGATAAACTTTATCTTTTTTACTAGCTTATAGAAGGGTTTATAGGATGGTTTGGTTCCCTCAATGGTAGATCTAAAATATAATCCCCTAGGTGGAGGTATAGGGATGGTAACCTCATCCTCTTCATCAATCAAATGATGTAGGGTTGAAATAGGTGGTTATTTTATGGGAAGAGTAGACACGGGTGTTTCCTCTTTCAGAATGATCTCTGAAGAGGGATTGGTTTGTTTTGTAGATAAAGGTGAGATGACAATGGTTGGTTGTTCTAGTATATCACTAAAAAGGATGGCTAGTGGTAGTACTACCTAAATAAGTGGAAGGGGAGAATATGGCGTTTCCTCAATTTGAGTTTCTAAATGAAGGGATGTTGAGTCCACTATCTCAATAAACTATGGATAATATGAAGATTGGGTACTAAGTGGTTTGTAAATGGGCACATCAAAGACCATGTTAACCATATGGGTATTATTAGAGCATTATATGTTGTTGATCTCATTCTTGGTAGGAGTATGGTTTGGGAAGGGTTTCCTAACTATATCAATGTCTTGGTTTGATGGTGCATTAGGGTTTTCCAATATCATCTCCCCCTTATCAGTGAGGGATTGGACAAGGATATTGAAGGTGTTTCACCTACTAACATCATATCCTATCACTTGGTGAAAGGTATATAAATCATTCTCATTATACCAACTAGGTTTAGAATGAGAGGAGTCAAATTTTTGGTGTGGATTGATAGGAGGAATTTTAATGATATTGGTTTTCAATAACTTCTCCAAGATGGAAGCATATGATTCTCCAAGTGGAGTGAATTAATTATAGTTGTTATAGGTTTATTTCCTTAGGTTTTGATTTGAGGAACTAAAGGAATTGGATTGGTTAACATAAAGTGGAGTATCCTTTAGGACAACTACATTCATTGTCCCCTTATTCTTGGTATTGGTATTAGGATGGTTGCTTGATTTGGAGGAAGAAGCCTAATTGGTTTTATAGGTTGAGTTATTATTTTTGAGCTTAAGTTTTCTTTAATCAATGGCTCAATTCTCCAACATACATTCCATGGTGAAAGCTTCATCAAAGTTTCAGAAGATTTGAACATGCATTGTGGAAGAGATATGTTTGGCAAAAGCTTCATCAAGGTCTTGGTTAGATGGTGCATTGGGGTTGTCCAATATCATCTCCCCCTTATAATTGAGGGATTGGACAAGGCTCTTGAAGGTGTTACACCTACTAAAATCATATCCCATCACTTGGTGAAAGGCACATAAATCATTCTCATTGAACCAACTAGGTGTAAAATGAGAGGAGTAAAATTGTTGGGGTGGCTTGATAGGAGGAATTTGAATGATATTGGCTTTCAATAACTTCTTCAAGATGGAAGCATATGATTCTCCAAGTGGATTTAATTACTTCTAGTTGTGCTAGGTTTATTTCCTCAAGTTTTAATTTAAGGAACTAAAGTAATTGAATTGGTTAACATAAGGTCAAGTAGCCTTTAGGACAACTACATTCATGGTCCCATTGTTCTTGGTATTAGTATTAGACTGGTTGCTTGATTTGGAGGAAGAAGCCTCATTGGTTTTATAGGTTAAGTTATTATTTTTGAGCTTAATTTTTACTTGATCAATGGCTCAATTTTGCAACCAACATGCCATGGTGAAAGCTTCATCAAAGGTTTAGAATCTTTGAACGTGCATTGTGGAAGAGATATGTTTGGCACATGCCTGAGTAAAAAGCTCTATGAGTTCAGGGTTGAGGCAAGGAAAAATATAGTTTGTTAATTAGGCTCCTCTAATGAGCCTCAAAATTAGTAATAGATTCATCCTCAAATTTCCAAATAGACTAGAGTTCGGTGATAGACACTTTATTAGAGATATTGATAAAAAATGGTCTAAGAAAGTTTGAGCTAGTTGGGTGAAGGAGAAGATAGAATGTTTGGGTAAGGCACTATACCAATCCAAGGTCATTCTAGCAAGATACGTGAGGAAGGTATAGAGGAGAAGGGAATCATCATAAGTGATGAGATAAAAATCATGCTTGAATGACCTAAGGTGATATTGGGGAACCTCCTTAGTTTGAAATTTAGATAACTTGGGAAGTTCCCATTGGGGAGGATATGGATTAATAGGTATGTATGGATGGATAGGCTCATTAAAAATTTGGTCATATGATAGGATGTTTTGAGCACCTGAGATGGATGACTCTAAAGTAGTCATCTTTTCCATAAGCATCTTCATTATGTCTTCTTTGCTTTGTGTACCCAAAGGGTTATAAGATGCATATTGTTGAGGTGTTTGAGAGACATATAGATAAAGGGTAGAAGGTTAGAAGGTTGTTACATATGAGTAAGTGGATTTCAATTATTGGGTGGAATATGCATAAGGGTAGGTAGAGGTAGGTGATTGGGTAGTGGGTACATGTCCTTATAGATTAAGGATGTATCCAAAGGTTGAACCAAAAGGTGCTTATTGGATAGGAGTATTAGTTGTGTTGGTGACCAATGGAAGGGTGGTAACCCTTATACTAAATGGTGGTAAGGTAAATGGTATGGACACCACAAGGCTTTGAAGTGGAGTGGTGGTTTACTTTTTGAAGGTAGATAGAGAAAGTATGGTAGTGTTAGAGGTAAGTAATCCTAGAGTGGAGGAGTGGTTGTTAGGAGTAGAAGGTATAAGGTTAGTGGTAGTTTGGGTTGGTTGGTTTTTAGTGGTAGCTTCAAATGGATTGTTGGTTGATGAGGAGGCTTGGGTAGTTAATGGTAGATTAGTAACTATGGAAATGGAGGTACTCCCAATGAGGTGAAGAGGCATGCCATAAGGTGGATCTAAAAAAGGGGTCAAAACCAGTATATGGTAAGATGTGGTTGTAAGATAATGTTACAAGGCTAAAAGATTGTCATCTAGAAAAGTGGAAAAATATGCATCTCCTTGAGGGACCTCCTATAGAAAGGTAGGAATTCCTGAGGGGTGAGGGGAGTTTGCTAGTTCAGAGGTATAGTCCATAGATGAAGAGGTAGAAGAGGTAGGTTGGATTGGTGATAGGTGTTTTCTTTGCAAGGTCTCTTCACTACTAGTGAGTGAGAACCATATGAGATAAGAGAGATAGAGAGACCAAAAAGCCTTAATACCCAAACAAAGAAAAGACAAGAAAAAGATCAAAAAAATCAAATCACACTCTAAAATATGCATTAAACCATAGATTTTTAATTAATATCAGTTTTGGCTTATGCTTTAAGAAGATATGTTGCTAAAATTGGTTTGTATATTGGGTATTAAAGAGGAAATATAAGTTTGGTTTCAGGTTGTGTTTAAGTACTCAAAAATAATTTGTATTGGAAATAATACGTTGCTTGGTATTGGGTCCTACCTCTTCAATTCATACACCATAGTGATAAGGGTGTCAGGTTCTTAGTCAAAATATATTGATTTCCAAAGATTATAATGAATTAGAGAGTTGATTTGGTCCTCCTCTTGGTAATGACCTCCAAGTAGGATTGTCGATAAAGGGTAAGGTTACTGCTAGGTGATGAAATCCTTGTCTCAAGTTTGTTTAATGTTTAATTGGTAAAAATGGTTTGATTCAGTGTTTGCAACAAGAAATGAGGCTATGATAGATTACTTTGCCTCTAAGTTAAGCTATGTGAACTAAAATTTCAAGTAGTTGATGTATGAACTTAATTTTAAGCCTAAAAGAAACTTTTGACTTTGTTAATGAGCAAACATTAGAGAGAGAATGAAACAAATCAAGAACCCAAGTAGATATTCAAAGGTCCCATCAGTTATGCTATAATGTTTCAATGAATTATTGTTTATTATGGGAAAAAGGGAAAATAAGAAACTAATTACAGGTATGGTGGAAAAACCTATTTGATTGTGCACATGTTGAATTAGAAGATTGTGAAGAGTTCCTTTTTGGCTTGGGAGGATGACCTAAAGATAAGAAATAACTAAAGAAAACTTGTTTGTTATACAAACAGCTAAGTGGATTTCCTAATAGTAGCTATATCCTAGAAGTTAGAGCTTCTTTAGGGGCTATCAATCCACACATTTTAAATAATTAAGTTTGTAAAAATAAAAGAAAGGTAGTTGCATCAATGAATCAAAAGGTATTGAAATTGAATACAAGAGGAAGCTTGTTAATAAATATACTATAAATTATTAAATTATCAATAAACTAATCAATACCAGTGTTCAAGGGTTGGGGTATGCTTTAAAAAATTAGAAATAATTTTGTCAATAAGTAGGAACATAGAGAATTAGGTTTGATTAGGTGTAGGTAGGTGAAAGTAGCTTTTTATTTTTTGGTGCCATAGTGACCCTCGGTGGTTGGGATGACTGTTAGTAATTAAGGTGACTATCAGTGATCAAGCTAACCATCGATGGTTGGCTAGACCATTATTAATTGAGTCAACCATCAATGGTTACTATGTGAGGAGTTGAGTTGGTAATTTTTCTAATTGATGAGATCCAAAAGATGGATTCTAAGAGATGGGTAAAACCTGGGTTGATTTCAAAATGGAAATAAAGTAGATGAATACTGAGAAATAAGTACTTATCTTACCAAAAGTAAATTAGGTGGATGGTTGAGGCAGTTGATCTATTGTTGGAATCTAGTTTGATTCTAATAAAGTAATGGTAGCTAAAGCCTTGATGGAGAGGTAATGGAAAATTGACTCTTTGATATGATTATTAGATTGCTAGATTAATTATGGAAATTGACCTATAAGAAAGAGACTCCTAGATGCACAAACTCTTGATAACAATTATACATGGATTTCACCTCTTTACTCCTCTCTCTTACAGGTAAGGAGAGAGAGTTATAATAGCATGTAAACTAGGATTTTGAAAATTAACTCATCCATGCAATAGATCATAACTAGAATTAGATAGGCTACATTTATAAAATTAAGGTGGGTAGTTTGTATTCTTTTAGTTAGGGTGATGCAACTTGACCATCGATGGTTATCCTAACCATTGATGATTGATTATAAATGGTAAAAAGGGCTAGAAGGAAAGGTTGAGCTAGTTACATTAAACTAACTGTGAGCTAGGTTGATTGGGGGTTGGAAGGTAATATTGGTCCCAAGGGGGTCTTAGGGTAGTCCAAGGTAATTATGATATTCATAATCATGGTGTGTGGATGTACAATATCTATAATATTCATAATGCGAATTATGTGTAGGCTTAAATATATTGCTTGTATGGGTGAACATTGATCAATATCTTGTTTAAACCTTAGTAACACCTTAATACTTCCATTGATTTCTTATAATTTATACCTTCTCATTACTAAGTCCTTAACTAGCCCAAACCCTGCATATCCCACATAGTTAACTTAGGGTTTATGTGTAATCAAGGTCATGAGACCCTAGGATTTTAATCATGCCTTTTCTAAAGCTTTTGACATTTGGAAACTTCATTATGATGACTTTTTATCTTTATACAAAACATAGGGAAATCAAAAGGCCCCATTGCCTCATGTACTTTTAAGAGGTCAAGACTTCTTATCTTTAACCTATTGTTGATTTTATTGTATGTTGTATGTGCTAGGGTAATGTTGTAGGTGTTAGGCTATGTGAAGCTTTTTAGAGGGAGCCCATGTCTTCATACTTGAAAGTATTTAGATTTTTAAGAATCATTATCACTTTGTTGTCTCATAAGAGTCTCCATAGCCTCATGAGACATCATCTCTTCTACATCTACTAAAATTTCTCTACATAGACTAGACATAGGCCAATTAGTTGGTTATAAGTGTGTTTTTTGCTTGTATAGGATACTGAGTTGGTAGACATAAGGGTGAGTTTACCATTGATATGTTTCAACCATATCATCATGTATTTGAGCCCTTTACCTATCTAATTTTGGATTAAGATTAGCTCTTTATCTCTCTCTAATCAATTTAACTATCAAGAGCCTCCTATTACTCTCACTATATAGACTGATATAGTCCACATGTGCCACTTAAGGTGAATGTTTCCTTGACTATTTATGGTGCTGATATATCACTGGTTTTTTGCTTAGAATTCATCACTATCCTCTTGTCTCTATGATTTATCCTGAAAGATGTTTCCCACTCCTTGGAATGCTCTATTACAGTGGCCCTAAAAGGCTTGTTGTAGCTCTTGATTATCTCTTTGATTATGTCCATGCCCAAATAGACTCAAAACATTATGGTTTCATTCCTTCTAAGAGTTAAAGAGAGTGTGGAGGTTTATTAACATGGTTTAGACCTATAAGGGAGAGTGAATAAGTGAAAGATGATGGGAATGGAATGATAAGGATGTTGAAAGTATAAAAATGGGGGATAACATAGTGAAATGGTAGTGATAAGGTATGAAGAGCAGTGGTAAGGGAAGGATATGAAATAAAGGGGAAGAGTTTTCCTAAGACCAACCATTTGTACTTTGGATAACTTCAAACCTATACCCCAACACTCATGAATTTCGGAGCCTGATCACATCATATAGAACTTGGAAATGGATCCTTAATATCTTAGAATACCTTAATTTCCCCAAGGAAACCTTAAAATCTATTAATAAGTGACTAAGATGAGTTTAGAGGTGAGGAAGGTGGTTTTTAGGATCTTAAGGCTAATAAAGAGGTAGATAATCTTGTGGAAAAGGAAATAAGTGACCTCAATTACCATTTAAAATCCTCCTTCAATGCTTCTGAGCTACATATAAACCCTACAAGTGCCTTTGACAGATTATTATTTGTTACACGGTGAACTCCAAATGGATATGGCTCATTTGTTGATGTATTATGAGATGATAAGAGACCATTAAGCATTAAATTGGTGAAATAAAGCATTGGAACCATAAAAACACCTCCAAAACTCTTGAAATATATCAAATCAAATAATGATGAGGACCTTAGACCTTGTCTAAAATATTCAATTTTCTTTAAAGTTAGACATAGTGGTTAGTCATGGAGATTTTCAAGATATGTGGAATAACAAATGTGAAATGATTACCCAAATTTCCATATTAGACCCCTTCAAATAGTGAAACAATAGAATCAATTATTATATTGATAAAACCAATAAAAAATCCATGAAAATCATATAGCTAAAGTTGGCCTGTGCAAATGAGAAGTGCATACACATTCCTTAACTTCTAAAGGAAGGTTCATAAAGTTGGAGAGACAAATATTTCGAAAAATTCCCACAAATTGAATCTGGTTGATTCCACTTTTCATGTCTAATATATGGGACCTCCACTCTCTCTCCTATGTATGGTACAATAAAAACATGAGGAGGTGTCCAAGATTACAAAGAAAGTGAAGGAGTTACAGGAGCAATTTTTAGCTTGATTGACCTAAATTTCTCATGAAATTCTATTGAGACATCAAACATGAGATTACCTTTAACCTCATATCCCCTATTGTATGCTATAGTTTATAGATTTTGTACAATATGCATAAAACTATCAAAAGAGACTATTTTCCCACCATTTTATCTTTATTGAGACCTTAAAATGCCATATTATGATCAAATGAAGAGCCTCACAAAGTAATAAACCTATTTCAAGTAGGATAAACAAAGAAGGGAAGTGTAGAAGTCATAAAATGCCACATGGGGCACACTTGGATAGTGGAAAGGATGCGGGTGGCCCATAAAGGGACTTTATATGGAATTAAACATTTAGGGAAGTAATTTATTATGGATAATATATATTCAAGGTCCCTTTTAAACTCAATAAATCAAATCACTTCTTTTTTCTAAATTTTCACAAGGTGACATAAGCTCATGAAATGGTTTGAGGGGTCATGAAGGGTCAAATAGACTTTAGGTGACTATGTCATGTTAAATGGATTTAAATACATCATGATATTTATACTATATCCTCAAACCAAAGTAAAACATCCTCACATTAACAAAGACCACTATACTCCTAAAATATGGTTAAGCACTCATTAGATTTTTAGGCCACTTGACAATGATATCTCTCATTCTGAGATACCATGACACCTATTATATCATTGTAAGAACTCAATATATTTAAGACACCATGGACTAAATCATAAAACCATGGCATAATGAAATTCTTAGTATGATCCCAAGACTCTCATTGGAACAAGGATGACATGACCATGCTAGAAATCATCAGGAGTAGGATAGGATGATGGTTTATAATTATTTTTGACATAGGGGGTTGGCATTTGGCCTATGAGGCAAAAAAATTCAAATTTTATGGTGACTCTAATGGGTGACCATCCTACTAGTCAAGAAAATTTAGACACTATCATGACAAAGCGACTCAAACAAAGGAACACAAGATGATGACTCTATGGACTATCAAACTAAATTATAATTTTCACACCTTAGGGATTTGAATTATAAATAAGACACACATAAAATAAAAATAAAAATAAACCTAAAACTAAGAAACATACCTAACACCTAAGTACAAAAAAAGGAAGGAACCAAATAACAAAACAGTACTTACAAACCTATGCAAAGCACTTATTTGGACATACTAACTAACTACTACAAAATTAACCTGACATTGACTTCATTGCCCCAATATAAAATGGGGATGTACTCTACTCACTATGGCTCCATGATGTAGAATTATCATGTGAATGCTTATGTGTAATTAGACTTTGACCAATATGTGACAACTTCCTCCTATAACTATCACTCTTTTGGTCACTTTAAAGAGTGACTAGACCACTTAGCTTAATTCCCAAGTGCATGAGTTGAGTATAAGGGTCAAGAAACAAATCATATTCTTCCAAAATCTTCTTATTTTAAATCATTAATACCATCTCCTCTTCAGTTAGGTTCTACAACTAATTTTACTTATTGGAATCCAAGTGATCAACTACTGAAGTATCCTTGGTAAGGTTCTCTTTAAGCTTTGATTGGTGTAAGGGTGGGTGTCTAAATTTAATAAAAATTATTATAAGTCCTCCTAAAATGACATATATCCATGGTCAATAGACAAATCCTAAGGTTCATTTCTATTTTTTCCCTCTACTTGCAAGATACCATGATGATTGCTCACCTTCTTTTCTTAGGCAGGGTCCTTGCAGAGCTCTTGGTCTGTTGAAGTTTGTTCCTCTTCATCTCCAATGGAGGGTGAAAATTCATAAATCCATTTAATTATAATATATTAATGTATTGGTACTTCTTAACTCAAATTTCCTTATTTACTTAGGACTTTATCCTTCTGTCTTATTACTCTATTCAAGCCTACAACATTAAGTTATCCATTTCACTCAATAACTCCAAGCACACGTGTTACCACTAGTCTTCTAATGGATATTTAACCTCAATCTATATAACATTATCATGAATGATATTATCTAGTTTCTCTCTTAGATAATGATTAGATTATGTTTCTTTTACATTATCGTCAACATTATCTACCACTCATCATCCAACTTTTATTTATGTCCACCTTCTAACCTACTAGGATGAATAGGAATCCCAATCTGAATCTCTTCTTCATATATACTATAAGTGTCCTCTCCAAGGTTATTGTTGACCATTTTTTTCCCAATAGGACAAAAAATTGGTCCCCTTTTGTCCTTGCTATTCTAGTCCATTTCATTTTTTGATTTTGCATGAATCTGTTCATTTCTATGGACTCAACAAAATTTCTACAAACACTACATGTCTAAATCTATGGACTCTACAGGTTTTGGATTTCTACAGACTTTATAGGTTTTGGATTTATACAGACTCTACAAGTTCTATATTTCTATGGAATCAGTAGGTTAGTCCTTTAGCACATGGAGAATTAGTTCCAGAGAGAGTGCTAGGTTTTACAAGGCTTTTTTGGGCTCTTGCCTAAAGAAAATCATAAGAAAAGTTAGCATCTTTAAACCTTTGGAATGGTTCAATGCCTTAGTTTAATTTTTAAGTTCATTAACCAAGTTCAAGGCCTTGGTTTAACCATTGGTTCAATGTTCAAGTCCATCAAGCTTTTTTTCATCGCTTAAGTTCAACACATCGGCAAGTTCATCAAATTAGTTCAATGGGCTCGGTGCACAGCATTGAACCATTGAACCAGTTCAATAGATTAGTTCAATTAGCTTGTTCAATGTCTTTATTTCAATTAGATGGTTCAATCACTTTGATTCAATGCATTTTAGTTTATCAGCAAAGTTCATTGGCTTGGTTCAATGGGCTTAGTGTGCAGCATTGAACTATTAAACAGGTTCAACATGTTGGTTTAACACATCAATGTAATCACTTAGTTCAATGCATCAGTTCAATCACTTGGTTCATTGGCAAGTTCAAAAGCATGGTTCAATCAACTCAGTGTGCAGTGTTGAACCATTGAACCATTTGAATTGTTGAACCAATTTTGGTTCAATGGGTTGGTTCAACGGCTTGGTTCAAGGGTGTGTCCCAAAGTTGAAGGGTAGAGATAGGTTTAAAAGCCCTTGTGGAGGGAAATTCAAGGTGAGAAGCCCTTGTAGAGGGAAAAAAGCTTCCAAAAGGTAGCCAAAGGGATTTTCAAAGTGTGAAGAAGACTAAAAGGCTGAAAGACTTAAGCGATGGGTTGAATTCTTTCAAACATTTTGTTTGAAGGAATTCCTTCAGACAAAAGGCTTGAAGAAATTTAGGAAAAGGATTTTAAAAGGGCCCAAAGGTGTAGAAAAAGTCAAATTCCTTTGAACAAAAGGCCCGAAGGAATTCAGGAAAAGGATTTTCAAAGGGCCCAAAGGTACATAAAAAGTCAAAGCGGCCAATTCCCATGGACTTTTGTCTGTGAGAAAAAGGCTCAAAACAAAAGACCCAATGATTTTGCCAAGGATGGTGATGTCTTGAAAGCCATCAATTTTAAAGTAGATGAACTATCCATTGGGTGATGGTGGCTTAAACATCAAATTTAACATAGTGAAATAGTTGTTTGTTTTGAATTGCCTGAGTGCCAACCATGAAAAGAGCCCTAGGAATGTAGCAACCTGCTAGAAGATCACCCCCAAGGGATAAAAGAGTAGGAAGAAGATAAGGATTAGAAAAGACAAAGCAATTCAAGTGGTGAAGGGAATGTGAGTCATTGCCAGATGAGCGGTGTGGCCTATTTTTTCTCCAAATTGGCATTTAAGAGGAGACAAACTATAGTTTGTTTTCAAAAAAGAGGTGCAGCCATTTTCTTACATTAATGCTTGAATGCCAAAGTTAATTTTAGAGATTGTATAGCATGGTTCCAATATGACTCTTCTAGAGGAATGACATTAGTAACAGTGGTTTCCTCTTCCCAAGGTTTAGAATGCACATGGGACACTTGTAGAAAAGGGCACCAAAATCTTTCCCAAGAAGCACCAATTTTATCTTCCTCTTTCTATAAATTGTAAACTTCTCTTTTGAGAAAGGATTGACTCTCAGCCTTAAGGTAAAACTCTACCCAAAAAATCTCTTAGGCTTGTAAGGTAGAGCTCTGCTAGAATTTTACCTTAAATCAAGACATAACATTTTTACCTCCATTCTGAGTTTTACATCTTTAGTCTATCAGAAGTGTCCCTATAGGAGTATAGGTGAAGTGGATAGGCTACTATAGTATGTCTCAGAACACCTCTAGTAGTTATTTCCTCATTGTATCTCCATGGACCCCTGACCCACTGATGCAGAAGGTTTTCGCATGTCAAATGAAGTGTATGGGAGTTGGTTCTCAGTGGAAAGTGTATGTTCAGGTGGAGTAGATCACACATTTTTTGGTGTATCACCTTTTAATTGTTTAGGTTAGGTTCTATTTTTAGCATCTCTCTCTCCCTTTTCATCCCCCCTTTTCTCATTTTATTTGTTAGCAATAGGAGAAACTAGGGCGTGAAAGATACATCAGAGGGAGCTAGCCCTTATCTAGAGACTCTTCCCTCTAGCTTCACTAGTCCCATAGGTGAGAGGGGAGTTTCCATTATTGCATGAAGAAGGTAGGAGCTTGGCCTCCTACCAAGGGTGCAATATTCTATGCCAAAATTTTTTGGCATGCCTGGTGGGACCAACTAGGACAAGTTGTGTCTAAAGAGTTAAAGAATTTTTGGTGTGTTCTTCAACGAACCTGCCTTTAGAGGATGTTGCATCAACACCAATGGAAAATATGAGTTGAATCAGCTAGATAAGTAGCCTGGTGCCATCAAAAATCACTTTTTGGTATGTATAGTCCCTCTACACAAAATCATGGACCTTGTTTTCCTTCCTATAATTTTGATCAAGCTCAACCTTTTTATGGCATCTCCCCAAGTAGCCCTCCTAGTTGCTCTGAAATGATAAGGGAGGTGGTGTTGGAGTTTGAGAATTAGGTAATGGAGATCGATAGACTGGATGAGTAGTATGATTATCGGTGGGAGCTGATGTATAAAGAGGCATGTTTGTTTAGGTAAGCTTAGGCCTTGCAATCCATGAAGGAGGAGGTAGAAAAATGGAGGAATCCACTCATCCAAGGTAGTCAACCTTGCACGCCACCTCCTATCCTAAAGAAAGCCCCCTCTTGTATGCCAAATCCTTTCTATCAGATAGCACTTGCTCACTCCAGCTCATCTGATGCACCTACTCTCAATCCCGTGCACCTATCTTTCCAACATCAAAGGGCATCAGAGCAACCCCCATGGAGATCAATCTTCTCAATTCCTTATATTATGAATCTTCCATTGGGGGAATACCACAAGCCAACATGTTCCTCATCTAGAGACTCTTTTGGTGCATCAACAATCTCTTCCTAGCATTCCTCAACCTCCCCAAGTCTTTCAAAATGATGTGCAGATTCCAAGTTGGAGGAAGGAATGTTGGTGACCTCCAAGAAAGACTCTTTCAGGACAACCTAGCCAAACAAATTGAGTATTTACAGGTTAGGATGAGACTACTTCATGAAAGAGAGTTTGAACTTTTAGACCTTATGGAGGATCCCCAAGACCTTGGAGAAAACAAAGTTGCTACATGTTCACAGGAGCAAAATTCCAATTTTGAGGTCCTAAATTGGGGGAAAATAGTAGAATCATGGGGCAAGAAGGAGGAGAAGCAAGGTTTTTCTCAAAACCTTGAAGAAGATGAGGCTGACCTTGCTCATGATGATGCTGGTGACTTCCAAGAAAGGCTCTTCCAAGGGGATATGACTAGAAGAATTGTAGAGTTGGAATCTAAAGAGAGATTCCTTAGCTAGTATGTGATGGATAGTTCAGACCCAATGGCACATTCTATGTATGAACACACCCCACCTACACATTTCCAAGAGAGCTATCAGGCCACACCTAATATTGATGAAGTGTTAGCCAAGTGGAAGGAGGTGAATCATTTGATTCTAGCTCAAGGACTACCTCCTCTTCCACATGATTTTTCTACTTCACCCCTTCTCAAAGAGGAACTTGTTCTACAAGAGGTAAGTGAGGAGCACAAGATCCAATCTGTAGTTTCCCAAGAGGCTGTCATGAGTGATAATGAAAGTGGAATCATCATGGAGGCCCCTTTTGAAGACCTCATCAGCAATGGAGAAGACACAGGGCATGCATATATGTAGATGTTCCAGCAATACAAGGAGGAACATAAGCATGGTGAGCTCTCTCCCCCTTTGTTTGATGAACTTGTTTCTTTGATGAGGAGGATGACTATGCTAGGGAGATTGAGTTAGAGGAGGATTAGGAGGATACCTTTGAACATCTAGAGACCCTGATCATCAAGGAGGAAAAGGAGAGGCTGGTCTTCCTAGAGGAAGGCCTTAAAGAAGAAAGTTTTAAACAGAGAGGTGATGTTCTGTGGGATGAGCAATAATTTTGTGATTCCATTTTAGACATCACAATAGTCACCCTTCTTCAAGAAGGCTAAGATAAAATAGAGGATGAGTCTAACAGGGCTTTTAATGAAGCAGAAGGAAATGAGTCAGACCATGATGCACTATAAGGGAGCTATAGATATCAAAGGGCTTATGGTGATGAGCCAGCAACCATTGATCTCTTGGTGAAATGCACCAAATTGAGGGGCTAGCATCTAACAAGCTTCTAAGGACAAGCAGAGTACATATATGTCAAAAGCTTGTTTGTTTCTAATCCACTCAGATATCAACCAATCTAGGTGACAGGCAAGAAAAGTGGGTCACCAAATCTCATTTTCATTTAGCTACTTGCCTGGCATCATAAGTCTTCTTGCTAGGAAGGGAACTTAAGAAGTTTTCCTTTTGATCCAAGAGGAAATAAAATACACCTAGTTATTTGTACATAGTAGTTTGTTTTTATTTTCCTTTCCTATTTTCCCTAAGTGTAGTTTGCACAAATAGTGTTTTTAGCCTTGTGTGTTTCCCTTTATGTGTGGGGTAAAAAGCTTCATGTTTGTTTCTTAGATATTTGGGGCTGTTGCTAACCTTTCTTCAAAGCTTCATTCTGACTCTGTGCCCAATGGACTACAAGACAACCAGTCTTTAAGCATAGCAGGCATGCTTCCCCTGGGAGTCACCAATTTGTTGACCATTTTTTTCCCAACAGGCCAAAAATCAGTCCCCTTCTTCCCTTGCTATTCAAATCCAGTAATTTTCAGGTTACATAAGTCTATTGAGCTTTAGTTCATCACTCAAGTTTAACACTTTGATGTTCAATTCAATGCACTTGGTGTAATGCCTACTTTAATCAGCCTAAGTGTAATCAGTAGGTTCATCAGTGTGCAGCTTTGAACTATTGAACCAGTTCAAAGGAATGGTTAAATGGCATTGGTTCAACCACTTAGTTCAAGTAGCTTCAAGTTTAATGAAAATTTCATTAGCCTTGGTTCAATTCAATTGGTCCAACACTTCAACGGGTTCATCGGCACGTAGCTTTGAACCATTGAACCGGTTTAACCAATTGGTTCAATGGCTTAGTTCAACACTTAGTTCAAATGGCTTCTAGTTCAATCAGATGGTTAATCAACAAAGTTCAATGGGCTCGGCATGTAGAATTGAACTATTAAATTGGTTTAATCACTTGGTTTAATGTGTCAGTTCAATCACTTGGTTCAATGTCAACAGATCATTGGTTTAGTTCAAGCAGCTCGACGTGCAGTCTTAAACCATTAAATTGTTGAACCAATTTTTGGTTCAATAGGTTGGTTCAAGGGTGTGTCCCAAAGCTGAAGGGCAGTGCTGGGTTCAAATGCCCTTGCAGAGGGTAGTGCTAGGTTTAGAAGCCCTTGCAGAGGGTAGGGAGCATTACAAAGGCAGCCAAGGCAATTTTAAAAGCACAGAAGACTTAAGACTCTGAATTCTTTTAGACTTTTTGTCCAAAGGAATTCCTTTAGACATAATGTCTGAAGGAATTTAGAGGGAGGCTACCAGCATAAATAAAATATAAGGAACTTGTAAGGACAAAAGAAAAAGACCAGGACAGTTCTTGCAAACTTTTTATTCATAGGAAAAGCTTGAAGCAAAAAAGTCTACAACAAGGCCTGCCAAAGGACTCGAAGGATTTTTCCAAGGACGGTGACATCCCAAAAACTGCCAAAATTAAGCACGCAAACTAGCCATTGGGTTTTCAGTGACAACAGGTGCACAAATGTCAAATTTTACACTAGGAAAGCCATAGTATGGAAGGCACCAAGTGGCAACCATAAAGGACTTTGACATGCTTTTTTTGGGAGCAATGGAACATGCCATGTGTCCCCTGTAGGGCTCAATGGAAGCCAACAAGTGTCAACATCCATGGTTTTCTCCTTGTGCATCGTTATTTAAAGAGGAGACTAGTGGGCCCGAATGAGTTGCTAAGAGCTATGTGAAGCATGCCAAGTGTCAACATTTGTGAGCACTAGAGAAGGGCCTAAAAGTTTTTTAAGGTAGCTAAAGGCTCTGTGGAAGTGGCCACGTGTTGCCTTCCATAGAAATCTCAAAAAATACTTCTAAATACTCTAAGTTAAGTAGAAAAAGTAGGTGGAAGTGGCCATGTGTCAACTTCTACCTGACTCTCAAGGAACCCTCTAAGGGAAGTGGATGCTACCACATCCCATTATCAACTCAATGAAAGCCACCATATGTCAGCAACCACATTTCAAAGTGTCTTCTAAGTATCCAAGTAGTAGACTATGACACATGTTAAAAGCAGATGTGCTCTCAGGAAAAAGAGCCAAAGGAGTAGTAGAAGGAGCCAGAGGAGGCAAAGTAGCCAAATGCATAAATAGACAAAGTGATCTAAGTGGTGAAGGAAAGTGTCAACTCAAGGATTTATTCTAGTGGTTGACACAGTACTTGCCATGTTATCATCAAGAGGCATAAATAGTGAATGGTGCGACCCATTTTTCTTCATTATGCATTGATGAGTAGGTAAATGGTGTGGCTCATAATTTTGAATCATGATAGGAGCCAACACAGCATTATCTTCAAGCAACTTCCTCATCCCAATGCTTAAGAGGCACACGGGTCACTTGTAAAAGGGTGCCAAAATGGCCTCTTTCTTCCTTTATTAATTGTAAACTTCTCATTTGAGAAAGAATCAACTCTCAGCCTTAAGGCAAAACTCTACCCAAAAAATATCTCAAGCTTGTAAGGCAGAGCTCTGCCAAAATTTTACCTTGAATTGAGACATAGCATTTTTACCTCCATTCTAAGTTTTACATCTTTAGTCTATCAAAAGTGTCCCTAGAGGAGTATAGGTGAAGTAGATAGGCTATTTTAGTGTGTCTTATAATGCCTCTAGTAGTTATTTCCTCCTTGTATCTCCATGGAGCCCTAACCCACTGATGTAGAAGGTTTTCTCATGTCAGATGAAGTGTATCGGAGATGGTTCTTGATGGAAAGTGTATGTTCAGGTGGAGTAGATCACACATTTTTTGGTGTATCACCTTTTCATTTTTTAGGTTAGGTTCTATTTTAGAATCTCTCTCTCCCTTTTCATCCCCCCTTTTCTCATTTTATTTTTTAGCAGTAGGAGAAACTAGGGCCTAAAAGATACATCAGAGGGAACTAGCCCTTATCTAGAGACTCTCCCCTCTAGCTTCACCGGTCCCATAGGTGAGAGGGGAGTTTCCATTATTCTGTGAAGAAGGTAGGAGCTCGGCCTCCTGCCAAGGGTTCAATCTTCTACGTCAATAGTTATCTTGACTCTCAAATGTAACTATAACACTACAAATCTTTTGAATAATTGCCCCATCATCCACCATCTTTGATAGTTTATCCATCATGCTTGGATGGTCTAATTCTAATTTTGATGAACTTAACTACTCTTCAAGAGAGGAGAGGTGGGTGGGAAACATACTATTTTGGCATGTTTGATGGCTATAATAGTATTATTCTAACTTAGGATCTTAGGAGTACCACACTTGGAGAATACACACTGCTTGATGGAATTTTCATTTATCTCATTATTTTCTAATATGATTGAATTCTCTTGAATTATTATAATATGAAGGATTGAGGATGTGTTTGGAGAGCTTGAGAGTATCCTTGAAATAGACTTCATATCCTCTTTTCCTTACTTATCATCCTTTTAAATGGTATTCTTGATGAATTTTGGGTCCTTAGCCCATGAATGCATCTAAGATAAGGTCACTTCAAACTTTTAAGTAGGCATAGGGTTTTGAACATAACTATATTGCTTTGGAGAAGGATGATGAAGGCACTCTAAATTTAAGGTGATTAAAGTGTAAGTCTACATGTAAAATTTAGAGAGTGACTCAGATCTAATTTTCACTTCCATACCATGCTCAAATTTATGCACCAAATGAGACAAGTCCTTAAATAAGCATCCCTCAACCTTAGCCATAAAATCACTAGCCAAACACAAGGCAAAATGAGGCAACAAATTTGCTACAATAAGGTCTTACACAAATAAAAGTTTGGGGTAGGCATGGAAAGTGATTTAAAAATTATTGATAGGACTAAATACATTCATGGGAGACCTACCACTATAATTCAAGGTCAGGAATAGGTTAATACATTAGGTTCAATTTATCTTCCACTAATTTAGGGATAATTGAAATACTTGACTTGTTATTGAGAAAACAATTATGGAGTAAGAAATATCTTATGATTAGGGAGGTAAGAAAGGGAAATGAAGTGAGAAACTTAGCTAATTTTAGTTTGTTTGAAGGGTTATTTTGATGAGGAATAATGGTTTGATATTCAACCCTTTTCTACTATCTAAGATTCTCCTACAACTTATCTCTATCTTTCCTTAATTTCTAAATCTATAAGAGAAAGTGATGATTGTTTGGTGTAGGTTGATTGCAAGTGGTAGTAAGTTGATAATATGACTATTCATGAGGTGGATGAGATTACCATGGGGGTGGAGGATGATCATAATAGGTTGGATGGTCTTGATAACATGTAGGATGTTCATTATATTATTGGTAAGGATCAGTGTACTACTCATATGGGTTATGGTAGGGTGGATATGGGGGTGAAGGGTAGAATCCTACCTTATAGGCTGCCATGAATCTTTATACAACATGTGTATCAGATTATAACCATGACCAAGGACATTATTACCTATGAAACCATTAATTTATGATGCCTCTAGATTTTAAATTAATTACCAACCTTACAAAGATGCTTGAATCTGATCAAAGTGACTACAGATGTTGCTATTGATGTCTTCAACTTCCAAATGTCTTCCAATGTCTTTAGATCATACTCTAAGGCACTTGAAATCTATCTAACTAGGTGTGTTATAACTATTAGATTTCTAGTTTATACCCAAGCTGAGGAGATGAGTGTTCATGTCCTAACCTAAAACCTAGCCCAAAATGGGGATGATCTTAGGCTATGGGTCACCTACTATTAGGCTAAACCTCTAAATTATTAATGGGGCTAGCTCCCCATATTTCTTAATTTGAATCTCTTTTCCTAAGACCTAAATATTAGGATGAAAAAAGTGAAGGAATTTGCATAGGAATGAAAACCTACTCTAAAGTATGGTGTTGCACGTAATAATCATGTTATCCACTCATTATATTTGGATTCTCAACACATTAACAATCAATGTATAGAGTTAAGAGACTACCTTATATGGTTTCCAAGAATAAATATTTCATTTAGAGGTTAGTTTAATTGGTAAAGTGATAATTTTTAGAGAAGTCCTAGTTCAAGGCACTTGTAATCTAATTAGCACTTAAATCTAAGTTAACCATCTTACAACACACTAGACAACCTGCCAAGAAAATTACCAACACTTATGTTTAGTTTGGACCTATAGGAGGGCATTTTATACCACTATTAAATATCAGACAAGCATAAACACATAAATTATAAACCATGAACAATCTACAAGATTCTCTATTCATCATTCAAGAACTGTGTGAGTATAAATGCTAGTAGAGTCTCTTCATACCAACTTGAGGTATACAAATAAAGGATTAGAAGCCTAAATATATTAAATAATGGGATGAGAGAGAATTTGATAATGATGTATAAGGGTGGATAAGGGGTGATAATTTACCATTTTACTGTAGTTACATTAATTTTAGTAGCCTCCCACTTGCATTTCCATGCTTGAGCTGAGTGTATGGTATCTTTAATGAGCCCCTTGAGCTGTTGAGTTCCAAATTTGGTAAACAATTACTCATTAATAATCCTTTTATGTCAAATTTTGTCCATTTCTCCTCATATCAATTACTAACATTTAAAGGGGTCAAATAAGAGTCTTCTCCATAAACCATTAAGTGATGTAACTCCTTTTTGCATGCCCATGAGGCCTTGTAACTACTCCATTCTTCTTAAATTTTCATGAAATATTACTAAATACCTTAATTAAGTGGCTTTTATGATGTTTACCACTCCCTTTATTAGCCTCCTATGTCAATTTTGGCCCACCATCTCTCTTTTGTTGACTAAGTAGGCTAAATAGGCTAATTAGGCCTAGTAGTTTGATTTATTGCCTTTGGTGAACATGAAAGGCCAGAATGGGACCTTGAAAACCTATGTTTGAATTTTTTTTAGGCTTGGATGAACCCCTTAAATCATTAAATATTTCTCCTTGATCAAGAAACCTCTACATATTTGCTTCATTAGCTAACTAGGTCACCTTCTCTTCCATTTCTATAGACTGGCTATTTTTCATAATTCATAAGAGAAATTATAGGTGAATTTATGTTAATTAGGTGCCATGTAGGAGTTAAAAAATTTAAAATATTCCTCCTTCATGCTTTGAAATCACTCCAAACCCTTTAATACCAATAAAATAAATAAAATAATGCAAAAGATCTTGAATTGTACTATTTTATACAATACCATATGGCTCAATTGGGTGGGGAATATTTTTGAGGAGTCCCAAACATCATAAAATAAACATTAAATAAAAAATATCTCTTATATAATCATCCCCAACTAGATTTTCCCCATCGCATCAAAACTGAGGGTTTGGGAGGGTTTTAACTAGTTTGAACCCTTGAGGATGATTCATAATGATGTGATGTCCAAAACTTAATTAAAATCCAAAATTTGGAGATATATTACCCCCTATAAATATTTTTATCTCCTTATCCTCCCATACTAGATATTTGTACAGTTCCAAGTGAAATAATATGGCCTATTTGGCTTGTCTTTGCATTCTAGGAGGGTCTAATATGTTTTAAGGCCAAATTAACTTATCTATGTTGTTATTATATAATCCAGTAGCTCTAATAAACATTTTAATTCCCCATAAATATTATATGATTCATTATTATGTCTAATTGGTGTTATAAATGAGGTTTGGCCCCTTTAGGACCTTAGGCCTAGTTTAGGCATAAAAGGCCCGACTGTGTCCTTGATAACTTCCTAACTGATTTGAGAGGTCTAATCATATATGAATGATCTCAAAAAATAATTCAATTTTAAACACACCTCACTCATCATATATTCATGTCTCCAAATATTCTCACCATGCATTTTGGTTTTTCATGTACTATTTGACAAGTTTTTAGGGTGTTTAGTCCCTAGAGTACCCTACCTCTAAGACAAGACATAGGCTATCTTCCATATTTAAATAGTAATATGTAAGTTTTTATGAGTTTTATTATGTCACAAGGACCATATATTCAAAATTTCAACACTTTATTATGCCTATAAGGGCTTCAACCAACTATTTTGGCTCAAACTAGCATTCTAGAAGTCTGCAAACTATGTGCTAGGATTGATTGCCTTGAGTGTAGCCCCCAACACCATATATATAAATTTTTGGAATAATTATGATGTTTTTAAATTTATTTAAGTCATTATAATACTCATATATTGTTCTATCAACATTCCTTCCTTTTTACATCCTGTACTCTACTCAAGCTTAGGTCTTATGTTTGTATATGAGTGTGTAGTTTGATGGATGTGTAAATGTCACTCTATATTCATAGAGGTAGTAACCATCGAGGTTGAAATATTTATAATGTATAAATTTATTTGTTTCATATATATCTTACTCCCTATCCCATATGGGATGTAATACTAATATAGGCTAGTCATGCCACCTATAACCATCTTCCATGGATGACTACCTATGAGATTCTATTTATTAAGCCTATATGAGGAGATGGTAGGTTACTAGCATTCTACCAACCCTTGTACCTTGACTGGTTTACACAATGCCTCTTGAGGTCATGCTATATCATTATGATGATCATTTCTTTTCATCCCAAGTCTACCTAGATGAGCAGCCTGTAGGTGTCATGTCCTAAGTATATTCTACCTATAAGATGATCACAATTAGTCTTACCCTATCAATCAATAAAAAATTTAATAAATTTTCCATAAACACTTATATTATATCATAAGAAAATTAGGGTTCTTTCATAAGCCTCAATCTATTGTAGGTAAATATTCACTCATGTTGACTGTGTTTCAAATTTGAGTAGATTTTAGTTTTCCTTCCATAAGTGATGCAAATTATTATTTTTATTTTTATTTAATATAGGGCTCATAAATATTTGTATTATCATTTCCCTTTTTTTATAAGTAGAGTGTAGCCTTTTATATGCATAAACTTATTGTAGGTATATATTCATAATGCTAATTGTGTTTAAGCCTAAGTATGGTGCTTGTATGGGTGAAAATTGATCAATAACTTGTTTAAACCTTAAAAAAAGGTTAATAATTTTATTCATTTCCTATAAAGTATACCTTCTCATTTATATGTCCTTAAATATCCCAAACCCTACATATCCCACTTAATTATCTTAAGGTTTATGTGTAGTTAAGATCATGAAACCCTAGGATTTTGATCATATCCCAAATATTTTTACACTTGGAAAATTCATTATGATGTATTTGTATCTTTATATAACATTAGATAAATCAAAAGGCCTCAATACCTTGGTAAATGTTAAGGGGTCCAAACTTCCTATCTTTAACCTATTATTGATTTTATTGTATGTTTCCTATGCTAGGCAATTGTAGTAGGTGTTGGGATGTGCTAAGCCTTATAAAGGGAGTCCATGTACTCATACATGAAATTATTTGGATTTATAATCATAATTATGACTTTGGTTTCTCATAATAGGCTGCATATCCTAATGATACATCATCTCTTATACCTATATTAAACCTTCTCTTCACATATCAAGGTTAGGCCAATCAGTTTGTTATAGTTGTGTTGTATGCTTGTATATGATAATTAGTTGGTAGATATAAGGGAAATTTTACCAATTATATGTTTAAACCATATAATCATGTATTTGAGACCTTTTCCTATCCACTTTTGGATTTCTATTATCCCTTGATCCCTCTATAATCATTCTAACTATCAAGAGCCTCATATTATTCTCATTATATGGACTGATACAATCCACATGTACCACTTAAGATGAAAGTTTCTTTAACTATTTATGGTGCTAATATATCTTTGGTTTCTTTCTTATAATTTATCATAGTCCTCTTGTCTCTCTAATTTGTCCTTAAATAGGTATTTAACTCCTTGGAATTCTTTGCTATAGTGGCCCTAGAAGGCTTTTTGTAGGTCTTGATTAGCCGATTGATTAGGTCCATGCCCAAATGGGCTCAACACATTATGGTTTCATTCCTTCTAAGGGTTTAAGAGATTGTGGAGGTTTAATAAAATGGTTTATACCTAGAAAGGAGATTGGATGAGTGAAATATGATGGGAATAGAGTGATAAGGATGTTGAGAGCCAAAAAATAGGGGATAACACTATGAAACGACAGTGATCAGGTGTGAAGGGTAGTGATAAGGGAAGGATATGAAAGAAATGGGAAGACCTATCCTAAGACCAACCATTTGTACTTTGTATAAATTAATACATATAAATTAATACTCATGAATGTTTGGAGCATGAACACATCATATATAATTTTAAAATGGAACCTTAATATCATAGGATACCTTAATTTCACCAAGGAAACCTTAAACTTTGTTAATAAGTGACTAAGATGAGTTTAGAGGTGAGGAAGGTGGTTTATAGGATATTGAGTCTTAAAAATAGGTGGATAATATTGTGTAAAAGGACATAAGGGACATCCATCACCATCTAACAACCTCCTTCAATGATTTTGAGCATCATATCAACCCTGTGGGTGCCTTTGACATGATGATTGTCTATTACATGATGAACTCCAAATGGATATGGCTCCTTTATTAATTTATTATGAGATGATAAGAGACCAATAAGCATTAAATTTTATAAATAAATTATTTTAACCTTAAAATAACCTCTAAAACACTCTTAATCAATCAAAATAAATGCCAATGAGGACCTTCAATGTTGTCTAATATAGTCAATTTTCCTGTAGGCTGCACACAGTGGTTAGTCATAAATATTTGAAATATATGGGGGTTAAAAAATTAAAAAAAAATCCCAAATTACCATAATATACCCCTTCAAGGCATGAGACAACAACATCAATGATTATATTAAGCAAACCAATCAAAAATCCATGAAAAGTGTATAGTTAAACTTGGCCTGTGTAGATGAAAGTGAACACACATTCCTTAACTTCCTAAGGAAGTTTAATAAAGTTGAAGAGACCAATAGTTATAAAAATTACCATGATTGGAATTTGGTTGAGTCTACTTTTCATGGCCAAGAGTTGGGACCTCCACTCTCTTTTATGTACAATACAAGTAAAAACCTAAGGAGGTGTCTACACTTACAAAGAAGGTGAAAGAGTTACATGATAGATTTTGAGATTGATGGACCTATATTTATCATTAAACTCTACTGAGACATCAAAAATGAGATCACCTTCAACCTTAGATCCATTGATGTATAGTATAGTCCATACAATATGCGTAAAACTATCAAAAGAGAGTGTTTTCCCACCATTTTTTTCTTATTGAGACCTATCAATGCCATATTATAATAAAATAAAGATCCTCATGAATTAATAAACCTATTTAAAGTAGGATAAATGCATGAGTGAAGTGTATAAGTCATAAAATGCCACGTGTGGCCCAATTATCTAGTGAAAAGGATGTGAGTGGCTCATAAAGGGACTTTATGTGGCATGAAGCATTTAGGGAAGAAATTTTGAATAAATAAGATGTATTCAATTCCACTTTTAAACTAAATAAATAAAATCAATTCATTTTTCTAAAGTTTCACAAGGTGGCATAAGCTCATGAACTAGTTTGAGGGGTCATGAAGGGGTCAAATGGACTTTAGGTGAGTATCTCATGTGAAATGGATTTAAATACATCATGATATTCATATTATATCCTTAAATAAAAGTTAAAACATCCTCACATTAACAAAGACCACCATACTCCTCAAATAGGTTTAAGCACTCATTGGATTTTTAGGCCTCTTGACAATGATATCTCTCATTCCATGACACCATGACACCTATTATATCATCAAAATAGATCAATATACTTATGAAACCATGTAATTAAGCATAAAACCGTGACATTTAATGATATTTTTAGTAGGATCCTAAGACTCTCATCAAGATAAGGATGACATGACCATGTTAGGAGTCATCAAAAGTAGGCTAGGATGATGGTCACTAAAAGATTTTAATATATGAGGTTGATATTTGGCCTATAAGGTCAAAAATGTCAATATTTTATTAAGATATTACTCAAGTTTCATAAATAATAAGCCATCATAATCTCTCAATCATCACAAAGAATGTCTCAATTTAGTAAAAACTAATATTTCTTAGCATATTTTAAGGAACTTAGTAAAATCATATCTTTCATTTTAACACCATATTCCTCCTCCAATGACCTTAAAAATTGTTTGACATCTTATCCTTATGTATGGGATTCCTCCATGGCCTTCAATATTTATTGGTGATAGGTTTCATGTTCATTTTTGCCTCCTTTGGGTTTCATTCCATGGTCACTATTATACACTATTTTTCCACTGTGTTTCATGTTTTCTTCACCCATCATTCAAGTGTCCTCATCCTTAGTTCATGGTTTTATCTCCCTCCATCCATCTCCACACCAATGAAGCCATAAAAAATAGAATCCAAAGCATACCAAGGTATAAAAGGTTTTCATGAGCATGAATAAGGAAGTATGTAGACCTATAAAGTATCAGCTACAATCAAGAGATGATAACCTATAGTATAAAAAGTATAGTCATGAGATTATTCATGAATTATATAAGCCTAAGTAGATAATAATAGGTATTATTAAAGATCTATGATAAATACACCTTCTCAAGTTACATTAATGAAGATAAAAATATCATGTTCATGAATGGTGACATGTCCAAGGTCAATTCCAATATTAGTTTGTACAACATAGTACAAGTACAATCATTATAGTTATACTATATAGCCTTATGGAGGTTGACATTAGGTCATTTAAATCTTGAAGGTGCAAGGGTATATAGTGATCTTGTCCTATTTTATGATATGACTTAAATCATGACTCATAAGGGCTGAAAACTACCATAAACAAGCATTCAAATACACCAAAAGACACCTAAGGCCTCTACTCAGGTGGAACCTATAGTAGATATGTGTTTGGTGGTTTTAAGGCTTATCATGGTGGGAAAAAAGGTATTTAAATTAGGAAAATTCATATAATTCTCTAATAATTAGTATAAAACTTAGATAAAATATGAGTATAGGGCTTGATAAGAATAAGAATAATGACCTATAGCCAACTCCATGACTTACAACCAAGGTGGACATTATATGAAGAGACCTTCTTTGAGTTAACCTTCAAGTAAGTTGTTAGAACTAATAAATGTCATATAATGATTTTCTGAGGACTATTTTTAATATATTATGAATTTTTCAATACATTAAAGATTCATAAATCCCTATTATAATCTATATAGAGACCTATAATAAAGTTAAGGACAAAACTATAGTAAAAAAAGAGAGGTCTATGTTCAAGAGGATGAACCAATAGTGGAGTTTATTTAATGTTTTAAGGATTCATGGAGAATTTATGATCATCTTGTATGAGGTCAAAGGTATAAAGAGAGTTACCAAACACTCATGCTATAATCATACACCTGATAGACATACACCTATAGCCACATCAACACAATCAAGTTTCAAGCATAAAGAAAGGTAAGAGCATAGTGGTACATGTTTGAGTGGGTCAATGGGAGTAATTAATGATAAAATTACTTGAGAGAGGATTAGATGGAACTCTAAGTACTAAAATTGTACATTTATGTCAACTGAAAGGTAACCAATAGGTTATAGTCTATACACAGCCTAAATAAAATTTAAACATAGTCATAGTGAGAAAGAAAAGGCTTGTTTTCAAGGAGGTATACAGTGATAATAAGGCATGGTTAGAGGTGTTTATTATATATTTTGATAAAATTAAACCCTATAAATAGTGATAAAATCATATTTTGTCATTAATCCATGGTCAAAATCACCACATATAGCCCTCTTAGAATGCAAGCCCTACCTACAAGTTGCATGACCAAAAAACACAATGGCCTAATAGATAGTTAATGAGAAATGGAAGTTTCATGATATTTCAATAATTAAATGAGGTAAAAAGGTAATGTGAGGGTGTCTAAACATGATATACATTTAGGCCATACTCATCAACACCTACAACTAGGGTAAAGGCCTTTTGAAGTATGCAAGGTTACTAAGTTAAGGAACTAGTAGAAATATCTTTTGTGTCTTGAGGATTTATAAGGTTGTTGCCTAGTTTTGAAGAATGATATAGAAGGTAAAGAATTATTTTATAATATAAGGTTTCAATGACACACAACCTATATTTATTTACCTCATGATAGTTAGCTATATTAAAATAAATAAAGGTAAGTCCAAGATATTAAGGATAGGTATGAAGTTGTACATGGTGTTAAGAAATGAGGACCCTATGAATATCGAAGTAATACAGGATTTTCTAGATAGGTAATGAAATGTAGATAGGAATAAGTGAAATGGGAGTGACATTCAAGGAGTCTATATAGTCATAGGCCTGTTAGTACCATAGTGAGTAAAAAGATAGTGAGAAAGGTAGTTTCAAATAGTTTTATCCTTAACACATGTTTCAAGAGTCCACAAACAAGGCTAGTGAAATTTCATGGTTGAGAACATCAGTAATGTTATAGTTTAATTATGGTATTAAGGTGACATATCTACTCAAAAAGTGACCTACAAGACCTAACCTATATGTCCTCTTTTTGACCAAGCCATGTTTAAGAAATGAGACCTACAAGAATATATCATGAAGAATAGACTTGTTTTCAAATGCTTAGAAAATTTATGAGGATTTAAAATGAGTTCATAGGCTTATTTATTAGTATAAAAGACTAAAAACACATGAGATCAATCAATACTACATTCAAAACAATTTACAATGATACAAGGGTTAGGGTCCTCTCTCATAGTCATGTGCTCAAGTACAACTCAAGACCTTTTTCAGGACAAGTGAATCGTGATGTGACTTAAGAAAGTTTAAGTGAAAAAAGAGACACCTTTAAAAAACCTTGATCAATCCATTAAGACACTAACATCCTCTTTAAAGATATAGTAGAGGCCTATTGCACATATTTTTTTATTGTGTGAGGCCTAATGACACATTTTTAAGTGTCAGCATGCTAGAATAAGGGTGAGAGATGGTTGAAAATGGGATGAGAGGACTATTAAGAACTAAATTAGTGTTAATTTTATCTTAAAATATTACATTTTACTTGAATTCACTCCTCACATACATCAACACAGTCAAGTGCATGCTTAGTCAATGTATTTAGAGGTAGTTTTGGGAGAATTTTGAGGGTTTTAGGCACCTAAATGTGGAATTAAGACCTTAAAATTGATAAAAAATTATCATAATTACCTAATAAATCCTCCATGTCATCCTCAAGGCCATTTAAAATTTGGATAACCTCGCTATTTTTACATTGTCAACTACTTATCTACAGGCAGTCACAAAGGCAAGAAAGAGCAAGGTTGAAATTTTTGTCATTGAAGATGAAAATATAGGTTGGGAAGAGGTATGAATGGATTTTTGATGATGTTTTTTCACATCATATCATATGTAGTTACCTTTAACTCCAAAACTTAGTTTTGGCTAATTAGTCCTAGAAGCTAGTATAAAGGTCTACAACACTATGAAGGCACTTGTAGTCCTATCGATCAAGATGACACCTTGAGAATGATATAATGAGATGGTTAAATCTCCATGATTATTATTTTAAATAAATTGAATAAAATGAGGATTTATTTTTATTGCAAGGAGGAAATTCAAATTCTATAGGCTAAGACACCCATTTGATCCACCTGATCAAGTGATCGTATCTTTTACCACATGAAGAGTTGTAAAAAATCTATTATAATTATTTTAGGAACACTATTAAGTTATATTTAATAAAAAATTGAGTTAGGTTAAGGTGTTTTTATTTATGAACAGTTGCTAAGAGTATAAGCATGTCTAGAATGCTTGTAAATCCTATAGGCAAATTTCTTTATGTAGGTATCTTTTCATACCTATTTCATGGGAAACAATTATTCTAAAGGAATTTTAGGGGGTATATATAAATGATATTAGTGTATATAATTTTGGGTTTGGATTTCTATGCTTTATTATCTATCATTAAGAAGGTTCACCTCTAAAACCCTCCCAAACCCTCATAGTGACTAGTTTTGTGAAAAGTTGATTTTTTAGCCATCAAAACCACATGGATAAAATTAAAACCTATTAAATAGTAAATTAAAATTATAGAGGGTCTTATAAATGATATTTTTTTGTATAAAATTATATGGGCCATGGTAGAAATCAAGTTTTTGAGACGAAAAAACATAAAATATTAGGTACAAGGTAGTTCACATGAAATCCAATCTATGGATATTGAAGCCTAAGACATTTTATTCATCCTAAAATCATAAGATGATTAAAAATATATAAGCGTCTTTATCAGCTCATCAATAATATCCACTCTATAGGAAATTGAGGCACTTTTGACCTAGTCAACTAGTTTGATTGAGTTATAGGCCATTCTTCATAAAAAGAAGATATTTCATGATATGGAGGATTTTTATAGGCATAAATATCATTTTTTATGTAGGTTTTATAGTTTTAAAATAGGTTTAAAATCCATCAAGTACAAAATTTTGGGCTATTAGGCCTATTTGGCAAGACAAGTCAACTAAAGAGTGGCTTTGAAAGGTTATCAAGGAGTTATTTTGGAGTTTTCACATTCAATAACTTCCCTTAAATTATATATTTCATACCTATTTCTCCTTAAAGTACATTTTCATAAAAGGAAGGGCTTAAGCAGAGTTAACTAGTCCTAAAGTGCCAATCACTCTAGTTGACTAATTATGAGTTGGCTAAATAATACATGCATATTCCTTGGTTTTCATGAAAGAGGAGATTCAGACACTTTAAACTCACTTTAAATGTATTTATCCAAAAAATTATGGTGTATAAATCATGCAAGTAGGTTTGACAAATCAAAGATGGCCCACCTCTTCTTTCCAATGCCAAAAAGGAATCCATGCAACTAATTTCAACAAAAGAGATATCTTAAGGACTATTTGATGAAACTTAAAGTGGAATTTGACATTATATGATGTTTGTTTCACTTCTCTTATTTATTTTACACCAATATCTTGTCTAGAGTTTCTCTTTTCTATATATTCTGGCTTTGAAAATAACTTTCAAGATCCCTCCCTTGGGCATTATTACACTCTACCAAGATTGAGCTTTGTAACCTTCTAAGATGAATAAATAGCTATTTTCATATTCCATTAGTCTAGTATAGTGTGTTTATGTTAGTTGATTTGTAAATGTGGCAAAATTTTCTCCCTTATCAGGTCCTAATCTCACCTAGTTTCTGGTATGCCATCATATGCAATTCATATTCAGTATTTGATGTCATTTGAATGAGATAATAGTGGATATAACTGACTAGTTAGTGCCTTGGATCAGGCATATTCCATCATTTCCCTCATGCTTGGTCACTTGATGAAACCTCTATGTGAAATATTATTGCATAGGATTCATTTGGAGTTACAAATTCAATTATTTTCTTCTCTTATCAATGTTTTATGATCTCAAATAGAGTGGATGAATTATGAATATAGGTGTATCACCAATAATGGAATAGTTTTCTTCTAACCCTTTTCATGTCAAAAACATAATAGTCTAGTAAAAATATTATAAGTGATACATCAGAGGAGCTATCCTCATCAAAAATAGAGGTCTGGTCTAAGTTCAGGTGTCCCACATCTCAAATCATTCCAATGTTAGTCTAGATGTGAAGAATTTTCAAAGCAATCTATCAGCCTTGAAAAAGGGTGTTATCTAGGTTGCTAATAGTAACATCTCTAATTACCTTGTGACCTAGCAACTGGTAATTTGGCCTTTGGACCCATTAACCAAGACACTTGAACAATTCTTAAAGTGCTAAAATGCTAAGTATAATGAATTAATTAATCAAACCAAATTAAATGCTTAAATAAATTTTCCATGTGCGATTAGTAAAAACAAATTTTGCAAAACATAAATTTTAATAAATATGAGTTCATAATGATGTCATCATCCTTAAATCAAAGAATTAAAATATCTCCCTAAAGTGACTTAAATGCAAAAATAGAGATCCATACCTAAGTAATGGGATATCTATCCCAAATATTAATTACATGTCTCCTCCGTAAGTCACCTAAGATTAATTGAACTCAATTGTGGTTAATTCTAACCTAACTACACTTTGGATTAGATTTAACTTTGGAGGCTATAAATACAAGACCTCGCCCATTATAAAATAATCTTTCTAATTTAATGTTATTATGCCAAAATACCTTAAAAAATATTCATTATTGTAGTGTTACCATGTCCATATTTCAAGCCAAGTCAAACCAACCCACCATTACCAAATTTGTAAGGAGAGGTGGAACAATGGAACTTCATTGATTAAGATTTATTGAGCACGTACCAAGCAAGCCAAATTCCTCAACAAGTGGACTTAGAGCTAGAAATAAGTTCAAAGGGAGTTTCTCCTTTTTGATTTTAATTTTGTCTTAATGTGTTCTTGTTATTTATTCTCATCCAAGCACATAGGCAAGAATTTTTAGTTTGTGTTAAAGTTTTTTGGTTTGAATTGTATTCACTAATAAGAGACTAATGATCCTCTTCATAATTATATGCTATATAATGTCACTCTTGGTGGAACCCACACCCCAAAAATCTCTTCCTATGGCCTTTTAGAACCTCTTGCTAGAATTTTTCATGCTAAACTTTTGACTTAATGACCAAAAAAGTGAAAATTTGAAGCTCACATTTTAGACATAGGAAGTTGTGATTTTTCACCTATAACATGTGGTTTTTCTCTACAAAGTTTTGATATTTCAAATATGATTTTGCCTGCAAATTTTAGTTTTGTACTATTTAAATAAATTATTGCATTACAGGTTTGGTTTTTCTTAGATATGTGGTTTTTCACTTAATACATATGTTATTACCTTCTAAATATGTGTTATTTCATTCGTAATGTGTAGATTGGAACTGATCAATTTTATTTTGTAGGGAGAAACGTGGTTTTGACTATGACATGTGGTTTTTCCATCATGATATGCAATTTTTTCATTATAAAAGTGTGGTATTACATTAACAATTTTTTTTAAAGATAAATGCAATTTTATTGTGACATGTAATTTTACCATTGTGATATGCAATTTTGCACTATAAAAGTGTAGTATTGCATTAATAGTTTATTTTGCATGAAAATGTAATTTTGAGTTGCAAAAATGCATTATTAACCCTAAAAATATGTAGTTTTTCTCTATACATATGTGGTTTTATGTTAAAAGTTTTTATTATAGGTATATGTGGTTTTTCTCTATGGAAGTTGTAATTTTTTAGGAGACATGTGATTTTTTTCTATGTAGATGCCATATTACATTGTGTGAAAAAGAAAATAAACCCAAGAGCTAAAATTTAGTTTTTTAAATCTCAATTACCTTTTAGATTCTAAGTAAAAGAAACCCCTAACACTTTTTTTAGGACCCAAAGGCTAAGGAAAGACATTTTTATCACTTTAAATATTTAAATCACATTTACATTTAGTGTTTAAAAATCTTATTAATCACTTTGTTTTTAGTTTTTCAAAGTTCATAAATCCAATCAAAGCCAATGGGCTCAACTTCACTCTACATTTCACTTGGTGTTTTAAAAATGAACTCAAACTTAGACTCAATGCTTTTAAGAACTTATTATTATTATTATTATTATTTTATTATTATTATTATTTTTGTTGTTGTTGTTGTGTGTTTTTACAAAATATACTTAGTACGTATGCTCTCCCCTATCCCCTTTAAGGAACTTGGATGACTCAAAAGGACTTTATCCATTGCTTTTGTCTCTTAGTCTAAACATAGAATAAATTTCCTAAAGACACTCCCCAAGGTTTGAATGACCAGGGTGATCCTAAAATGACTTTAAAGTCCTATATTTATTTCATGCATCTTGGCTTGTGGGAAGGATTTTTTAATTCTGAAAAGTACACATTAATTTATCCCTAAAAAGGAGCTATATATTTTTTCTAAACAAGGTAATTAATCAAACTTATTAAAAGCATTTATTTAATGAGCTAATAAATTAATATAAGGTAATTAATAATTGTTTAACTTAATAACTTAATATATAAGGTTATTATATATTGTTACCCATATAGAGATTGAGATATTTAGGTGAGAAATTGATGGAGATATGATTTCTCAAATTATAGGAAATATATTTGCTCTATATTTGTAAAGTCTCATGAGTTTTGTATGCAAAATCAGAGTTTGTGGAATAATAATATGGTGTGTTTAAAATAATTTTTAAGATTGTCTATGCTCAGTTATTTAGTTTATTGTGCTTAAATCTGAACAAGTTTCAATATCAAAAATAAATAACCAGGAGTACAAAGAAAACCCATCTAAAATAAGTGTCAACTAATTTTGAATGGATCAGCAACTAGTAAAGGAAAAGCCAATAATGCATTTGACTAGTGTGGAAACTAGCCAATTTTGGCTAGAATAAAATCCAGCTTGGGCTAAAATGAGGCCCAGGTCTCAAGATACCATCAGGGTCCCATGGGGACCAACAATTAAATTTTACCTAGATAAATAATAATCTTGGGCATAGAAGGAGGTACAGGTCTCTAGAAAACCTTAATGGTCCCCAAAGATCCATCCCCTAATAGAAAAATCATGAAAAAATTTGCATTGACCTAGAACATAACACTACCAATTTTAAGATGGTATAGAAACCACCCTAGACTAAATACGCTTGAGGCCCATGTCTCAAAAGTAAACATGACTAGTACCCTGTTAGTTTTAGCTAGACTAAGAACCATCCTAGATAGAATAATCTAGAGGCTCAAGTCTCAAATGACTCAAAAGGACTAGCTAGGTTTTAAAAGGCTAGTAGATCATTTTGACTAGACTAGGAACCAACCTAGACACAATAGGAGGTCTAGCTCTACATAAATAACAAATAGATAAATACCCTTTCTTGGTCCCCATCATGATTAGATTCAAATAGAGCATAATAAAAAATAATGCAAGAGAACCCTATTATCCATAAGGGTCTATCTGTAGTCAAACACAAAGATAAAATCCATGTGGGGTCATCAATGGGACCTTAAACCAACAAAGAACAACTAATTTAAAATGAGAAAACTAAGATAAAAACAAAACAAAAAAAATAAGGCATGACATTATAAATGGATACTCTTACACCATTATTCATATCTTCTATTCAAATTCTTGATACTCTTGATCAAATCAAGGCCCTCTAATTCCTAAAGAGAAGCCACCAATGTCATGTCAAACATTTTTCCAAGGCTCCTCCCAATAAGTTTTTAAGAAACTTTAATTCTCTCCACAAGGGTGTTGTGCACCATGAAATTTGCTAATGTAAAATAAATGTAGTATATTGAAATATCCTTACCAAATTTGTCTCCTTCGTAAGAATGGTTCCCATAGATATAGAGACCCAAGAACTATGATTTCATGGAGAGGGTACTACTTCCATCATACTCCTAGTGTTTACTAATCCCCAAAAATAGAGCCATCTTCTCATTGAAAACAAATAGAGTATAGTTAGATATAGTCCTCCAATGTTGAAACAAGACAAGTTACCTCAAGGGACCACACCATGGAGTGGAAGCAATAATCCACAAATCAAGGTTAGGAAGAGACTGAAGCTTGGCCATCTGGGCAGGCTAGGTTTTCCAAAAAAACCCAAACCAATTTTTGGTAGAGTATCCATCCATTTTATTAACATGTGCAAGCCTCCCAATGTAAACTAAGTATGGTTCACCATAAGGTCCCTTTCAAAAATCTCCATCCTAAGGAAAATCCCATTATTCCAACACCAAATCATCACCTTAACTTGAATGAAATATTACCATTTAGCTTGGGTCCCTTTTTCTACACTCCAAACAGACAAACTACTTACCTTATCAGGTATTCCATAGTAAACAAAGACCAAATAAAATCTATATTAAAGGAAAAATCCTTCCTATTCCAAGATCTGAACCATTGGAGGCCATCCAAGCCCTCCTAAACACTTATAGGGTTTATTTTCCCTTGACCATTCTCCTTCAAGGCAAATCTCAAACTAGACTTGCTAAAGACAATGAAGACCTATAACTAGATATACTGCTAGTGAAGACCTCTTAATCTTCCCCAAGCCAATAAAAATATTGTCCTAGGTCTATATGAAGGAAGAAACATAGTTCCTGAGCACCATCTAACTCCTTCCCAAGGGCATAAAATTCCCTTCTCCTCCAAATATGGATCATCTGAATCATCTTCCTTACCCAACGGAATTTCCTACTCATGACCAATTTTAAAAATCTCACCCCCACTCCTCTCACTCATCATAATGTCTTCTTTGAATTAAAATTAATTTTTTTGGTAATATATTATAAATTATACATTGTGCATATTAAATGTTTAATAATTATAAGCTTTTATTTATTAATAATCATTATTCTAAATAAATTTAATATATTTTAAAGACATGCAAAACATATAAAAATTAATTGTAAGATTAAATTAGAAACTATTAGAGAATATATTGAATGTAATCAAAAATATTAGAAAGATTATTTGAGACCTAATTTTTAAAATTGAGTATAATCAAATAACTAGATTTTTTAATTTTTTATGTATTTGTGAATAACTTAATTACATATAAACATAGATTTATATATAATTATATAGATTTATAGTTCATATTTGTTCTAGATTTTGATTAGTAAAAGTTTCCATACAATTATGAATAATATATAATATGTTCTAAATTAAATATATAAAATTTGTATTGCAATATATTTGTGAATCAATTACTTACACATAAACATAAGTGTATATATATTTATATTTTTTTATAATATCATATATTTGATTATCTTTTAATTCATAAAAGTTTCCATATGGTTAGAAATAATTATACACTTTTTTTAATTTTTATATTTTTTCAAATGCTTTAACTAGTAGTTGAACTTACTATTGAGTTCTATTAAATATTTTAAATTATTTAAACTATTTTAGATATATTTTTTAAGATTATTTATAATGTTATTAAATATTAATATTTAAATATATATTTTTAGCGATATGTATTTGGGACTCAGCTAAATCAATTAGGTATATGCATAATATCTAAATAAGAGATTTAATTAAAATTGTTACAAACATGTGCATGTGCACACCCATGTGTGAATGCCCACACACATCGCTAGGAATAAAATGTTTAAAATTCATTACCTAGTTTAAATTATTATAATTATAACCTATTTATATAAATAAAAATAAAATTAGTTAGACCTATTTATAAAATTTACATTTTAAATGTGAAATATAAGTAATAATTACAATACTATATTATATTTCCAAGCTGATATGAGTTCATCCATGATTGGAGTATAGATGCATTGCAATGAAATGGAATTTTCACAAAATAGATAGTCACCCACTTCAAAAAGTAATGAATTAAACCAAACCAAAATAATTTGCGTATTGAAATTTCAACCTTACTCATCCCAATGATCACAAAGTCATTTAAATGGTTTCATTTTGAGTTGTTTTCTACTAACTCCCATTCAATGATAAAATTTTGTTGATAGTTGTTAATATAATATCCAAGTTAGTTTCATTTGGAACATGTCAATATATATTATGAGGCCACCCATAATTCAAGGTGAAATACACTACAATGAAATGGTACTTTAATAAAATGGGCAGCCACCCACTTCAAAAAATTGAATCAAACAAATTCCAAATAGTGTGTGCCTTGCATTTTCAGTATTAGTCATCCCAATGATCATAAATTCCTTTCAATGGTTTTCATTTGGAGTCGATAGTCACCCACTCCTTCTCAATGAGAAAGTGTTGTTCTTAGTTTTTAATATAATATCTAGGTTAGTGTCATTTTGAACATGTCAATGTATATTGTTGTGAGGCCACCCATAATTGGAGATGAGAGACATTTAAATGATGTGGGAATTTCATAGAAAGGGTGGCTACCAACTTCTAATAAAAAATAATAAAATAAGGTAGGAACAATGTGTCACTTGAATTTTCAAGCTTGCTCATCCAAATGATCTCAAAATAATTTCAATGGCTTTTATTTTGATTCAACAGTTGTGTTATGATCCCATATTTTCATTATATATTCTATTATTATTACCTTGACACTATGATGTTAGACTGGTATAGTTACATTTAGATGGATTATTATGGTACTGCTATAATAGTATTAGTTGCATACTTATTCTATGATTAATTATTTTATGTACTTATTATTTTTGTTATTGATGGTTTTATAATCTATATTGATTATTGATTTATGACATAATGCATTTATGACATTTGGTGAAAAAGTTGTCTATGAGCTAGGTAGGTGTTAGAAGCCGTAATCCCAAAACAATGTTTTTTTAGCACATTTATATGACTGATAGGTATATTATTGTTTGATTTTCCTTCAAAAATTTTGATTTGGTAGTTATATTTTGTTGTGTTTTCAAATGTGGTCCTTATGTTTGTATTAACTATTATACTTTATCAATTATATTATGCATTACTACTTGTCATTATAGTTTGTTATTTTCTATTATCTGTTGTTGGCCATTGCCTTTTCCCATACAACTTCATTCTTTATTCATATAGGTTTTTATAATCATGTTTTTTCTCTTATAGTCCATACCAACTCATTACTTAAACTTAACTAAACTACCTAAACCTAACTCCCCCTTGGGACCCTTGTTAACCCCATTCTACCCTAACTCCCCTTCAACCTAAAATTATTATCTAAGGCTAAGTGTCATATTATTTTAACAACTATATAGTTTTGGTTTGAATTAAATATGTTTTAAAGTCTTTGATGCTATTTTATAACACATTGACTTGGGTTGATGGTCTACATGGAAAAACATTAAGCCTTATTTAATAAGGTAGGTGGTAGAGGTTTTAATGAGCTCATCTTAGATTATGTTAATACTTAATTAATACAAATAATCCATTTTTATATTAGTGGAGGAATGATTACTTAGTGAGCCTTCCAGACTAGCCATTAATGGTAACATAGTGGGATTTTCTTGAGATATGCCAAGCTTATCTCTCCTCTCAAAACTCAATGTGAGATGATGGGGGTATGGGGAAATGAATAGAAAGGAATGGGGAAGGTGGATGAAAAATAGAATGTTAGGAAGATGGATAAATTTGGATGAAAACATTAAAATTATTTGCCTAGATTTAATGGTAAGTTGGTTAATCTGGGAAGTACATGACAACCTTGGGCAAGTTTTAGATCTTTCATATTTTCTAGAATTTCTCTATGTATTTTCAAGTAAGTCTATATTTGAGGTTTTTAGTTTGATTTATCTTACTAGGTTGCTATAATGATAAAATTTAGAGTTTGTACATGCAAATGGAAGTCCCTAGACATTTGGGTGCATGCAAAGACCCATTATAATGATATAATGATACATTTATCACATATAAACTTGAAATATGAAATATATATATATATATATATTTATATCATTGAAATCCATTCATTATGCAATTGTGACATTATGAGTTGTGGATTGGGGTGTTTCTATGTATTTTGTCTAGTTTGAATGCCATTATCATGTCATCGCTTTATTATTTCAGATTGGGTTCTCAT
>JARHVA010000466.1:1412500-1427500 GCA_037957365.1 Torreya grandis
TTGTGTCTAGAGATCGATGTGCTTAGAATTTAGTGCCTATTACAAATTATCATAACCATTGACCTACTAATGTTTTCGGTGGTAAGAACCACTGATGGGGGTCTCATAGTTTTGGTGGGTTGGGCTTGTCTTGAGCAATTGGTTCATGTTTTACTTTTATTTTGATGACTTTATATGGAATATGGTAACTAATTTATCTATTGATTTGATTACATATGAGTATAGATTATCAATTTTGATTTTGGTTATCATAATGATATTTTTGGTTGCTAACAAGCATTGTGGATATATTTTGGAAATAAATTATTGAGAAGACAAAGTAAATATTAGTTCAATCTATTATACAGGTACTTGGAATTATATTGTTTAACATTATTCCTTATGATCATAGTAAACAAGAATTATTTAATTATGTTATTAAATTATATGATCTAAAAGAGGGTTTAGATAATACTTGTTCATGATATACTAATTCTCATAATTCTAATATTTTGATACAAAAATGATTTGGTCCTATTTTGACTTATGTTAAATATAAACATATTTAATTATATTTCTTAAGGAGAATCACTTAGATGTATTATGGTATATCTATTTTCCAAAAATTGGTTCCATTTATAAGTTAAAAAATATGAATTATGTTATTATGAGGATTAATGTTTATTTTAGTTTGTCATTCTATGAAAATATAAACAAGTAGATGTTTTACATTTAGCTATTTTATAGTTGTATATTTTAGAATGAATAAGTTTATAATGTTTTACCTTACATGGAATGCATATACATTTATAATCTACATTAGTTACTCAAATTTCAAATGAATGAAGTGGAATATCATCTACTTTAGTTGGATTATTATTTAGATAGATGGTTACTATCATTTATAATAACATAGCTGCATTAGAACATCTAACCCTTGCAATAATGCATAAACTTGATAAGCTAGGCTATGAGAAAAATGAAATGAATACTTCATTCTATCATGACATTTAGACCTATTGGTTGCGTGAAAGTTATGTTTCAATTATAAAACATAATTTATCCAATTTATGTATGATTACTAAATCTAAAAGTAATTCATAAACAATTATAACAAATGTCAAAAGAGCTAATAATTCTCAAAATGCAATGAATGATCATGCACAATGATTTCCTTATTTACTTAATTAAATGAATACATTCTAGGAAACTATAATGAAGCCCAAAAATGATAATTAGTTATCATATCATCTTAAATAGTGCAAAATATATACTTATGCTTCTCCCCCATGAGTTGGACTTGTTATATGGGTTACCTAGGCTACCAACATAATGTTTTTAATGAGTTCCTTGAGTGGAACCTTTTATTTAGGTTTTACTCATCTTGAAACTTGAATGAACCTACTTGGTTGGTTGCCTTGGCTGCCAAGAGTGATATTCAAATGATTTTATTGCAAGGAACCTTTTTTTTGGGTTCCACTTGTCTTGACATTTGAATGAACTCCATTGTTTATGTTGCTTAAATTTTACTTGTTGTTTCTAGTTGGATTGAAATAAATTATTAACATATTAATGCTATAAATTATTCATTTATGAAACAATGTAGGAAATGAAAAAGTGTTCTTTTTTTCATGGATATCTTATTATATTATTTTTTGCATAAGTTATTATTTTATATAAAGAAAGGACATATTTAATTGCTTGTATGCCTTAATATCTTATATAGCATTGGTTATGCCAATTTAAATAGTTGAATAGATTATATAATGGAATTATTGATTTTATAAACATCTATGTTTTATATGAATGGTGTAAAAATAAGTGCAATGACCTTAAAGTCTGTAAGGTGTGGTGACCTATTTGGTAGCACTAAAGAATGTTGTACTAAAATGGTTTTCTCTTATGCTTTTATATAATTAATGCTTGAATGAATTAAAATCTCCAAGTGTGGAATTAATTCAAGTTGCTGATTTTTGGAGTAATCATCTAAATTATTTAGCACGTATCTTGATTTGAACACTTGAATAACCTAAATGATAACTTAAGGACTTTAAGTCTACCCTTCTCTATTAAATCAATCATTTAACTTAACCATCTTTGAACAAGACTGAAACCCTTTGAGGAGAGTAAGGAATTTACCTAGGGTTAAGGACTTAGAAGTGGTCCTATGAGGAAGTAAGAGTGCCAATTATGGAACTCAAAACTTATCAATGTATGTGTACATTGATACACCACAAATTTCATATTCTTTATAAACAATAACCATCTTTCCTAGAGTGATTTTTATACATGTTTACCTTTAGAAAATTGCCTCAATTCTCCTCCTTTAGTTTCAATCGCATTAGCACACAATACACTAAATTTTTTGTTGTGTTAGCAAGTGGGTCTAATACATATCCAAAGTGTAATTTGATATATGATTGTAAATTTTTATGGGGGTTGTTTCATCTAATATTAATGCAATTTTCTACTTTATGGATATCTAGGAATGAGTGTTTTCCTTTAAACAAATGCAATATTCTAATTTATCACTTATAATTTCTCAATATGGTTAAAACACAATCAAGTGGAGGAAACATCTATGGAAATAATTTAAATTTCAATACTGCTAAGGGTAGGGGTCAAGGATGTGGAATGGGTTGATGAGGCCACATTCCAATTTTCAATATGTATGAACTAATAGTAAATAATGTAGATAGTAAATACTGAGGTACCCCATGTTGAATAAATCAATGATATTCTAAATAATAAGCATGAAGAAGTCCTCAGTGGGATCTTAACATCCCTTAACACCTTACAAGGAAAGATTGATAATCAAGAACAAAGATTTAATAATCTTCAAGAGATATCCCAAAAGGAAGTACCTAGACTAAAAATGGGATAAGTGGAAGGACCTATAATTCAAGAACTACCTTTAACAACTATTGACCTAGTCATTAAGGAGATGAAGAAGCTCCCTCTATCTACCTTTTCAAGTGAATAATTAGGTGATGCAAATAATGTTTGGTTGGTGCACCTATATAAGTACTTTAATTTACATAATATGTCTTCCAGTGAAAAAGCTAGAGTGGTAGCCTATCAGCTAGTAGGACCTACGGCATTATGGTGGATCTAACTTTATGCCATTAAAGGGTATTAGCCTTTAAATCTATCTTAGACTATTTTTGAAACTCAATTCCATAAGAGGTACTTAAATGCAAACTATAAGGAGAAAAAAACCATTGATTCATAGGAGAAAAAAATCACTGATTTATAGCTCTTAAAACAAGATAACATGTCTATTGTAAAATATGAGAATAAATTCCTAAATATGTTATGTCATGTGAACTATATGCATGACAAGGAAATAAAGATTAAAAAGTTCATACTTGGTCTTAAAGAGATTGTGATTCATGATGTTAACATGATGAACCCAAAAACTTTGGATATAGACATAAAATCAGCATATAGGGCTGAAGAGAAAGAAAAGACTCACCAAAAGGCAAGAAAGGAATTCAAGTCTAACAAGCAACAATCTAAGGCCAAGAAACTTTCTCCCATGAATAATAATTTTAGAAAATATGATTCTAACCACAAATTTCTAGGAGGTAATAAGAATTATAGCAAGATTTCAAATTAGAATGGAAATTTTAAATCCCATGGACCTTCCAAATCTAGTTCTTATAAGAAGGAAAAATATCAAAACAACTCATGTAAACCTGCCATGGGTGTTAAAATTATTCCTATAACATATTATAGGCTAATTGTGTGCTGGGAATGTGGTGAAAATCATTATAAAAAGGATTGTCCTAAGCTGAAATCATGCCAAATAGTGAACCATAGGGTGTATGCTATTATTGATAATCACAATGCTGACAGACATGCCACTCCTATTGAGACCTGAGGTATAATTAATGGTTTTAATTTGACTATTTTGATTAATTAAGGTGAAATTAACTATTTTATTTCTCCTTTTGATGCTAATAAATATAATATTAAACCCATCCTGATAAGAGAAGGTTGGGAAGTTAAATTTGGTACTAGTAAAAAAGTGCCTATTCTTGAATTCTTAGAATAAGCAGAGTTATTTCTTGGTGTCTTTAAGATAAATAAAAATCTATTTGTCACATCTTTAGGGTCTTATGATATCATCCTTAGGATGGATTGGTTGCATGAACATCAAGCCATGCTTGATTTTATGAGTAAAAGGTTTGATGCACCAATGACCTTAGCCAAATTATAGAATTATAAGGCATGTAAGGGTCTATGAGATGGACAACACTTTCAAACCTATAGCTAAAAAGTGATGTTAGGAAAGGATGCATGTTTTATGTAGTCCAACTGCAAGAAATTTCTAATGAAAAATAGATAGAACATGAATATTTTCCCATATTAAGGGAGTTTATGGATGCCTTTCCTAAAAATCTATCTAGGTTGCCACCTAAGTGAGAATTTGATTTCTCTTTTTACATCATACCTAGATCTATTCCTACATCTAAGGCACCTCATCGCATGAATGTAGTTGATCTATAAGAATTAAAAGTTTAGTTACACGAAAGTTTAGATAATGGAATCATATGACCAAGTGTGTCTCCTTTAGGTGCTTTAGTAGTATTTATAAAGAAAAAATATGGTACACTAAGGCCTTGTATTATTAATTTCATGTTTAATAAGGTAAAAATAAAAAAATGCTATCATTTACCAATAATTTATGATTTGTTTGACCAAATGAAGGGTAATTTAGTCTTTTATAATATAGACTTGAAGTCTGGTTACCATTAGATGTGCATCAAGGTAGAGGACATTCATAAAACTAATGCACTGACAGCCTTCATGAAACTTATGAAGAACATATTTAGAGACTACTTGGATAAGTTTATACTAGTTTTTCTTGATGATGTTATGATTTATTATAAAGATAAGGATAAACATGATCAACATGTCCATCTAGTCTTACAAAGACTAAGATAACATAAGCTTTATGGAAAATTGTCCAAGTGTGTATTTAATAAATCTAAAATTCATTACATAGGATACATTATTTCCATGGAAGGCATTTATATTGATCCCACCAAGATTAAAGATATCCAAGATTGGCATGATCCTTCTAATGGTCATGAAGTGTGAAACTTCATGGGTTTAGCTAGTTACTACTAGTGATTCATTGCAAATTTTTCTAGAATGGCTTACCCCATCACTTCTTTGTAGTGCAAAGAAAAAAAATTCTTATGGAGTCCTTAGTGTGAGGAAGCTTTTGTTAAGTTGAAAGGGATACTTACTATAACTCTTATTTTGATCATACTAGACCCAAATAGTAATTTTGTTGTTTGGGCTAATGCTTCTAAATAATGTTATGGAGGAATCTTGAGTCAAGATGGAAAGGTTATGGCTTATGAGTCATGAAATTTGAAATAGAATAAAAATAATTATCCTATGCATGACATGGAACTTGATACCATTGTCATGCACTTAAGTAATGGAAACACTTTTTATTGGGAAAGACTTTCTAGGTAAAATATGATCATAGAAGTCTTGAGTATTTATTTTCTCAAGAAGACTTAAATACACACCAGCATAGGTGGCTAGAATTTTTGATCAATTTTAACATGAATATTTCATATGTCAAAGGCAAGGAAAACTGTGTGGTTGATGCACTCAATAGATGCACATACCTTGCTGCCTTTTTAGTATTACAAGAAAAATTTAGAAGTGATATTTTAGAACAACTTACTAATGTATTCTACTATGAAGTAAGTGTAGGTCTAGCTAATGAGCTAGTATCAAAATGATTTTTTATATTTTTTATTTCAATAAATGGCTTGATTAGGCATAAAATTAAAATTTATGTCTCCAAGATGGGTGACTTGAGAAATTATGTACTTAATGAAGTGCATACAACACCTTATTATACTCATATAAGTATTTAAAAAATGATGTTTGAGCTGAAAAAGATCCATTTTTAGCCTAGGATGAAGCATGATGTCACTAAAAATGTAGTAAAATGCTTGGAATGCTAATGGGTTAAGGCTAAGCATTTCCATCTAGGAGGTTTATTATATCTTCATGATTTTACTAAGGATAAATGGGATGTAGTATCATGTAATTTTATTATGGGGCTACTAAAATCATGTAGCAAACATGACACAATCCTAGTAGTGATTGATAAATTAGCTAAAGTCAGTCACTTTATTGTTGGAAATTTGATAGATGAGTGATCTATATTTGCATAATGTTTTGTGAAGGAAGTAGTGAGAGTCCATAGAATACTTGAGGTGATATTATCATATTGGGATAAACTATTTACTTCAAGGTTTTGGTGCACTTTGACTAAATTCTTTGGTATAAATCTGAATTTTAGCTCATCATATCATCCATAAATAGATGGGAAAACTAAATGACTCAACCAAGTGGTTAAAGACATGTTATGTATGTATGTAATGGATTATTAGATAAAATGGGAGGATTATCTTCATCCAGTTGAGTTTGCATATAATAATTCCTACCATTAAAATATTAAGATGGCTCCATTTAAAGCCTTATATGGATGCAAGTGTGGAACACCTATTGGTTGGGGCATCCTAAAAAATAGGGTAGTTAATGGGAGTAATTTACTACTAGAATATGATAAGCAGATGGAAATAATAAGGCATAATTTAAAGGCAGCTTCTAATAAATAGAAAATCTATATAGACTTTAAGAGAACTTTGTGGGAATTCAAAATATGGGACAAAGTTTTTTTTCATGATAGACCATAAAAAATTTCTTGTAAATTTGGCAAGGTTTCCAAGTTAGCACCATGATTTGTCGAGCTTTTTGACATAGTGTAAAATATCATCCCTATTACTTGCCATCTACCACTTCCTCTTTCTCTTTCAAAGATTCATGATGTTTTTATGTTACATTATAGATAAAGTATATACTTGATCCATCTCATGTTTTGGATTGGACTCATTTACAAGTCATGGACGAGGAAAAAATCTAGTTAGAACTAGTGAGAATCGTAGACCATCATAATATTAAGATGCATAATAGGGACATATAATATATTTTGGTGAATGGGTATTGGAAATATTGTCATTGATATCAAAGGTATATCATTATTGGTGATAAAGGCCCCATTACATTTAATGGTGATTTTAATATTCATATCTTGGATAATGTGTGTTAATATTTATTTAATATTAATTAATATATTTTTGGTTGCATATAAGCTAAAAGATCACCTATAGAGAAGTCAAAGAGTCATAGGGTAAAAGATGAAAGAGGAATGGGACACATTTTCTCATGAAGAATCATCTTGAGGAATTCCAAGAGTTACCATGTGAAGACAAAAGAGGTATGGCACATTTTTCTATGAAAGGACACTTTTAAGGAATACAAAAGTCACCAAAATAAAGACAAAAGAGGAAATAATGCTTTTGATTGTGAAGGGTCACCATATGAATTTCCAAATAAAAGGATATGAATGGTCATGAAAGTTTGGCACCATTTTCCATGAGGATTGAAGATTCTCAAAGGGTGAATGACAAAGGTCTTTTGGAAAGATATAAATAAAGGCTTGAGAAGCCATTTTTAAAATGTAAGAGAGTGCATGGTTTATATTTGTTTTCAAATAGAGAAAAGTAGGAGATATTGTAGAGTTATATAATTTGTTGAGTAAGCAACATTGAGATATAGTTGTGTTTTATACACAGGAGGGGTTGGTGCTCATGTGGGTTGGTGCTCACAAATCTTTGCAAGGGGTTGGTGCTCCTATGGGTTGGTGCTCACAAATAGTTGCTATGTTGGTGCTCGATAAAAGGGGTAGGTGATCTTATTAGTTAGTGCTTGTAGACTTTGTATTTTGAGTTGGTGCTCATTCATATACGTAAGATTGTTCTCTATGGTTTTTCCCACTTTGGGTTTACACATAAAAATATGGTCTCTCTCTCTCTCTCTCTCTCTCTCTCATGTGTGGTGAAAATTATTGTTTCAATTTTATTGCATATCTTGAATGTGTGATTAAGTGGTTAAATAAAATAAATCATATTAAGTAAAAAGATATATAATATACTGATTCACCCCCCTTCCCAATATATTTCATGCTTAATAATTGGTATCAGATCTGGTTCATTTTATAAAAGTTTTACATCTTGAAGGTAGATCGAGAAAGCACAATGGATGGATCACATGAAGGATTTTATATAAATAAGGAAACTTTGTTTGATGGGATGAATTATGTTTTTTGAAGCATAAAGATGAAGACTTATATGATGGCCCTTGGATTCAACATATGGCAGGCAGTGGTGGAGGAATATGAAGAGCCACAAACACTTGTAACTACTCTGATAGAAAAGAAGGCAAGAGAAAATAATGCTAAAGATTTAAATGCTATTTTATATGGTTTATGTAAATTAGAAATTTTTTAAGTTATGGAATGTAAATTTTCTCATGAAACTTGGGTAAAACTTGAGAATATTTATAAAGGCTATGGAAGGGTTTAGTAAGTGAAGCTTAAGACTTTTCGAAGATAGTTTGAGAGTTTGAAGATAGAAGAATAAGAAAATATAACAGGTTATCTTTTGTGGGTTGATCAAATAGTTAATCACATTCAAGATCTTGGAGAAAATTTAGAAGAATCAATTATGGTTCAAAAAGTTTTGAGGTCTCTACCATTTAGATATGATGCAAAAGTTTTAGCAATTGAAGAGATGAAAAATTTAGCCAAGCTAAATATAGATGAGCTTCATGGTATTCTTACGACATATGAGTTGTGGACTAAATAAGATAAACCCTCAAAAATAGAAGATACTTTCAAGACATCAAAGAAAGAGAAGGATAAGATTCAAGAATCAAGTAATAGTTCTAGTGATGATGAAGATGACAATGGAGCTCTTTTCATTTTCAAGCCAAAAAAGGTCACATGTAAATATCAAGGAAAATTACCTTTAAAATGTTTTAATTTTTGAAAGATTGGACATTTTGTAGCTAAATGCCCAAATAAGGGTAATGATGAAAATGAATAAGGAAAGTCTACATACAAGAAGAAGTTCAAAGGTAAATTCAAGAAGGGATTCAAGAAGAAGAGTTTGTATTCTAAAGATCCTAGCTCAGTTGAAGATAGTGGAGTCAGCGATTCAGAAGAAGAGATTCTATTGATGGCCATACATGAAGATGCCTCTTCAATAAAAAGTATAGATGATCAAGAAGAAGAATAGGATGAAGCTGAAGTGAATCTGGAATGAGAAATCATTTGTGCTTTAGAAGAGTTAAAAGCTCTTGAAAAGTAAAAATAAATATTAAAGCTCCAGATCAAGAAAAATGAAAAGGAGTCAAAGGAAATAATTGAATATCTACAAGCACACTTTTAAGAAGCCAAGAATAATGAATAAGATCTATCAACATAGCTAAAAATAGTAAGTAAATAATATGAAAGGTAGGTTATTGAAATTGCTTCTTCAAAAGCATATATCGAGAAAATAAATAAAGTAATCAATGATAGAGCAACCAATAATTCAAAATTTGAGAATAACACTAATATGTTGAATAAGATATTAGAAAATCAAAGATCAATGTTAGATAAGAGAGGTATTAGATTTGAAAAAGAGAAAGAGGAGGTCACTGCTTTCATAGACAAGGAAAAAGGAAGGAGCTATGTTGAAGCTCTTACAAAAGAAGAAATAAAAAGGGAAGAATCTAAGAATACAGAGGACATCTCAAATAAAGAAGGCTAAAAGGAATAGACCTACAAAAGGCAATCAGGTTAGAGATACACAAATAGGTCGTATTTTTATGGTTAATATTTTTATTATAATGTATATGGTCATAAGAAAATATAATGTCAAAAAAGGGCTAACAATTTTAGAAATAAGAAGGAAATTCATACATAGTCAAGCAAAAGCCACAACTAGTTTGCTCTTCTATCAAGATTTAATGAAGAGGCCATAATATGTTACAAGTACAATAACTTTGGAAATATATATTGGTAATATAGAATCATGTTCAAGTCAATCAAGAAGGACTAGAGTTTCAAAGCTCCATTCATCAAGAAGAAATTTTAGATAGGTTCATGACAAAATAAACAACCTAAAAAATCTATGTTGGTATAGACAGCTTTCCATGCAAGAAATGAAGAAAACCTATGTTTAATTGATAGTGGAAGTTTGAGGTACATCATAAGAGACAAGAGAAAGTGCATAACCTTGAAAAATATCAATAGTGGTATAGTTAAATTTATAGACAATACTACTACCAGAATTACTGGAAAAGGTACACTAAGTTTGGATAATGATAAAACTAAAACTGAAAATGTTTTTTATGTAGATGGTCTTAAGCATAATATTTTGAGTGTAATTCAAATTTGTGATCAAGGGCACACACTAAAATTTTATGTAGAAGGTTGTGAAATTATAAAAAAAAAATTCAGATGTGTTGGTTATAGATGCTCAAAGAATAGGTAATAATTTGTATATGCTATCAAACATCAAAGGTCAAAGATGTTGTTTGAGTCAGATTAAATAAATTTGGCTATGACATAGGAGAATGGGGCACATAAATTTTGAAAATCTTGTCAACATTAGCAAGAGGCAAGTATTCAAAAATCTTCCAAAGATTGCATAGCCATTTGATATTCTTTGTGAACCTTGTTAGCATGGGAAGTAGGATAGAATGTGATTCAAACAAAAGATTACTCAACCACTTAGATGTTAGAGCTTGTTCACACTGATCTATGTGGACCTATGATAACTCAAAGTACTCAAGGTGAGAAATATTTCATGTTGTTTATTGATGATTTTTCACGTATGACTTGGGTAATATTTTTAAAGAAAAAATCAGAAGCTTTCAAACATTTCAAAGCATTCAAAGCATTAGTTGAGAATGAAACCAGTTTGAATTTTAAGTTTCTAAGATCATATCAAGGAGGATAATTCATGTCAAATAAATTTATTGAGTTTTGTGAAGACCATATAATAGAAAGACATTATTCAGCAACCAGAACTCTATAGCAAAATGGAGTAGTTGAATGGAAAAATAGAATAGTTCAGGAGATGGTGAGGACAATGCTAAATGAATCTAAGATAGTAGATAAATATTGGAGAGAGGTAGTTACTATAGTAGTACATATTCAGAATAGAGAATTATTGAGAGTCAGTAGTGACAAGACTCCTTATGAGCTATGGAAAGACAAACCAGTAATAATTGATTATTTCAGAGTTTTTAGCAGTAGATGCTTCATAAAGACAACTGATAAAAAACTTAGTAAGTTTTAATCCAAAGCAGATGAAGGCATATTTCTTGGTTATTCTTGAAAAATTAAAGCTTATAAATGTTATAAAAAAAGAACCAATAAAACTGTTGAAAGTGAAAGTGTCAGGATAGAAGAAGATGGAACATAAAGAATTAGTGATCCAATAGACTTTCCTAAAATCATTGAAGAGGAAGATTTTGAAGAATCAGATGAAGATGAGAAGAAGGATAAAAATGACACAAAAACTCCATCCAAATATGATCAAATAAATCATAATTAAAGTGACATCATCAAGGAAATAAATTAAGGAATTCACACTAGAAGAATGATGGTAAGTGAATATGAGCAAGTTAATTTCTCTTTATTATCCAAAATTCAACCTAGAACTTTTTCATAAGATAGACATGATAAGAATTGGGTTAAGTCTATGGATGAATAATTAAACCAAATAGAAAAGAATGATACTTGGGAAATAATGCCTAGACCAAAAGATCACAATGTGATAAGAACAAAATGGGTTTATAGAAATAAGTTGAATGAAAATGGAGAAGTGACCAAAAATAAAGCAAGATTAGTATGTAAAGGATATGATCAAATTGAGGGAATAGATTTTGAAGAAACTTTTACACCAGTGTCAAGGTTAGAAGCTATTAGAATATTTCTTGCATATGTAGTGTTTACAAATTTCAAAGTGTTTTAGATGGATGTCAAATCTACCTTCATGAATGGGAATCTAAAAGAAGAGGTCTACATTGAGTAGCCTGAGGGATTTATTATCTTAAATATTAGTAACCATGTATGTAGATTGAAGAAAGTATTTTATGGATTGAAATAAGATCCCAGAGCTTGGTATGCAAGAATCGATAAGTACCTATAAGATCAAGGTTTCAAGAGAGGATTTACTGATAGTAATCTCAACATCAAAATAGAAGCTGAGCATCAATTGATTGTTATGGTATATATTTATGAAATCATTTTTTGAAGAAATATTGAAAAGATGACAAAAGAATTTTTAGATAATATGCAATAATAATTTGAGATGTCTATGCTTGGAGAATTGTCACTTTTCTTAGGATTGCAAATATTTCAGTTAGATAAAGGAATTTTCATATCTCAAAATAAATATGCCAAGGAAATGTTGAAGAAATTTGGTTTTGACAATTGTGTACTAGTTATAATACTAATGTGTATAGGAAATAAGGTGATCAATGATGAAGATTCACTAATTATAGATCAATCTTTGTATAGATCTATGATTGGTAGTCTTTTATATTTAACAACATCGAGTCTAGACATCTTGCATGTAGTAGGTATGGTTGGAAGATATCATTCATCTCCAAAATATAGTCATGTTCAATTGGTGAAGAGAATATTCAGATATATCAAGGGGACCTTGGATTATAGATTATGGTATGCCACAGGCAGAGATTTCACTTTGGTTACTTATATAGATTTAGAATGGGTAGGGTGCTTAGATGATAGGAAAGTATAAGTAGAGGATATTTATTTCTTGATGATAGCTTAGTATCATGGATAAGCAAAAAGTAGAATTTAGTATCATTTTCTATAGCTGATGTAGAATATATTATAGTGGTTTTATGTTGTACTAAAGTGATTTGGATGAAGTAAACTTTAGAAGATATTAAGGTAAAATATTATGAACCTATTTCTATTTTTTGTGACAACACAAGTGCTATTAATATTTTGAATAATCTAGTAATTCATTCAAGAACAAAACATATTCCCATTAGATATTACTTCTTGAGAGGGAAGGATGCATATCAATAGGTTAAAATGGAATATATTAGTACTACAGAGCAAATTATAGATATTTTCACAAAGAAACTACCAAAAGACACATTCAAGTATCTATAAGAGAAGTTGGGAGTAATTTCTTTTAGTTTCTACCATTGAGGTTTCAACATTAGTTGAGGGGGAGCCAAGTGTTAGCTCCACGTAGGCCCTTTGCCATTGATGTCAAAGGGGGAGAATAATAGGTATAGGTAATAGGTGCAAAAATAGGTATAGGGAATAGGTACAGGTTGCTACAATAAGGGGGGAGTTTATTATATGTTTTTTTATATGGTAGTATGTGTAGGTTTTAGGATGTGGCAATTTCAGTTTGAGGTTGCCATCAATGATAAAGGGGGAGATTGTTGGAAATAATTGTCATTGATGTCAAAGGTCTAGCATTACTGGTAATAAAGGCCCCATTACATTTAATGGTGTTTTTAATATTAATATCTTGGCTAATGTGTGTTAATATTAATTAATATATTTTTGGTTGCATATAAGTCAAAAGAGGGCCCATGGAGAAGTCAAAGAGTCATGAGGTAAAAGATGAAAGAGGAATCAAATGTATTTACTCATGAAGAGTCATCTTCAAGAATTTGAAGAGTCACCATGTGAAGACAAAAGAGTTATGGCATAAATTTCCATGAATGGACACTTTTAAGTAATATGAAAAGTCACCAAGATAAAGACAAAAGAGGAAAGGACACTTTTGCTTATGAATGATCACCATATGACTGTCCAAATGCAAGGATATGAATGGTCATGAAAGTTTGGCACCATTTTACATGAGGATTAAAGAGTCTCAAAGGGTGAATGACAAGGGTCTTTTCTAAAGATATAAATAAAGGCTTGAAAATCCATTTTTAATATGCAAGGGAGTGCATAGTTTGTATTTGTTTTCAAAGAGATAAAAATAGGAGATATTGTAGAGTTTTATTATTTGTTGAGTAATCAACATTGAGAGATAGTTATGTTTTATACACAAGAGGGGTTGGTGCTCCTATGGGTTGGTGCTCACTAATATTTAAAATGGATTGGTGGTATTGTGGGTTGGTGCTCATAAATAGTTATTATGTTGGTGCTCAAAAAAATGGGTTGGTGCTACTACAAGTTGGTGCTTGCAAACTTCATATTTTGAGTTGGTGCTCATTCATATACTTGAGATTGCTCTCTGTGGTTTTCCCCAATTTGGGTTTCCACATAAAAATCCTCTCTCTCTCTCTCTCTCTCTCCTCTCTCTCTCTCTCTCTCTCTCTCTCTCTCTCTCTCTCTCTCTCTCTCTCTCTCTCTCTCTCTCCTCTCTCTCTCTCTCTCTCTCTCTCTCTCTCTCTCTCTCTCTCTCTCTCTCTCTCTCTCTCTCTCTCTCTCTCTCTCTCTCTCTCTCTCTCTCTCTCTCTCGTGTGGTGTAAATTATTGTTTTAGTTTTATTACATATCTTAAATGTGTGATTAAGTGGTTAAAAAAAAAAATCAAATTAAGTAAAAAGATATATAATAAAATGATTCACCCCCCTCTCAGTATATTTTGTGCTTAACAATGGGACCTTATCAACAAAAGAAGCACCACTTGGGAAGATGCTCATGTTTTTATACAACATTATGCATGGTTTTTTTAATTAAGTCACTGACATGGCTCCCTTAAAAGAGGGGGATGATTTTAAAATCCCATATTTTCATTATATATTATACTATTATTACCTTGACACTATGATGCTATACTGGTTTAGTTATGTTTAGATGGATTATTATGGTACTAATGCATCAATATTGGTAGTATAATTATTATGTGATTAATTATGTTATGGACTTATTATTTTTGTTATTTATGGTATTATATTCCATTTTTATTATTTATTTAAGACATAATGCATTTATGCCATTTGGTGATTGTAAGTTATTTATGAGCTAGGTAGGTGGTAGAGGCTGTAATCTCAGAACAATGTTTTTTGAGCAAATCTATATGAATGATATGTATACTATTGTTTCATTATCCTTCAAACAATTTGATTTGGTAATTATATT